>JANVCC010000261.1:11281567-11291698 GCA_025345505.1 Todiramphus chloris collaris | reverse complement strand
GAAGGAAGGAAGGAAGGAAGGAAGGAAGGAAGGAAGGAAGGAAGGAAATAAGGCCCTTGACCAAGTGATCAAGGGAACAGCAGAGAGAAAGTGGGAGCTGTTTGTACCACAGAGATAATTAGCAAAATCCTCTGACTGGTAATGGCCTCTAAAGTTTTCATAGGTGAGAATGTAAAAAAAGAGAGCTTCAAGAATTATTTCAGTAACTAGAAAACCTGACTACTGGGAGAATCTGGAGATACTCAGTTTAGTGCATACTATTCAGGGGGAAACATGAACAAGTAATTACTCAAAGGAGATGTAAATTTGAGATGTTAGTAAACCTATTTAGCTAAGGAGATGAAAACTGGGCGAGAGCTTGAGCTTGGTCGCTTATGCAGAATAAATGGAGTGTTGAAATAAGATCTATAATCATTTTTAAAGTTAAGGAAAACAACCATTGACACAAGTTACCAAGGTTTGCACTGGTTTCTCTGTTACTTATTTAAACCAAGACAGCAAATCCTCCAAAAATAGATGCCATATTTCAGCCAAAAGTTATTGTATTTGATAGAGAAATCATTTGGTACAATTTTAGATTAGATGATTTTATATCACAGTAGGTAATAGCTGAGGTCCTTTGGGGGTAGCCTTGTCAGGCTGAACAGTGATCTATCTTCATGCCCACTAATGGGCCTCACTTGAACTCTGAAAATTTCACTGATGGCAAAATGGATAATTAAAATTTTAGGGACTTGCCTAAGATATTAAATTATTAGGTCTGGGAGGAGGTGGCTTAGAAATTCACATTCCCATCACTAGAACACAGGTCAATAGGTATCAGTAGCAAGGACCACGTAAACCATACAGAGTGAGGAATTAAAAAAAAACCAAAAAAAGTACATTATTTAAATAATTGTTCATCAGATGTGTGGCCTCCTTCAATTTACCTGATAGCAGTTTTAAGGACACCCATGGTGCTAATTCCAGACCTATAAATACAGAGAAATTCTGTTTGGTGGCTTTATTGAGAAGAACTTTGGGCTCTTTTTGTCTGAAGGAAGGCATGAGCTCTAGTCCTCATGAACTCTTTCTGATTAATACGTTGATTTAGTCACATAGTTATGGTTTGTTGCCTTCTCTAGGAGATATTACTGAACTATAGTCAGGAAATAGCAGATGACCAGGTTTCATCTAAACCTCCCTCCCAAATAATCTTTGCTGGTAATTTAACACTGATAGATTATAAGATTTTCTCACCATTAATGTTTATTTAACAGGTCTTATTTTGTTTATCCACAGGACAAAAGAGTGGTCTTGCCCTCGAATGACACTATTCCAAGTGATTTTTCAAGCTTCAGCTCTGCTTGTAAAAAGCTTTAGATATTTCCTTATAAAGGTAAGCTAGAAATCCAAGATAAGCCTTTATTTATGACATCTGAAGTCTTGCAAATACAATAGCCTAGCAAGTATGAATTAACAAGACTTTATTATCTTATTGTGAGGACTAAGATTGTTCCAAGAAAAGGCAAATGAAACTAGAGGATCTTCCTCTGGGATCTGAGTATTTAAAAGATGCTCATCATGAACGTGGAATTGATTATACTGCATGGAAACAAAATGAAAGACTCAAACAATACATATTTTTTCTGTTGGGAAAAAGAACAGCAGTTTGTAAGTCGCCTGTGATCTCAGCGTCCATGTCCTCTCTATACAAGATACTTCAAGATACTTTGACTGCCTGCTCCCACTGGTGAGGGTCTATTGAGCAGTGGAACTGATACAACCTCAGATTATTTATGTCCCCTCTCCTACTGGGTAAGAGAAGGGAGACCATGTCTACGTGAAAGAGTAGAAATAAGATGACAGAATCAGACTTATGGGCAGCTCTTCACCATTGTGTTAACACAGTTACCAGAATACCACCAGGAACCTCTGTTTCATGGCAACCTTTCCTAAAGGTGATGCCAGTTAATCCAGCCTTCAAACCGTGAGGATGTCAGGGAGGCACTGAAGGCTCCTAGGGATGATGACTTTGGGAAGGATTCCTCAGTTCTCTGTGTAGCCAGCTACACAACAGGTTGGTATTTGAAGTAATACTTCACTGCATGCTTTCAGAAGACGACTGGAGAGTTGCTAAGACCAGGAACTGGTCTCACAATTCCCAGCTACCAAGACAAGGGTGAGTGTACACGCGCCTGTCTGCACATCAGCTCAAGTACTCTCTTCTCCTGCTACCTCCTGCTCTCCAGCAGACACCAGGGGCAATGAATTCAGCAGCTCCCCTCTTCCCCACATGATTCAGGAGAATTGGACGGTGTTTTCTTTATCCTCATTTAATTATTTTGTCTTTACATCCCAATTGCTGTTACAAGAGACACCATTTTATTATAGCTCAGAATCTTTTGTAGACTCCTCCAAAGCCCACAAGCCTTAACGTGTCTATGACTGACATACGTACTTCTCATGGCGTAGGCTCTTCAAGGGGCAGCTTCTCCTCGATGTCTTATTGACTACTTTACACCTGCCAAGAGAAGTCAGACCGCTGCTCAGGCAGTGAGGGTTAACACCATACCATCTATTTCTGACTAAATAAGAGAAAGGGTAAGGGTGGAAGGGATGGCAAGAAGAAGAAGAGAGGAGAAGAGCAAAATCTGACAAATGCTTTTCTCAGCATTATGTCAAACATGTTTACAGAACTGCACAATTAATAAAAAAAACCCTGCACCGTAGTCCCTAATTACTATTCTACACAGGGCAGAACACTTCTTCATTATCCCTTTTTGAATTGATTGTGTACATCAAACAGTCAAGATATAAATAAAATATGCCTGCATGCATAATACCCTCACATTAAAGCAGAAGGCAATTAACCTATGATTTTTCATTAATTAAATTAAAATAGCCCTCTGAAAATGTCTCAAATCAAAACAAGTTCCTTGCAGAGTAGTTTTTTCTTGCCGCGATGCACAGAGCCAGCTTGTAAAATCATTGGTCCAATGAAATTACAATAAACCTCCCCAGTTTCATCAAAGGCTACCCTTTTTCTTCTGTGACTCCATTGTTTGAACCTCTAATCCCAATTATAATATTGGTTTTATTTTCCCATCTTTAAAATAATATTTGCAGATGCTTGTCCACTATTTAGTGCATTGTTTACATTTTATTTTTACTAATTATAGTGAAGTGCTTCGCAGAATTCCAACAGGCATCGATCTGATCAGAAATCTGGCAAATATCTGACTCTAAGAGTGGGTCAGTTTTCTCCTCTTAAATTCCTATACATAATAACCAGCTCAATTAGCGTAAGACTTAATTAGTGCTTTATGGTGATCTCTAGCTGAGTTTAGGCTGTGTTGCCAGAAAGAGGTAAGAGTAAGTCCGCTTGCTGCCTCCCCAACGTATTTATTCTCAATCATTCTATTCATATAATTGGAGTTGTCCTGAAGACACCTTCACGAGTCTGTTGGCTTTGTGGACTGTGAGGATACATGATCGTAAAACAAAGGGAAGATGCACAACAGCTGAGAATCCTCATAGCATGATGATAAAAAAGTCTACTGCGAAATTCATAGAATCGTTTATGTTGGAAAAGACCTTTAAGATCATTAATTAAACTCTGAATGACTGTTCTTCACCTGTAATTAGCTTTGAAAATAACCACTTTTTTTGCAGACATGAAAAAGGCCTTACAGGCTTGAAAGACTGTCTATTTTTCCAACTATATAGCTTGCTCTAATCCTACTTCTCCAACACACCTTGCCTTGCATTTACCATAGCCCATGAGCACAACTGACATATGATTGTCTATTCAAACCCATTTCTTTCCCGGAGCAAAAAACAAACACAAAACTCTCACCAGATCACAGCAGAGGCCCAGACTCAAATTAATTACCCACATTTCTAAAATGCTATCTTAATTTTAAGCTTGATTTCTTGCACAATTCTTTTTTAAATTAAATGGAAAACAAACCCCAATGTTTTAGGAAGCATCAGGTGTTAGAAGTTGGACAGAAATTATCAAGGATTGCTTCCCCAGTCATGTTATCATCTGGTTTGTCTAATTAATTTCTCTGATTCTCCTTCTACAAAACTACAACAAGATATTCAGTCATCTTTCTCATGGAAGACAGCTTTCTGCTCCTGAACTGCCATCCTAATTTCATCCCTAACAAGTAAATTGAGTTATTTTCTTCATCCTCATGTTCTCTGTTTCTGCTCTTCAGCATCACGAGCCCACGGAGCCAGGGAGGAGCTACGGACCTGTTGCAGGTTCTTAGCTGATGCTTTCACCCCTTTTTACTGGCTGTTCCCACAGAATATTAAAAATGGTTAATTCCTCAGTCTAATTCTTCCATCCCCTCAGTTCAGGCAGCATGGGAAGGCAAATATTTCCATTACAGATCATCCTTAAAAAAAAAAACCCCAAACAACCAACAAAGTGAGACAAAACAAAACCCAGAAGCAACTTACCAGCAGCACATGAACTGGGACAGCGTTTCTCTTCCAAGGTGACCCAGAATTTGTGTTTCACTTCTTGTAGCACTTTCTCCCATCGGTTGTTTTATTTCTCTTCAACAACTCTTTTCCTAAAAGAAACCAATCCCAGAAATTACCTTTGACTCAGGTTTGTGATATGTAAATATCTTTTAGCAGTGAGGCGAAGCAGCTGAAGACCAGGTCCTTTGACCCCCTAGGTGCTAAGGAAAGATTGTGTCACTTGTGTTCAAACAGAAATGGAGACTTCTGGCATGTGAAGATTCTGTGGTTTTCATGGAATATTAATAAAAAAAACCTCCTGTAAATTAGACAAAAAAAAATAGGTAATTTTCCCACTCTTCCCCCTACTCCTCCAAGAACAGAGAGCTTGTGAAAAATCATACATAAAATGGTTTGCAAACCAAATGCACATGGGTTTTGCAAGGCCAACAGGAGCCAGGAGAATATACCTTAAATGCTGCCACCATAAATCATTTCTATTCACCTGGTGGTAAGGGGAAAGCAAGAATATAAGCAGTAATATCAAAATAGTTGTTAAAATTGTAAACATATGTTAAAATGAGATGAAATGATGTGCTGGATGGTGCATGAAGACATGCCCAAGAGCTGCCCAGATCAACTCGCCACAGCCTCCGAGACAGCTCTGCATCATTTCAGCTCAGTGACAAATTGCTGCCTGACTGGATAATGCATATAAAATTGCCATCTACTAGCCCTGGACTGGCTTCACTAATAAAAAAGAAATAATGGATCACTGGCATTTATTCATGTTACCTGTTTTGTCATGTAAAGGAGAAGGAAAACATGACAGATGCAAAAGTGTTCTGGTGTGAATAGCCTGAACACAAGCTCTTGTCATCCTCCTACCTGTCAAGAGAGGAGAAAAGAAGTAAACACTAATTTAAGTTAGTCTAAACTGCCTAAATAAAGAAATAAATAGATATGATTCCAACCAAATGCACGTTTATTAGATCTGTCATTTGAAATCACTGCATTATATGCCTCTACAATTCAAGAAAAGCAGAAGAAAGTGTAGGATTACAAATTACAGATTCAGCTCGTGTCATGAAACAGATACACTGTGCCTTTTCCACAAAGGATCGTGATGGAATTCAAAGCTGTTAAATGAGCTTAATCCTTGTCTTGCGTTCGAAGGATGCGCCCACAGCCTGAGCTCAGAGCAGCTCTCTGAGGGTCTGAGTGCTGACTCATGACCTGTGTAGTTCCCAGCCTATTCCAGTCCCTGTCAGGCTGCAGTCAGACCATGGTCAAGGTATTTACACTGATCTGGGGGAGGTCCAAGCTCTGAATGTATACCAACTGGTGTTTTATGCAGTAATGCACCCGGTGTTATCGCACCAGGCTGCATAAATGAGAATTAAGATGCACAGCGAGGTGCTGACAGTGCTGGAGTATCCCACCGTGGAGAGCTCTGCAGCTGATCCTAAACATACAACTTGCATGTAAATAATGTGGGAATTAAACTAGTCTGGCCTTAGAAGTCAGGCTGGCCACGGACAGCTTAGCAGGAGAGACACATGATAAAAGGCACAGGGCTGAAAGTGTACTCCAAGGAGAAGGGAAATTATTCATCTCTCCGACTGCTGCCGTGGCTTTAAAATGCATCTCTAAAATAATTTAGATTACTCTGAGGGTGCAATGTAATTTCTAGCAAGTAGATTCTCGGGAGACGAGTAGATTTGCGCAGAGCTTCTGCACAAGGGAACTACCCCAAGAGTTCAAAGGCACATAGTCCTCTCTCGGTACCCAGCAAGGGATGGGGTGGGGGAACAAACAGATGAAGGGGGGGGGAGAGACTGCGAAGCTGGAAACCAGGCAGGCTAGAAGATTTCTCTGTTGTGTCAAATCTGCTGTAGGACACTTCTTTTTTCTGTCCCCAGCTAGTCATTGCTGGCTCCAGCACCACCAGAGCTTTGCAGCCCTTTGCTGTGCTGGTGGGACAGGTCTTTGTGTAATAACCACAGCCTAACCCAGCGCTTTGGTTCTTGGTTTTAACAGTCGTGCTCGTTTAATATCAGCTCTCTGGGACTAGATTCTGAACCCCAGTACAGAGGAGCACACAGGCAGGTTCAGGCCCCAGGGTTCTATGACCTGAGGTTAAACCCGACCCTAACGCTGTGGCTACGAGGATTATTTCAGCCTTTAATCGGGAACGAGGTGAGCTTTTAGGGAAACATTCTTCTCAGACAACAGCCCTTCCCCACTCCTTCGCTTTTCTGTGCTGCTCTTTCCTTTGTCTCACGTGTAAATATAATAAATCATAATCCAGGGCTCTGCAAATGTAAATGTCTGGGAGGAATTTAACATGCACAGCCATTGCCCGTGCCATGGAGGCAGAGTCAGGGGGTTGTGCTCCCTCCAGAACCCTCCAGCACCTACCTGCTGATCCCCACAGACCGCACAGGGCAGTTTCGGGGCTTCGTTCCCCTTCTGCAGACAGGCACAATCAATAACCTCACCTTCACACCATACCTGCTGCACTCTGCTCTCTGCCAGAGGAGAGCTGAAGTGTTCCCCCTGCAATTGAAAGGTCTTTGGACAGGAAGGCTGCCCCGGGCTCTTTTTTTATAGCACATTTCAGCTCCGGTTTGTTGTTGGGTGAGAATGAACATGTCATGAAGCTGTCTCCACATGCTCCATTGAAATCAGCTTAACAGTTTACTGTACTTGACATGTTTAACCACAGCAAAGCAGCAAGTTCCAGAAACAGTGGGGGTTTCCATTTTCGTGCAGGGCTTTCTTTTCTTTTTCTCCTTGAACTGAATTTTCAGAAAACATACCACTTACCTGCGAAGGCACGTAGCGGGGGGAGGTTCCTCCTACTGCAAAAGGGCTTTGAGGTGGTGGTCTTCACTCTTCTTTGAAGACTGCACAAGATAGCCAGAGTTGGTTCTAATTCTTATGTGAGGAGAGAAAATTAATTATCTCCAACGGAGGAACTCCAAACATAGAGGCACCAATAGCTTGCTGAGCAGAGACAAAAATTCATATAGTTTGCCTAAGGGAATCACAGAATGGTTTAGGTTGGAAGGGACCTTTAAAGATGGTATAGTCCAACCCCTCTTTCAGTTTCAAACCACCACCCCTTGTCCCGTCCCAACGGGCCTTGCTCAAAAGACTGTCCCCATCTTTCTGACAGCTCCTTTGAAGCACTGAAAGGCCCCCAGAAGGTCTCCCCAGAGCCTCCTCTTCTCTCGTCTGAACCCCCCCAGCTCTCCAAGCCTGGCCTCCCAGCAGAGGGGTTCCAGCCCTTGGACCATTTTTGTGGCCTCGTCTCCACCCACTCCAAGAGATCCACATCTTTTTTATGTTGAGGGCTACAGAGCTGGAGCCAGTGCTCCAGGAGGCATCTCAATGGTCTCAGTCATGTCAAGGGTGACAATCCATCCTCAGCACACCCCCAGAGCAGGGGCAGGTCTTTGGCACTTAGGCAGAGAAGTAACGACCAGCGTTAAGTAGCAAGTGGTAATGAAAAGTGCATCGCTATCACGGAGGAAAATATCCAGGTGTCTGAAGATAAAAATGTTTTAGATGTAGGCAGTAAATAAATTGACTTTATCTAGTGTTCAAAGTGCCTGGCTAATGAAATTAAGGGATTGCTCGCTAACCTCCCAGACTCCATTCAAAAATTAAGAGTCGGGCAGGATTAAATCAATCAATCACACGCACACACTTCCTTCGCCCTGTTCCGTTCAGCTCCTTGCGACAAGGTCACACGCGAGATGTCTAGATTGCTTGGACTCAGTCAGCAATAATTACTTTACTCTTGGCTACCATCCTTTCAAATTTATCCCTAATCTGGCACGCTGTCTTCAGCAAGTCCTTTATGGCTGTCGTGTTGAAATGAATGGAAGTATTTTCCAAGGATGGCAATAAGGCAGAAGCAACAGTTAGGGTGTGAAGATGCTAAATATCTGTAAAAAAAGGGGAAGGCCCAGAATGTGTGCATTAACTGGTGTGACACCAGGTCCCACTCTGCCTGGAAAAGGAGCTCTGTGGGTGACAGGACATCAGGAAGGTGCAGAGCCAGGGCCATGACTCCTTCGTGGCAGAGTTCACGTATGACAAGGGGCAAGGAACAAAGTGTCCCTGCTTTTTCTTCCAGCGTCACTTTACAACAGGGATTAGCCTCTGCCAAAACAGCCTGTTGATTCTTCTTGATCGTTTCGGTCTCTTGTTGCTCAGGCTTCTCGCTGGAAAAAGGAACCAACTCTGGGTTCACCCGCTGTGTGCTTTTTTTTGGAAAAGTATTTTGTATTTTATGACATTTTAAAGGTGTTTTGTGACTCATCATGTTGAATATACAAACTGATTTTTCAGCTACAACTCTCCTTCCCACAGCTTTTCAAATAAGCTGACTTACCTATCTCTCAGATGCACTTAGGAAAAACATTCTGCTCTCCTGACAGATCCTCAGCGAGATGGGAAATTCAGAATGAAACCAGCGTAAGCCAGCCCTACATTCTCATGCTTGAAATTTATGCTCAACTAAGCAACTAACAGTGTTAGATTTCTTCCAAATAGTTGGACATATTTAGCTGCTGCTTTTGTTTGAAAATAATTCACTGAAAGACTCAAAGCTTTGCAGATTTACTTGTCAATAAACATTAATCTGCAAATGGTTCATGGAAGCATCCTGCAGCCAATGGGCGCCTCGCAATCTGTTTATTGCTCCTCTTGCCTGGTAGCTGTTATCACTGTAACTGCTTTCTCATACAATGGCTCCGAAAGAGCTTCAAAAAGGCCACCACACACTTCAATTCAGCTACCCATGCAAAGCTACATACCACGTTCACTTCCCACTAACACCCTTCCCAGCGCAGATCAGCTCTGCAAACATTGACAGAGGAGGGAGAGATGCTTTTCAAGCATTTGCCTAAGGCCAAACATTTCAAAAGTGACTAATTATTTTGGGTATCACAATTTCAGTGCTTCCCAGACTGACATCTGCAAGGGACCTGTGTACAGAGTGAAAGGAATCCACAACAACCCTGGATCCAGACCTTGGAGAACATCTCCAGGTGGACAGCCAAGAATTAAGGTGTTCGACATCCTCAGGCAGTTTTGAAAAATAGTTCACTGAGGGTTTGGTTTGTTGGTTTTTTTGTTTGGTTTGGGGTTTTTTTTTTCCCCTAACAGAACTTGAGTGCTTTTGCCTTAGATTTGTTTTCTTGGCTTATAGGATTTACATAACATAAGGTTTTGCTATATCATCTTTCAGTTGTAACTAAATTCTGGTAACTTACATGTTTGTGGTTTTTTCCTTATGGACAATAAACTTGCAGTAAAAAGAAAAAAGAGAAGGAGAAAGGGAACTGTATATTAAATGGCAGGGCCAATTCTCAAGTTGCCATAGACATAACATTTACATTTTTCAAGGTCGTGTGTCAAGCGCAAATGAAATAATAACCCTTGGTTACCCTGTGGTATCCCACGCCAGGCAACTTACCCAGCAGCAGCAATGCAGCAGCTTTGATGAACTGCACTGCTGTGCCCTGGTGTTCTAACCTGGAAGTTAAAAAGGCCGTAATAAAGTTTGCTAAAAAAGAGAGGAAAAAAAACCACCCACCTCAAAAAAAAAAAAACAACACACACACAAAAAAAACCCCAAACGAATAAAAAACCCACCCA
>JANVCC010000261.1:11168082-11281467 GCA_025345505.1 Todiramphus chloris collaris | reverse complement strand
AAGAAGGAGAAGGAGGAGAAGGAGAAGGAGAAGGAGAAGGAGAAGGAGAAGGAGAAGGAGAAGGAGAAGGAGAAGGAGAAGGAACCAGGAAGAATGAGGCTAGGCACTGCCAGTATTCCTAACTGCAGAATTGTTATTTCATACAAAAGCCAAAGACACACAAAAACAAACCACCCAGCAGAAAGGTAAATGGCAGGGAATGGGGATGTTCATGAAAGGGTTGAAGAGGCTGCAGCTCTGAGATTCACGGCTGACCCGGCAGAAGCTTCAAGAAAACAAGTTGGGAGCTGGGAGGGAAAAGCTTGAGGTGAAGGAACTGTTATTTACACACCTATGATGGAGTGCCCAGCAAAAACATGCATCAAAGCTCTGCTTCCAGGAGATGTGGGACTGTGTGGAGAGAAAAAAAATCCCTCTCCCCAACTTGGATGATTTATGGCATTCTAAGCGATGCCACCGCAGTGAAATCACGCTGTGCCTTCCAGAAAGGCAACTTATAGCCAACTCCATCCTGCAAAGGAGGTTGTATATTATAATCCAATTTAGGATATGTTATATTGTGTCATTAGAGAACAATTTTTGCTTGGTACAGCACAAAATGTCTTAATGGGTTTAAAACACATGCCTCTTCTCTCTTCTCCTCTCTCAGCACTGCATAAACTGAAGCTGTGGGTAATATTTCTGCTCCGTGTGCCTTCCTGGGAAGGGTATGTTACTGGAAGCGTATCCTACTCCGGAGTCACCTATTACATTACCGTCATGTTTGGAATTCAGTCATTTCAGGAAATGATTCATGTTGTCAGCCGTTTCCCCAAATGGTTGTTCCCTTCAGTCAGTCCACGAAACCAGAGGAAGTTTCTCACCTTTAGTGGAGGCAGTGGAACTCGCAGGGAGGCACCATGTGAAACTCCTGATGCTTTGTCACTTGAATTAACTTTAAGCGCCAGCACGTGAGATTATTTTTTTTATATTTCAATATACAAGTTATCATTTGTATACTGTTCTATATTAGTATATAATTTATCATGATTATATTACTTCTAGAGCCGCAGGGACTTCTACATTTATCTCTGAAATCATCTGATCACACAAACCAGCTGCCAGAACAGAACTTGCTGCCGTAAGCGAGGTGGCTGTGACATCAGCACGGTAGCCGTGTTGTTTTTTGGGGTTTTCATCCCCTTGCAGGCTGTGCTTTACCGAGAGCCCTGCCTGCGAAGCCTGCACTGCCCGGGCTCCATCTTGCTGGCCAGGGAAGTTGTGCTGATAAGGGCAAAGGGCAGCACACGGAATCATAGAATTGTTTTGGTTGAAAGAGACCTCCGAGATCAAATCCAACTGTTAACCCAGCAGTGCCAGGGCACCACTGCCCCCTGTCCCTCAGCACCACAGCTCCACGGCTTGGAAACCCCTCCAGGGATCACGGGGACTGCACCCCTGCCCTGGGCAGCCTGGGACAGCCCTGGACAACCCTTTCAGGGAATAGTTTTTTCATCATATCCAACCTAAACCTTCCCTGGAGCAACTTGGAGATGTTTCCCCTTATCCTATCATTCATTGCTTGGGAGAAGAGATTGGCGTGGGGCAGGGCTTTGCAGGGTTGGTTGGGATGGGGCCCTGGAAGTGAAGGCCCAGTTAGCTCAAGGGTACTGGTGGGTCTGGATGAATCCTATCTGACAGAGCTTGAGATATAGGAACAGGTCTAACCTTCTGTTTGTAGCTCCAGCTTGGCTGCCTACCAGCATCAGACGAGGAGGGCAGTGTGTCTTCTGGTTATGTTGATGCAGCAGAGTCATTCGAAAGAGAGCTGCACACCGACAGCAGATTGTGCTGACTGCAGAGGTGGTTGATGATCCCTGATGGTAGAGAGGTTGAGCTAAGCCCACATTAGGGACTGGTACTGAACCGAGCTGCAGACAGCGTGCAGTTTATTCCAGATTGATGGGTGGTGCTTTTGAGATCTGGGCAAAGTGAATCCCCAGAGTTCAGTCCCTGGATTTATTGTCTGCCATCCATGCTAAGAGCATGTGCTTAATATCACCTCTGGGAGAGCCCTGGATTTGTGCGTATCTTGCTTTGCCATGCACCCAGCTAAGCAGAGGCCACAGAATCTTCAGTTATTGGATGACTTCAGCAGCAAATTCAGTTTCTTTGTCACTCTGTAGCACAAGAAGGGCACCAAGGAGGAGACAAACATCGAAAAGCTGAAAGGCCACTTCTGGTGCTGCCTCTGAGATAAGGGCTCAGAGAATGCAAAAGCTGGTGAGGTGGTCTTGGCACAGCATTACCCCCTTGAGACTGCCTTGAGACCAAGCTTGCATGCCAACAAGCTCAGCTTGCCCTCGTGATGAGGGTTCACCACTCGTGATGAATTTCAGACCAACATCCTCAGTCAAGGACCTCTTTCTCTTCTTCCAGCACCCAAACCAGAAAGATCTGAAGAGCTCAGCAGCCCACCTTGTGACATTAAGATCAGAACCACTCTACACCATGAACGTGCAGCCACATGTGCTTCTCTGCTAATATCATCCCTCTCTGCAATGCTCACATGGTACATGGGAGATGCTTCTTTAGTCCAGTGTTTCTTGGTTAGCATCTCATTGTCACCACCCCATCAAATTTCACACCTCCGAGCAGTGGAGGAAATAGAAAAGCACCAACTGGCAATTCCATAGCCAAAGAAGAGACAAGTGATGATGAGAGCAGAAAGAAAAAAAAAAAAAAAAAGAAAAGAAAAGAAAAATAGGGTGTTTCTTAAAACTTACTCTGCAAGCAGGTGGCATTGAAGTCTTGACTTTCATTTTGGGTCTTGACTGGCCTTTTTCTCCCCGCAGCAATAGTTGCACAGTATTCTTCCTTTGGTAGCGTGTGCTTTGGACACTTCTAATACTTCGTGGTAAACTTCTGTTCTGCAGTTTTCAAAACCCAGAGCCATCTCCACCAGCCACAGAACAAGCAAAGCATCCCGATCCAATCACCCCCTGTTTCACAACGTGCCTGGTACTGGGTGGAACAGCCAAACAGTGTAGCCCAGAGCATCCAGCATGTCAGTCAGCTCACGGAGAGCCTGAAACTTTTAGTTCTTTCCCCATGAGTGGAGGAGCTGCTTTGCAAAATGACCTTCTTGCCCTCTACAGCTACCTGAAGGGAAGTTGTGGTGAGGTGGGAGTTTGTTCTCCCTGGTGACAAGGGACAGCACAAGAGGAAACGGCCTGAAGCTGACCCAGGGGAGGTTCAGGTTGGATCTCAGGAAGCATCTCTTTCCAGAAAGGGACTGCAGCACAAAAGCCTTTGGACACCATCCACGTCTCCGATACCTCATTTTGCTGGCATTCCCCACCTTCCCAAACCCCACATACTGCCCCTTGCTTCCAATATCATTTCAGGGAAGTCTTTTAAATACATTTTTTAAGTGAACTATTTTCCTTCAGGATGACTATGGTTACTGTTTTCTGGTCTTTTTTTTTATATATATATATAATTATTTTTTAATTATTATTTATTTACAGTGATATCGAGACTCAGTGGACATACAGCTTCTACAACACTAGCCTGAGGGGACCTGGTAGAAGTCCATTTTATTGTACATTACATTCTGGCACCCTGCAAAACTAACACAAATCAACTACAAAAGTACTTCACACCAAAACTTACAGGAACCGTGTCTGATCTAATGCCAGAGAAAATGATTGAACTATGTAATTTAATAAAGGCTTGTGTTAGTCTGAAACACCCTAAAGCAGGGAATAATTTAAAAACACAATCTGGAAAAATATTACTTTAACAACAGAAAAAAAAAAAATGGAAATAATTGGTTGTGTTTTCCTTGATATTTTTTCCCCCCCTGTAGAAGGCGTCCAAAATCCTGACCGTTATTAAGTTCAATATATTTCATTTAATGCATAAAGTTTGTGCCACGCTGAGTTTGTGCTATGTAGGTTTGTAAAAAATAAGCTGAAATACCTTGTCACATGAAAAATTAGAGAGACTTCTCAGGGAAACATTGCAATATTTCATTTAGGAAATGCAACAGTAAAATCAGCTAGATAACAAAACCTTTCCCCCATCCAAAACTGAAATCACAGCAGGAGTATTGGCCATGCATGTTCTGACAACAGACACTTCAGCAGCGTGGTTTTGCCTTTACTTCCAGATATTTAGGGAGCTCAGGGCTTGGTTCCTGGCTCTGTCACAGTTTTTGTGAGAACTTTAGGCCAAGGCAAGCGACTCTGAGTCTGCTTGAGTGCGTCTGAGTTTGAAACCAGTGAAATTCCACTGCGCTCCCTTTCAGAACATCCTGATGTGCCTCAGCTCCCTAAAAATATCTTCCTGGAAGGGAAAATGTATTAGTTCTTGTGAAGCACCCGCATGCTGTGACAACAGGGAACAGGCACGAGGACGACAAGGACATATCAGGACTGGCCCAAAGCTCCTCAGCAGGGCAGGGCAAAAATGACTTTCTCATCCTTCAACTTACATCATCCCATCCTCGTAGGTAGAACCGACAGAACTTTTCCATGGAGCATCCTTTCTAACTGGCCTAGGGCACATGTTGGCCCAGGAAAGGACCAGGCAGCCTTCCTGGGAGACAGTGGCAGGTGGAGAGGTGTCCTCTCACTTGCCGAGATACTTGGGGGACAGGAGCCCCAACCCTGGCTCCCTGCAGTCCCCTCTTTTCCTCTATTGCTGAGGGAGGTTTTGGCTTCATGGAGGGTTAGAATCATTTCAGGTGGACCTGGAGGGTCATCACGTTTGGGTCCTTGAAATGTTGACATATCCCTTGCCTTGCCTTGGGTGGTGGCACACGTTCCAGAGCTTTACAACGAATGGGCACAAACTTCTATGGAGCCTGCTATAAGCTTGAATAAAACATCACACAGCATTAAGCTTTTCCGTCCCGACAGTTTTAATTAAGCCAGCCAGTTCATACTACACATTTATCAACATTAAAACCAGCATTATTTGCTGAAGTGAATGTAGACAATGCAGAGGAGTCAGGTTTTAGTAATTACTCTTAAAGCGTACTATACGTGTGCAGCTACTCTATTGATTTCCAATATTTAATATTCCACAGTGACCAGCACAGAGCCAGCTACACTAATGAAAATACAAGTACATTATTCTCAGTCCTTTCACCACCATTTGAGACATTCATTTTTATTTACCTAATACTGAAGCAAAGCTCTATCCCTAATAAATTGAGCTGAGAAGTTACTTTCAGAGACCGCAGTACGTTGCGGACACATGATGGAAAAAGTAATCTCTTTTTGAGCGTTGCTTGTCTGCTTTCTTCAAGTGCTACTTTTGAAATCCATCAGAAGTATTTTGCCTCTGCGTTGGATATTTAGGGGTTTTGCACTACCCATCAGCCCCCAGACTGGCCAGTCTCATGGTGATCCCACCATTGGGATCACCTTTGCGCAACACAAGTGTGGTTGGTTGGCATTGCCATCCTGTCTGGTTTGCTCACTCCATTAATACATTTCTAGTAAATTAAACCAATTATTATTTCTTTTCCTCAAAGGTGTAGAAGCAGTGGACTTCTAAACCCCTTGACCTTTCAGCTGTGTGTGTTTTTGGAAATAGTTTGCTAGGGAAGGGAGCGTTGTGTGTTGCTTCTGGCTGTACGTTCCTCAGACCTCCCCTGTGCTTGGTTCATTGTTATGGGATTGGACTTCAGGAAGGCAGATTTTTAAGGAGCACTTAATTTGGGGTTGGTTTCACCAACACTGACTTTTCCTGGAATTCCACCATTGGCTTCTGGTGAAGGTCAAGTACATTTGAAACTCCTCCTACAACTTAGATGCTTTTCAAGTGGTGTCAGTGCCCAGGAGCAGTCGAGCTGTTGGTTCAAGACCTGTAACAACCGCTTGCTTGATCAAAGACTCCAGCACTGCTAGTAATTCAGTGATTGACAACACAAACTGCAATATAGAATAGTCCATAGACCACAGGAAAATGCAGTTTGGGTACCTTTAAATACAAATGCAAAAAACCAAAGGTAACTTGTCCATTCACTACAAGATACAGGACCTGCTATTCTTAACCTTGCCATAGCAACTGAGAACAACCAGCTAAGAGTTTTTTCCATCAGAACAGATTTAGCAAGTTAAAAATTTCCCAACTCTAGCTCTTCTAAAAAAGCATATCAAACTGGCATTATTTTCTCTCACATCCACTTACCAGGTAAGAAGACCTTGGCATTTTTTTTCTATAGCAGCTTACAAAAGCATTCAGTCTAGTCATCATATCCATTGCTTCTCTTTCAAGTTGCGCTTCTGTCACTTCCAGGGCTTTAAGCTGTGACATTTTAAGACCCACACTTCCTCCGAAAATAATGCTTCAAGGTGCAAAGATCTTCTTGAAGATCAGTTCTGTTCCGAGCTCTGATGTTATTCCCGGTCGTACCACCCTTCTGTCCCACCTGACACACCTTCAGTTATAGACAACACAGAGAGTCTCTGCAAAACATTAGGAAACCAATCAATAAACTGGATTTATCTGCCCATCTGGGGAGATATTTGTTTGGCAAGAAGGAGCCTTTCTCAACGGGGACCAGTTAAAGTTGCCTCCTTAAAGGGATCTATTTTAAAACCTCAGTATGTTTTAAATTCCCATTAAATTTAACAAGGATTGCTTTATTCTTGCCATGGATGATTCAGGAATACAGTGCTTTTGAGCATGAAAACAATTAAGTCTCAAGGAGCAAGTGACCTCTGCTGCAAAATGAAAACTGGAGAATTTACAAACTTCTCAGTCTTTTTTTGCTGGCAAAGAGCAGAAGCTTCCAGATGGGGATCAATTAAAGCAATGGGAAAAAGCTGACAATTTGGCTTCGTGGCTAAACTGAAGATGGAAAAATTAGTTAGTGCCAAAACGGTCAAGTTTTTCTCGGGAAACGGAAAACTGGTGAAAAAGCTACAAAACTTTTCAAATTTTTTTTTTAATTTATTTTTTATTTCTCTGTGTTTTGGTCAGACACATTCAACAAGCTTCCCACAGACTTTCAGATAGTTTCAGCTGACCTGCACTTCCATTTTGCAAGGGGAGGGGGATAAAAAAAAATAAAAATCACTCGAGCACAAGACATCCATCACCTCCGGGAGCGATGTGCACCTTATTTTCCACGCAGCTTTCCTGAACACTAGTAAGCCATTAACCATATTTGCTGCTTTCCTGCATTCAATTACCAAACACAGTGTCCTTGCCAGACCAGATTTTCCACATGAGAGTGTTCAACATACATTTTTCTTTTCCTTTTCCTTTTTTTCTTTCCCCCAATTCTTATCCTGTTCCAACAATTACTTTACTCTAAACAAGGAGTGGGGTCCGTGATCGAGCAGGAGAAACTCAGTTCCTATGTCCTAAACATAAATAGCTTGAAGGGCCCAAGATTTATCTTAGATGGGAAATGGCATTGTCTAGTCTGGGTACCCAATTTATCACACTCAGACTCATTCTCAAGAGTGCTGAAAGTACAGTTTCCATCTCTACTTTTAATTTTAAACCAGTACCCATATGGTATAATGGTGCTATGGGGTTTGGGTTTTGTGGGGTTTTTGTTGGTGTGGTTTTTTTTTTTTTTTGTTTGGGTGGTCTTTGCTTTGTTTTTTTTCGTTTGGTTTTGTTTGGGTTTTGTTTTGGGGGGTTTTTTGTGTGGTTTTTTTGGTGGGGGTTTTTTGTGTGTCTTCTTTGTGATTTTTGTGTGTGTTTTGTTTGTCTTTTTTTGTGTGTTTTGTTTGCTTGTGATTTTTGTTTTTGTTGTTTTGTCAGACATTTTTTGTGGTTTTTTTGCCCCTCCCCTGGGAGTTATCAACAGCAGATGCACTCCAGCAATGACAGATATTTTATAAAAACAACCAATAGGAAAGGGTACTCCAATTAATTCATGCACTGGTAGAAGCAGGTTTTGGATGCAGAATCTACGGGGGAAGTTTACGAGTATTTTGTCTGAATGGTTCTTCTTTTTCACAACAATTCCGTAACAGCGAAACAAAAAGGATGCATCCCTGATGAAAAGTTAAGAGACAGGCAAAAGAAAGGAGAAGGAAAAAAAAAAAAAAAGAAAAAAAAAAGGCAGAAAGCTATTTCAACCTTTGTACTATTCCCCCCACCACCCCACCCCAAAATAGAGGATGTAGCCCGGGGCCAGGCAACTTCAACCTTGTTAACTGAGCCATGAGCATCCTCCCAGGACTGCCTGGAATTCATCGCGGGCTCACCAGAGCCAGGTAATGGATTCAGCGTGAGGCTTCAAATGCAGGAGTTGAACTCGCATGGGCCCGGGAACAGCCTGGGCTGCAAAACAGGCAAGAACAAAAGCTCTGTGTGCAAACTCCTTCCCCCGCCTTCAGAAACCGTTTTCTGCTGGCTTGGTTTTTTGATTCCCCAACCCCCCAGCTTTTTTTCAGGATTCATCGGCTCCCTAAATCTATTTAGACATGAGGAATTATTTTTGGAATGAGAAGACACATGCCAAGGTTGAAAATATAGCTGGGAAATCCTGATAACACATTCCCACTCTAATATTTTGGGTTTGGGTTGTTGTTTGTTTGGTCTTTTTGCGAAGCTTTCCACTCCCATTTCCTCCCCCACCCCCCAAAAAAAAATTCTTTCCATTTTGCAGTCCCTGCTTTGCTGAAATCCAGGGAGGAGGATCTCTGTCTGTCTTTTTAGGATATCTGAGCTTTCTGGAAGGCAAAAGAATATTCCCTATTAACCTACAGTGTTTCAGTGGCAAAAAGCCTTACTGTAGCTCTCCTGCTTTCGTTTTCAATCTGCTCTTGCTGGAAGGAATAATCTGCTTCGTCTCTGCTGGGTGGTAGGAGACCTTGGGAGTTCCTGTATTACTTCTTGCTCTGAAGGTTCCCAGTGTTCTCCTCCCTGCCATTTCTCCAGGTCCTGCTGAGCGAGGCCGCAGAACCCTCCCCAGAATCCCATTTTTCAGCGGGTATGACACAGCACTAACTTCTCCCACTCTGATCTGCTCTCTGGGACTGTTCAAGGACCGTTTGCAGCCTTTGCTTTTCCTTCTTTTCTGAAACAACTGCAAGAAACCACAGACAACCAGGGAGTTGTCTTCAGGAGGCAAGTTGCTAAACTTGAACGCTGTAAATACAGGACTCTTCAATCCCTCCTTCTCTCTTTACCCACCCCCCTCTATACTTAAAGCATGCGAGATGCTGCTGGTCAGCTCCGATTCGAGGTCATTTGGAAGGTCTTCCCCTTCCCCAGTGTCAGTGGCCAGCCATGAACCCCCGCTCCTTTCAGACTCGCCCAAAACGCCAGCGCAGAGTCGGACACTAAATCCCAGCCATTAGCAGGGGTTGAAATTCAACAACGTGGAGATCTGCTGGATCTGCACAAAGGCAAAAGCGCTGCACTTCGAGAGACACTGGAACTGTAATACCAGGGGAAATCAGCGTGCAAGCTGTCTGACCTCTTTTTTTTTTATTATTTTTTTTATTATTATTATCCATCCCCCCCCCTCCTCATCCCTCCCTTAGTCTCTTCTCTCCTCCATCCCCAAAGGAAGTTAAAGATGCTTTTATAATGTGGATGATAGAGACGGCTGATCTGCATAATGAAGCTGAAAACAGCCTGCTTGTGCTGAAGCTCCTCCTCTGCATGTTACATGCCAGCAGAGATTTGCTGCGAAACAGGAGGAGAGCTGCAATGCAGCATTTTCCTCTGGAACTTTGCAGCTGTATTACGGCTCCAAGTGCATCACGCGAAGACTTTTGTTTACAGTGTTTAAATTCAGTCTGACTGGTAGCTGCTAAAAGCCGGCGGGTGAATCACGGCACGTCCACTAAGGCTTTCGTGCTCGCCCACCCCAAGGATGTTACACTTAACTGAATTACTTCATGTTCTCTCACAATGAATTTTCCTACTGTTTTATGGTACTGCCTGCCTCTAATAATTACTGGCCCTTAATACTCTGCTAGAAACATGATGCCGGGGTGAAAAAGCAGAGTCATAAAGGAGCTCAAAATACCAAAGGACAAAATCAATAAGCAGGGATGACAAGGGCGGTAGCCTCGGATGGGGGAGACAATTCAGGGAAAACTTCATATTGAAATCATCTCTTATTTTCTCCCTCATTCCATTTCTTCTTATTTCCTAAGCGTGTTCACAATTTCTCTGCTTCCCAAACTGCACAATGTCACTCAAAGGCCAGTCGGGATGGGCAGTGTCTTTCCTCCAGAAGTCAAAGCTGGCAAACCTTTGGTAACTCTCCTCCCAGGTAGTGAAGGAACCGCCATTCCTCCTTCAAGTCCATGTTGCTTTAGCTTTATCTGAGCCCAACAAGGCATTTCCAACATGTTATCCTGCTTCTCAAGCCCCAGAGCACTGTTCTAATTTGCTCATGAATCCAAACTCCAAATAACCCGGAGAAAGATAATGTAGTTGGTCCAACTTCTCCCCTCCCTGCCACAAAGGTATGGGTTTAGTGCACCGACGATTCCATTGCAGGTTCAAAACATACTGCAGTTGCAAGTGAGAAGAATAACAGTGCTCTTAGATTGGTTCCCTGTGGATATAGTCACCAAACCAGTCAGCGTAATTATCAGACTCCAGCAAGCAAAAATCCTGGATGAAGAATATATCAGTGACAAGGATAAAATTTAGCTGATGAAGAACTCTGACAGAGCTCTGAGGGAAAACTATCCCAACACTCTCTCTCTTTTTTGATGTGGTATGAGGATAATTTGTATGGAAGCATCCTATCTGCACAAGGTTAGTAATAAGAAACCCCAAAACTAGATTTCTGCTCTGTTTAAAAAAAAAAAAAAACAAAACAACTTCCTGCCTGGTGGATTTAACTGCTGATTTCAACAAAGCTGGGACTTAACTCTCGTTGACTGTGATGCAGCCATTTCTCCCTGAGCCTGAAAGACACTTGACTCCCCACACTTGTGAGCAAAAACAGAACAGAAGAGCTGCAACTTCACATCCACGTGTCTCCTGTAGCCCCTTCTATCAACTGAACATGACAAACTCCGTGACTTAGCCCGAACCGACTTCTGATGGAACAAAATTAATCACCGCCTTTCCACAAAGACTGTACAGATGTCCAGAGCATGGGACCTTCCCAGACGGTTTGTTCTTCTGCTCAGTAGAGTGCTGAACTGCATCATCCCTAAACTGCTGACTGCTGAGCAGGTTTAGAAGGGGATCGCTCTTTATGTTCCTATACGCTTCCCTAAGCATCTGTTCTCACCCACTGCTAGACATGCTCTTCTTTCCCTGCAGTAACAGAGCTCACCTGAGCCCTAGAAACATCCTCCAGCCCCACAATCCGTATCACAGTCGGACCAGGGGGGACATTGAGTTTCAGTTGTGTGGAAAAATACCCTGGACTTGGGGGAGTAGCCACTTGGAGTTGGCTAAATGAATACAGACACCGCTCAAATGCTGAGCGACTTTGATTCTCACGAGACTGCTCATTATTTGAAACTGCTCACCAAATGTTTTCAGCAAGCTCAATTCAGCCAAATGATTGTTTATAATCTTTGCGTGTGACTGCTGCTCTCAGTACAGGGAGAATTCTCTTCTTCTGTGCTTATTTGCATCTGAGCATCAGCCTTGCAAACAAGGGTATATTGGTTATCAGAACATTCACAGGGAAATGTTGGAGGGACACATCCATACTTCTTCGAAACCATCCAGGACCACTGATTTTATCCAAACAACTACTTAACCCCAGCCTTGAACCTCAGCAACTACAGAGATAGGCAAGGTGTAGTAACTGAGAAACGTTAGTACCTTGAGATAAACATAATGCCAGTGGTGGGCTGTTAGTGTTAGTAGAAAAAGAAAATTCATGTAAAAAAAAACCCAAAAAACAAATAAATCCAGCCCTGATGTTTTTCTACTTTGGGACTGTTTTACATGCTCTGCTTTGCCAGCACCACCGTTGCTGGGATACGAGACTCAACACGTCCATCAGTGAACTCTGACCTCACTGAGTGCTACTGTCATAAGCTGCAGTGCTGGGCTTTTATCACAGAGGCCTTCCATAGGCAGCTCCACTGATAGAGAAGGACCCCATGGGCAACGAACCATTAAAGAAACTTTCTTCTCCACCTGTCTCACCAACCTTGAACCCACAAAGTATGTAGGCTAGCGAAGAACACCAGAAAAGCAAGGACATAGGCAACCAAAGTGCTGGGCAGCTTAATCAGCATGGTCACAAGACCAAAAAAAACCCCTCAAACTCAAGAATTGTTCCATGCTCAAATACTACTCCGTCTTTACTCTTTCATGTTGTTGCAATTAAACTGCAGATAACTATTTAATTTCCTTAAATGTGACAGTATTTCATAGAAAATGGATGTCCTCCTGGATCCCTGAGCTCCTCTCTGAGATTTAAGTCAGTGTTAATAAAGCAGTGTTAAATTACCCTGCTGTAGTAATTACTCAGCCTCAGCCCAAACCCATAAATGGCAATAAGGGAAGATTTCCACCTCCCCCCACCTAGATATTAGTCCCTACTTTTAATGTCTGCATTGCTGATTGGATTTAGGTTTTGGCTGGCTTGTCACTACTCCTAATTTCATCGACTTAGAGTCTGATCAAGAACGGGAAGGATGGGGAATGCAAGGGAAGAATAGCACATCCTGACCAAGCCAGAGGCAAACTCAAGAGGTCATTATTCTAGCTGCAGAAAGTTCTGCCAGTGAAAATACACAAAGGCAATATTTAATCAAGTTGATATCATCTAATGCACAGGTACCCAGTCCAGCTGCGTAACTGAAGGAAGGAGCTTTCTTTGGTCAGCTTTCAGTGGAGCAGCAGCTTTCTTTGGTCAGCTACCTGGAAAAAGGACTGACACTGTCAGTCTCTTTGACAGGAGAGAAGAGAAAGATGCCCATCTTTCAGAAACGTAAATAAGCAACAATAACTAAAAGCAGGCAAATGTCGCATAAGGGAAAGACAGCACGAAAGGAGCGGGGTGCTTTGACAGGACAATGACAGTCTTCTGACAACCCGAGCTTCTTTGTTTCCCTGAGAATTTCTAACGTTCAGCGATACCAGAGAAAACACCCCAGCAAAAGCCTCACGGCTGCCTTAGAATTGTATGTTTCATTAACCTGTGCCAGGGCACGGATGTGCCAGACCTGTAATTCCTCAGTCCAAAGGAATAAAGATATACCTCACGCAGTGCTGCTCCATCACCTAGCCAGGAACAGGCAGTTCCACGGTGCAGCGCTGGCCAAATCACAATAACAATTCACGCTTCTGATCCTCCAACAGTCACAGACTCCAGGATGTAAAAATAACACACTTGAGGTGCATTAAATGCTCATTAAAATTAATGAGAATGATGTGATTCTTAACAAAAAAGTGCAGCATTGTCTAGCGAAGGAACTATTTAGTCTCACAAGTGAGCTGAGAGTGTTAAGAAGTCTGGTGGTACCAGATAAAATACATGACAAAGCTGTGTAGAAAAATACACGTGGGCCACCTGGAAAAAGAAAATCACATTTCTGTCAGCTCTATTTTATCACAGATATTCCTACTGTTTCCACATATATTGAAAGCAGTTTTCACAAACCCAGGGCTTTGTCATAGTGGGGTTTGGGGTTTTTTTTCTCTCTTTTTCTCTGTCATGCAGCACAATCTCTCCTCTATGTTTCATGGCCTAATTTTACCTCTTCGCCCTTGAAAGTCTGCGTTCATTACCAGGCAAGATAGTGGCAAAGAGTAACAAAAACAGCAGGCTACAATTCTCATGTTTGGATGTAGATATCGACAACTTTCACTCTGCTCCAATTCTCAATAATATTTAAAGCCCCCAGAGCCAAGACCTGGTGAAGAACATCATGATTAAATGGATTTCTCAAGGGAAAAAATGCAAGATCAAATAAAAGGAGGTTCCAGAACTGTGAGCAGCATCTAAATGACATAAAGGAGTTGATTTAATATTTAAAATGTTGACTATAAGCAGAGATCTTTAGAGATCCTCTGCAGAATTAGCGTAAGCGTGTGGTTTTGGCAAAAGTGAACATGTTCGAAGCATGTTAGAGCTCTCCAGAGTCAGACACCTGGCTCCTTCCTCACAGTCCTGCTGCAGTTTGGAAAAACTACTGCAGTGGAACAGCAGGGAATTGAGTAGAGTTTGGGGTCAAGGGGAGGAGATGGGGTCAGACCCTGCTGGGAGCAGGGAGGTGCTGTGGATACCTCAGGTCATCGCTCTGCTGCCTCTCCCACCATCCATCTGGTCTCAGGCTGGGGCATTCACAGAGGCAAAGGATCAAATGATGCATCCTGGCTTGGATCAGCACTAGCGTGGCCAGCAGGACTAGAAGAGGGATTGTCCCTCCAGACTGGGCACTGGGAAGGCTGTACCTTGGATACTGGATTCAGCTGGGGGCCCCTCGCTCCCAGAAGGACCTTAAAGGGCTGGAGCGTGGCCAGAGAAGGGATCTGGGGAAGGGTCTGGAGCACAAGCGTGGTGCTGAGGGACATGGGTTAGTGGTGGGGGAACAGTTTGACTTGATGATCTTAAAGGTCTTTTCCAACCTAAATGGTTCTACGGTGCCGTGTCAGACAAGGCCTCAAAGTACTAATTATTGTGCAAAGTGGTAAATGGACAAAGCTCAAATTAATCAGCGCTTAACAGGATGAGGATTTACCACAAAGAGTTGCCTTCTAATAAAGATAAACCACACCAGTATGAGTGAGAGTCTGGCTGTTTACTGCAGTTCCTTAATAGCAATAAAGCAATATTAAACCAGAGTCAAGTCCTGTTAATTTGTGATGCAGTGAGAACATTAACGACATTTATAAAAGATGTAAAAGAACAATAATGAATTTAGGGGGGGAAAAAAAACCCCAACAAACACCTAGAAATATGAAACAAATCCATTCTCTGTAGAGAGGATTGAAATGTTTTAAGCACTGCAGTGACATATCCCGCATGTTTTACCTACAGCAGGTCTGAAGTGATTGCAGAACCTCAGGCCAGGCTACAGCCAGACGAATCCCCTCTCTCCTTTGAGAAAGTATCACCAGAGATTTAGATCCTCAGGAGAGTCCCACCATACAGCTGGTGCCAACTCACCTGATAGGAAGGACCATCAATAATCAGATGCCCAGAAGAGAGTCATAGCAGTGAATGGGTCAAGCACAAAAAAAAAGCTTCAGTAACAACCACTCAAAACATCAGAAAGCCTGAGGGAAATGAAAAGGAGGGGAAAAAAAGGAAAAAAAAAAAGCCCAAAAGCCAACAGCAGCAAGCAAGGTTTGTTCAAAGCCAAATGGAAAATTACTAGATTCGGCAGTTGTCTCACTGGGATATTAGATTTGATATTGAATTTCAAAAGCCTGCGTTATCATTCGTGTCCTGATAACAGCATAATGAAAAGAAAAATTAGGAAAAAATCCAAACATAAATAAAATGCTACATTGTTATTAAATTCCATAGGGGAAGATAGAATTATATACCGTTCTTATTTCCAGTCTTCCTGACATTTCAGCTCCCACTCTCTAGTATTCAGTTACCTTGCCCAAAAGCAAAAGGTTAGCTACTTTAAAAGATTAAAGTAAAATATACTAGCCAGCCTCTGTGCAGGAAAACAGGTCACAGAATGCAATCCCAGCCCACTAAATCTGCTTAATGCAGACACATTCCTTTCCCACTTTGAATCAATACCAAGATTTTCAGGAGATATGCAATGTTCTGCTCCTGAATAAATGTCCTTGTGTCAGTAACGCAGAGCTCCTATTGTTTCAAGAAAGTCATGGAAAATATAAAAGATATTGAGTTTGCAGGATGAGGGCCAAACTGCCTATATGGATATAAAACATGAAATCACATTATATGCATAATGAAGACAGATGCAGACAACTAGAAACCCTGCAAGAGAAGAAGAAAAATCAATTATTTTCTCTAATCCCTGCAGTTTTAGTATAGAAGTTCCTGTCTTCCCAGAAGAATGCAAATGACAGTGCTTTTTTACCTTGACAGCTATCCTTAAAATACTTTTTTTCTTTCAGATGCTAAGGATGAAGGAGAGAAAGGATCGTGCTACACATCATTTTGATTATTTATTTATTTATTAACATCTTTAAATGAGGAGAGTGTGACAACAGGAGCAAAACCAAACTCATCACAGGGACAGGTTAGAAGGAAGAACTCACAACTTTGCACATGCCTTCCCTGGAGTTACCTGAATTGCTGACCTAAGTATGTGGCTAAAAAGCTGCTCTTGAAGAAGTAGCTCCTGATACCTCAGCTGTATTAACGCAGCACATGCAGTGGGTGACATTATTCTTATAAGGCCATCAAGGAACCAACCACTTAGAGAAATTAAGTGACACAGACTGGCTCTTGTTCAAGTGTTTAATCAGAGGAGCCCGTGGCCTTGCATTTTTCTATCTGTCCTGCTCAAACAGCAGGGAAGGTCTGCAACGTAAGAAAAACTGATGTTTGCCTTTTTGGTGCCAACAGGCAGAGGAATAGGGCAAGCCCACCGCTGGTTCTAACATCTTATTAGGACTGCAAATAAAACGAAAGGCAATGAACATACCCAGAGTGTTTCTGTGGCACGCTGACTTTATTGCTGACTTCACTGAGCACTTAATATGCACTGGTTGCTATGCTGATAAAAACCGCCTATCTTGTGAGTATCACTGCACTATGAAGTGTTGCTAGGACGGTGTAAATTCACCTTTTCTCATTATTCCTCAGTCACTGACTGAGAATGTGCATCTTTTACCATGCCTGTGGGGGTAACAGTGAAAGAGGCACTACCAGCTCAGAGACCGGTATTAACCACGCAGGAGCTGACCTACAGGGAGACCATCTGACCTCTTAGCAACTTCCTTCCTGACCATCATTTAAAAAGTCAGAGAGAAACTACCTCTCTGCAGCATTTCCCAGCCATCCTATTAAACAGAGGAAAGGCAGTAACCGCTCGGGAGGTTTGTGCCTCTCCCTGGTTTCTCCAAAGCACTTACCGTAGGAGTTAAGCACAAGACCCGTGTCCCAGCAGCAGGGGAATGGTGAAGGAATGAAATGCATGATTTAAATATTTCCTACGGCTGCTGAGGAACAAACAATGATTTGATTTGTTGAGCACTGCCGATGGGGGGGACCCTTCCAGTGCCCATCTCAGTACTGCTGCAGGAGGTTTGCCATTCTACAAAACCATTCTCACCCCACCTTCCCTCCCCAGTCGGAGGGGATCATAGAATCATAGAATAGTTTTGGCTGGAAGAGACCTTCAAGATCAAGTCCAGCCTTACTCATAGCCCTATCAAAACCACTAAACCCTGTCCCTGAGCACAACATCTGCCTGGCTCTTAAACACTCCCTGGATGGGGACTCCACCAGCTCCCTGGGCAGCCCATTCCAGTGCCTGACAACCCTTTCTGGAAAGAAATGCTTCCTGAGATCCAGCCTGAACCTGCCCTGGGTCAGCTTCAGGCCATTTCCTCTTGGTCTGTCCCTTGTCACCAGGGAGAACAGACCAACTCCTGCCTCGCTGCACCTTCCATTCAGGTCGCTGTAGAGGGCAAGAAGGTCTCCCCTCAGCCTTCTTTTCTCAAGGCCAAACAGCCCAGATCCCTCAGCCTCTCAAAACATGCTCCAAACCCTTGCCTAGCTTTGTAGCCACCTCTGGACCCTCTCCATCACCTCAACGTCCTTCTTGTAGAGAAGGGCCCAAAATTGGACACAAAATGAACACAAATGCAGGTGAGGACAGGAGAGAACAAATACACAAGTGAAATGCTTGCTAACTATTTATAAAAGTGAAAGCAGAGAGCATTTACCATCACCAGGCCAAACTTTTATGTCTGCCATCTCTGTAGGAATGGAGGAAGGGGAGGAGACAGACTTTGAGTATGAGGTTTAGGTTGGACACTAGGAAAAACTTTTCCACTGAAAGGGTTGTTAAGTAGTGGCTCAGGCTGCCCAGGGAGGTGGTGGAGTCACTATCCCTGGAGGGGCTCAAAAAACTTGTAGATGAGGTGCTGAAGAACATGGTTTAGTAGTAGGATTGGCAGTTCTGGGTTAATGGTTGGACTCGATCTTAAAGATCTTTTCCAACCCAAATGGTTCTATGATCAACCCTAAAAATAACAACTGGCACAATCTTCTCCTGTTCTTAAGGGAAGGTACCTATAGCCCACCTGGGTGAGATACCTATGCTCACAGGCATCTAAACCCCCAAATTAGGAGCCCTCTGTCACAAAAGCAGCACTGTGGAAGAGATGGGAGAAGAGCCTGGGCTCCGATACCCAGCCACACACCCTACCACAGAAGCTGAAGGGGTGAGATGACAGGCAGCACGCAGATTTCCTTTAATTATCTTTCTACAAATTAGTACCTCTGTCTCTCAGAACCCCTCAACATAACCGCTTTCATTGGACTCTAATTTCAGGTGCGTGGCTGCTGCTCTCTACGACGTTTCTTCCAGAGATGAAGAAGGCTGTAGAAAGGAGTCGTATAAGGCTATGGAAAAAAAAAAAAAAAAGAAGTCTTTCTTGTATTATTTCCTGGGAGTATTTGTATTATTAATAAGAATAATAATGGTAATCATCATAGGGGGATATGTGCACTGCTATTTATTTCATCTGAATGGTCTACTACGGTTTTCTCAAGCCTGCCAATATAACATTCAAAGAGCCAGTTCAATTACTGACATTTTTTTTCCTATTAAATTAGAAGCAATGTACTTCTCAAAGAAATCATCTATTATTTACAAGTAAAAGGCAAAGAAACATCTAACCCACAACATCTTTACAGAAATCTTATGGCTTGGCTGTTAGGCTGCAAACAGACCCACGTTAAGGGGCCCGTTCGGTAACGAATTACTCCAAGGTAGCACAGCAACAACAACAGTAGTTGTTAAGCTATTTCAATGAAATCACGAGTCCAAGCCACTCATGAGAAAATGTTAGATGTGGAAGTGAAGATTTCCCTGCTGATCGGCATCACCAGAACGTCTGGTTTGGGATTAAAGTGTGGTCCATTGCCTACCCCCAGCCCAAAATACTGTAGCATAACGGAGAAGGTCTGGTATTTATTGACTCCTGCTATAATATGCTACATATATAAGAGGCAACAATCAATACCTGCCTCACGGTGAGAAGACAGGAACTTCAGCCCTGTTTTATAGGGGAAAATAAAAAAAAAAAAAAGAAAAAAAAATCTATTAATCTTTTCAGCACCAAGGACCCAACACTAAAGCTTTTTGTCACTGATATTAGCCTAAGTTTAAGCCCATTCTAATGTATACTGATCAATAAAACCCCCAAGGTTAAGGGGGTTTATTGAAACTGTTAATTTTCATTCAGAGGAAGAAACTGAGCCAATTCCTTGTAGTCTGACCCAATCTGATGACTATGAGGCAGTTCCTGGAAAAAGCCTGGGTGCAGCAGTATGTTGTGGGAGGGAAGATCTGTCCCAAAGACTCCCATTTGTCTCTAAACACTTCTTCCTTCAAACAGCAAATGTGAAAACTAAGAAAGGGAAGCCTGGAAGAGGCCTCCAGGCTTCATCTGGTTCATCTTGGCCTACGAGTCCCTGCACTGCACTGACAGATGGCTTCCCCATCTCTTACAGTCTTCTCATGACGAGTTCTTACAAGTTCTCAAGAAAGCTGCTTCCCAGGCTTGGCTATCTTTACTGTTTTCCTTTTGAGCCCTAATCGATGTCTCCTTCTCTGTAACTTCAAATCATTACTTCCTCCCTTACCCATACAGGGAAAGCCAACTGGAACCCTAATCCCTCCCAAGAAGCTTCTTTTTTTTTCTTTTTTTTTTTTTTTTTTTTTTCATATTTGAAGACATAAGTGAATAGCAAATTATTCTCCAGAGAGTATATTTTCTTGACATCAGAACAGACAGTTTCTGGAGCACATCTTCTCCATTAAACTCTATCTTGTCAGTCAACAGCTTTTTCAAGCACACCGTGATCAAAGCTAACACCACACTGGTCATCTTGTAAGGCCATGTGTAGCAGGTAAGATTTATACACCCCAACGTATTTGCATGTTCTGGCAACAGGAGGTATCTTGTTGACTCAAGCACTTTGCATCCGCTATATTCTGTGGATCCTTTCCTATAGATGTTCTTCCCCTTGCATTTATGCAGCGGATGATAAACACCAAAAAAGCAGAATTTTCCAAATTGAATTGTATCCTACTTTTTCCCCCCAGCTCATTTCACTTCTAATTCTCTCCTCCAGGATGTTCCCCACCTCAGTGTCACCTGTGGATTTAATAAACATAACTTCTCATTCTATTGGCCACATAACGAGTTAAAACATTGAGCAAGTTGAAACTCAGGACGGGAACAAAACCACCTCTCAAACCAACGCCAAACACAACGTTCCAGCTTGAAAACAAACAGCGCTCAGCACAGTTTTCCAGTGGTTACAGCAGAATGCGAATCTGTAGCCCACTTTTTAAATGTCATGCCAGCCAACAGCAGAAGCCTGAGTTTTGAAAGTTGAGGCTTTGAATATCTGTATTTTTCTCTCTCTCCCCAGAATACTTGTCACTTCAATAGGGAGATGTTAGAGTGATTCGATGCACTGTATTCCAACAACCCTCCATGATGACTGCACCGCACCTCATTAATTTCTAGGTACTTGCAAATAGCTAGTATGATAACTTTCTGTTTCTTTGTTTCACCAGGAACTGAAATGACGTTGGTTTTTAATTCACAAGCTCCCTCCTTCCGCCTTTTAAAACCAGAAATCTTACTTGTCATTTCCCAGACTTCTAAAACCTCAACTACTGTTCGTGAGATTTCAAAGGTAGCCTTTCGCTCTTTGGAAATTGCCTCATCTTGCCTTTTAGGGAGCTTTGGATAAATGTTTGATGTTTTCAAACTGGAAACTTGTACTTTCTGTACGTCCCAGAAGTGCTTCTGATTTATCATCCTCTTCTGTTAATTGTATTAATAATCTGAGTATGGTCTTTTTTTGGTGAGAACTAAAATAAGGAACACCAGAATTACAGACTCCCATCACATTTGAGATGTGATGAACTACCCTGGGCAGCTTTCACTTCCGACCTCAGAGTAACTTTTTTAAAGGTCTGTTTTTTCTCTTGAGCTCCACTTTCCTGAGACTTATTTTCTACAAAACCTTATCATCTAGCTTGTCGAGATGACAAGGTTCTCCTTGCCTTACCTCTGCAGGTTGCTTCAGGTTGTTTGTACAGGAGTGCATCATAAATCACCAAGACATATTGACTTATGATTTTTTCAAGACTTTGTTATAATGTTTTGCCAGTGAGAAAAGTGGTTCTTTTTTTTTTTTTTTTTTTTTTTTTTGAATTTTTACAAAAGAAAAAAAAATATTTTTTTGTTTAAAAAAAAAAAAAAAAAAAAAACCAAGAGAAAAAAGTCTATTTTTTTATGCTATTTAAAACCTACATTCAACATTTTCAACCACTGTGTTAGAATGAGCAGGAAACCAGCAGAATAAAGGATCATTTTAGTAGGGATCATTTGTTTAGAAATAAATGGCTATGAGATCATTTAGTAAGGGATTATTTGTTTAGAAACAACTATCCTCTCTCTCTCTTTCTCTGTCTTTCCCCTTCTTGGCCCACCTTCACAGACATCCTGCATTTTTAGAAGGTTAAGGAACAGATACCAAGAGGCATAAAAGCAGCTTTACCCATAGCAAGGAGAAGATATCACGTGAAGAGCCGTGGCTAAAAATGGACTCGAGCAACCCAACGTGTTCCCTTTGACAAGTCAGGAGCACAGGTACCCTGCACCAGTCCCTTTCACCGTGCCATCTCCCAGGCAGAGTAAGCAAACACCAACCAACCAACCAGCCAACTCAGGCTGTTGGTACAGCCGCACAGAAATCCACCCCAGGAATTCTGCAGCATTTCAAGGTCAGGCTCCGTGGCAAGGGCAAGAGATTTCCGCAGCAAACGTTCGTCACTCCTGCGGCTGTAAAAACCGCGCTGCCATCTGCAGCCCCACACCCCCCCAGTCCCCAGTTGCTCTGAGCTGGAGGAGCCAGAGCTTTGCCTGATTCCACGGGCACACAAACCTGGTGCTGCCCACTTGATTTAACTCTTTCTCAGCGCTTTGCTAATGGAACAGGGACAGAAAAAAAAACCCCACCCAAAAACCAGACTGAACCGAACGAACCAAGGCAACCAGAAGAAAAACAAAGATAAAGCCACTGAAAAAAAAAAAAAAAAAACCCAAACAAAAAATAAAAAGGAAAACAAAAAAAACAAACCCACAAACAAATCCCAAGCCAAACAAGCAAAAAAGCCCTACAAGAAATACAGAACACAAACACAAAAACCATTAAAAAAACCCCAAACAAGCAAACAAAAAAAGCCCAAACAAGCAAACAAACAAAAAAAAATCCACATAAAAACCCAAACCCAAACCAAACAAAGAAAAAAAAGGTAAAAACCACCCACAAAAACAAAAAACAGAAAAGAAACCCCAACCCACAGATAAATGCACAAAGTTCCAGAGGGAACATCAGGAGAGCTGAGTTCTCACCAGTCTGGCCAGTGCTGAGTGCTGGGATGGATGGAGTGGGGAGTGGGAGGGTGGCAGGGCCGTGTGCCCACTGCCCAGAGCAAGCAGCCAGGGAAGGGGCAGAGGCTGCTGGGTCCCAGGGGCTGCTGAAGACAAGGGTTTGTGAGTTGCTACCCGGACAATCTCGTGCTGCCAGCGTCAGGCTTCTGGGACACATCACAACAGAAAGAGAGAGAAGCAAACCAGCATTACAGCAACACCTTTCGACTCGTTTCCCAATCTCTGGCATTTCTCTTAACAGAAAATAAATAATAAACAAACCAATAACTTTTTTAAAAAGCTATTTTGTTCTGATAAAGCCTCCTCACCTGCTTTTCTAAGCCCCTCAAGCAAGCACAGCTACCTCAGCTTTACTTCTAGTGAGATGTGCCATCCTGAAGCCTGGAGCTGGAAAGTTTGCCTGCAGAGCTCGAGCAGCTTGCAGGTAGGTTTTGCTCGACCTCACCCCAGAGCACTTTCAGTCCAGGTCCACAAAGGTGGCAGTGATCCCACAGCTTGCCCCAAGGTCCACAAATGTGGCAGTGCTCCCACAGCTTGCCATGAGCTGGTGGTGCAAGAATTAGAAGTGGGGTACAAGGCACCTACAAGGTGGAGGTTCAAGGCTACCGTTCAAGCAACAGCCAGCTCAACTTTCCCTGAAAACTGGGTGGGTGCGGAGATGTGGCTGAGGGGTGGGAGTTTTGCCACATGGGCATTCATGACACAGAAGAGGTCATCGTGGAGCCCAGGATCTGCCCATTCTCAGGACATCATTCAAAGCGAGCAAATCTTGTCTGGGAGCAGCTCACTGCATCATTCATTGCTGGCTACAATTTCATAGAATCACAGGCTGGTTTGGGTGGGAAGGGCCCTTCAAAGGTCATCAGCAAACATCCCCTGCAATGGTGCCAGGGATGGGGCAGCCACCACCTCTCTGGGCACCCTGGCACAGGCTCTCACCACCCTTAGTGTGAAAAATTTCTTCCTTCTCTCTGGTCTAAATCTCCCTTTCAGTTTAAAGCCATCACCCCTTGTCCTGTCCCAACAGGCCCTGCTCAAAATCTGTCCCCATCTTTCTTATAGGTCACTTTAAGTCCTGCAAGGCCCCCAGAAGGTCTCCCCGGAGCCTTCTCTTCTCCAGGCTGAACCCCTCCAGCTCTCCCAGCCTGGCCTCCCAGCAGAGGGGTTCCAGCCCTGGGGCTCCTCTGGCCCCACTCCAACAAATCCATGTCCTTGTGCTGAGGGCTCTAGAGCTTCTTCCAGCACTTCCACACTTGCACCATGCAAAACAAAACCTGTGGTGGGGCTGGAGAAACCTCCTGGCTGACATTGCCAGGGCAAGCACAGGAGTGCAGGAGGATAAGCAGGGCAGCAAGTGAAGCCTCCTGGCTTCACAGTCAGCACTTCTGTCTTCAGAGCATTGCTTTAGGCTCGGCTGAGGTTTTAGCACGGGGAGGTATCTCAAGTTTCACTGCCCAGGATAGTTTATTAGAATAAGAGCTCTTAAATATCACAAATCAAATGCCATTCAGGACAAAACTTCCATCAAATTCAGCTCTGATATGCAACAAGACAAGACCTGGGCTAAGTGGATGCATTTTCACATACCTCTAGATTTGCTTTAGTGAGTGAATATTCTTTTCTTTTGAACTTGGTGACAGTTCCTGAAATAGCACACACAAGTAGTAAATTCCCCTGAATTATTATAGCACCTATTGCAACTGATCAATTTAATTTTGACTGATATGTTAAAGTGATTATGGAGGGATTAGGCTCCCGAATGTAATTGAATTTCAATAGAATGGTGGCACTTAGTTCCTTTCAATATGTAGAAGATTCCAGACCTTAAGACTAAATATTAAAGCTGCTAAAAGAAAAAAAAAGAAAAAGAAAAGATTGCTACAAATAATTTCCAAACTACCCCTCATTTCAGTTCAGAAAGTTCTCTCAAATGTACATCATTTTTCACCATGTGAAAAATATGAAACTCAAAAATGGAAATCCTAAGGAACCAGGGAAGATTTTTCCTGGAAGACGATTAATGAAATATTTGTTTAGTAGAATATACATAGGCCACCAATTTTCACATTTTTGATTAAAAAAAAATCTGACCTGGCAATGAAAAATTAACAGATACCTGATCTTAAATGAATGTAAAGGTAAGATTAAATATTGAGTGATTATCATAATATACCTTTCTAGGTTTGTAGATGTCTCAGAGCTTTCCTACCACGTGAGCTGATGCAGATTAAGACGGGGTTTTTTTGGCACTTAAGAAAATTGAAAATAATTAATCTGTAATGGCATTGATGGAAAAAGTGTTCAAAATGTCAATAAAAGTGCTGCTTTAACAGTACTTCAAATATTCTACTTACGCAACTTAAGAGACACATTATCTGCCAGACTACACACTTTTCCATTAAGATCTATGAAAATCTGCAGGTGTTTAATTACCTGCTCTCCCATTGTTCCCTGCCTGCAGCAGGAGGAGTTTGAACACTCCCCTCTAAAACTTCACGTGCAATTTAACCTAACGGTTATGCAGATGAAAGGGAAACTTTCCCCGGTTTCTATCTGGCACAAAAAGTCCCGTGCAAATCAACCGTGACTTGCTTTTTGCCAGGAAGAGTTCTTTATTTTCGGTAATCGCCAAACATTTCTGACTTACCAGAAGAGTTCAGCAGCCCAATTGCAATCACCAGCAGAAGACCTTAAAGATCTGGAAGAATACTGTAAGGAAAATCGCGTCTCATGAGAACAGTTTAAATAGGGGCCTCCCTTCCCAGAAAGAAGGCAACTGCGTGGCCAGAGAAGGGTCCAGAGCACGAGTCTGGTGAGGAGCAGCTGAGGAACCTGGGGTGGTTGAGCCTGGAGAGGAGGAGGCTTTGGGGAGACCTTCTGGCTCTCAACAGCTCCCTGACATCACTCAGCAGATGTCCCTCATGTGACAATTGCCTGCCGGCTCTCAAGGTAGCCGTGGCTTTCAGAGGCAGATCATTCCCAAAGCTGTACTAAAAAAGGTGAGATGGATGAGGTCAGCTGCTCTGGTAGCCTCCTAGGCCTCCTCATGAAGGTTCTTCTTGCCCTGTGCAGAGAGCACAATGTCCCATCAACCTCTTTACAGCTCGTGTCGATAACTTAAGTTTTATGGAAGTCATGGAACTGTAGAATCCCTACATGTCTCATTTTGAGGCAAATTCAGGCTCGTTCTGTCTACACTCCAAACCAACCACACAAACCACCATGAAGCTGCACAGTCCTGTTATCAGAACCCAGACCAGCACGCTCTGTAAGAAACTCTGGAACACAAGCAAAGACGCTCCCCAGTTGGGGTTACAACCAGGTAGTTATTAAGCTTCTTGACTGGGATGTGGCAGAGTCTTTGCTCTCCAGGGCTGGCCGTCACCCTTGGTCCTGAAGAGAGCAAGCCCCAGGCTTCCCCACAGCCTACCCAGCACAGCGTGGGCATCGCGTGAGGCAGCAGCAAAAGCCTCACAGTGGGAATTTCCTCCCTCTTTATACCTGCTGCTCTTTCACCACCAACCCTGACCAGCTGAAGAGACATCGTTCCAGAGGAGGTTGCCAGATTTTGCTGATCTTGCTGAAGCGAATTGGTTTATGTCATTCTAATCTTTTTTTGCAAAGCTAAAAATACAAAAGAGGGAAGGGAAGGGAGGAGGTGACGGAATCATAGTGAGAGCTTTAAATATATAGAACTGGGAGAGCAAGACTCGTATCCAGTATCTGGAAGGACCCTTCAGAGCGTGAGAGAGAAAGAGAGAGACAAAGATTTAAATCCAATTCTTTTCTCTTCCCATTATGCAGGACTGCAGCATCAACAACCAGCAATTGAGAGAAGAGATACATCATTAAACTTATTTATAGCATTAACTACTTTGCATTCATCCACACAAGTGAAACTGTAAAAGGAAGAAAGGGGGGGGGGGGGGGGGAAAAAAAAAAAAAAAAATCATAAAGGGAGTGTGTGGTTCTTTCATTAGCTTGTCTGTAATGTTGGATTGGTCCATAAATTAATGTGTAAAAGAGGACAGGAAAAAAAAGAATTCAAAGCTTTGCCATTGTAATTACAGCTCTTTAAATATCAAAAGACACAAAGAAAGATTCCTTTTGAAAGGAGCACCGATTCTCTTGGCAAGCCACTATTAAATACTTGCATAAATCTACAGTCTGCACCCTGCAAGCTGAGGTGACATTGCTATCGTGGCCAACAGGTCTTTCCATGGTGCACTTTGGCCTTCTTTCTGTGTTTGATCAGGACACCTCGATGAGATGAGACATCTTCCTCCTGCCGGGGGTGAAGGCTGAGGAAGGAGCAACTGGGAAAGCCAGCAAGAAAAGGGGCCTTGATCAATTGTCAGCTAATTGACTCGGGCTGTTCCAGATAGAGACTCCAAGAGTCTCTTTAGCACAACCAGCCACCCGGGTGGACTTCCATCATGGATTTACCAGTAGCTCCTCCCCAGCACGGCCCACGTGCAAGGACCACGTCACAGCAGCAGACATGAGGCTGCATCCTCCTGTCTTCCAGCTCACACAGCATCTGGCCCCAGAAAGCCATCAAACCCAGCAGACAAAACATTAGTAGGACACCCCATACTACTCGGAGCAGAGCGAGTTACTACACGTGGCAGTTTCTAAATGAAACCCCCCCAGAGCTCAGCTCCCAGCCCAGTTTGTTCCCTGACACACGACTGTTCCCCACAGTCTCCCAGTGAGTCTCTGCCTGTCAGAGGATGCCACGGACAACACAGCTCATCCTGGCACTGGTCAGGAGAAGCCAGCACCCTTCGGTCCTGCACCTCGCACCAAGGATGTCTGTCCAACATTCCCCCCGCAGCGGGACGGGGGGGACAAGACCCTGGGGGGGGACACAGCTGGGACAGCTGACCCAGACTGACCAAAGGGATGCTCCAGACCATATGACATCAGCTGAGCTATAAAAGCTGGGAAATGGTTGGGGGGGAGGGGGCGGTGAGGGAGGGGAAACACTGGCTTGTCCTCTGAGTAATCGCTGCGTGTTTGGAGCCCTGCTTCCCAGAAACGGGGCCAGCCAGCGCCTGCTGATGGGAAGTGGAGAATAAATCTTGTTTTCTTTCGCTTCCGTGCGTGGCCTTTGCTTTGCTTTTCATTAAACTGCCTTTGTTTTAACCCACGAGTTTAATCTTCTTTTCTTCCCCCTGGTCCAGCTGAGAGAAGGGAGGGGGGGAGTGATAGAGATAGAGCATCTGGGTGGGCACCCGGTGTCCAGCCAAGGTCAAACCACCACACCACCTTAGCCTACACTGCTGGGACATGGCAGTAGATCCCAGGAGCAGTGCAGGGCACACCACAGAGAGCTTCTTCTCATAGCCTGCACTCAGGGGTGAAACTGTTAATTACTAAAGGCAATAAGCTCGCAAAGCCAGCAGCACAGCTTGGGCAGTGTCTCTTGTCAACGGTTCCTACCTGAAGCAAACCAGGCTGAAAAATTCAGCAGGAAGAAAAGGAGCAGCCGTCACTGGTGTCCTAACCAAGAAAAAGATCCTGTACTTCTTCCACTAACTTGCCTGATGCTGACGGGGGGAAAAAAAGCTGAAGAGCAGACCCTTGAGGTACGCTGGATTGCCTGCTTCTCAGATCGACTTGACACCGTTTAGTACCAGCCCTGCGCATTCTCCCTCGCAAGCTAACAAGCCAATTAATTATGAAAGGCAACGGGTTTTGGCCTCAAGCCAAATTACAGTGGTGTCATTAGTCTCTGCTTTGTAATGAAATCAAGAGTCCTGCCTGGATTACATTCTCTGAACTCTTCAGTTCGATGATGCCCATGCTGTAGGGCTCCAAGTCGCTGCTGACACACGCACATCACAATCACAGGCACGGTGACAGCCACAACCATCCCCTGTTTGTAGAGGAGTTTTCACCTCAAAGTGTCCAGAATCTCTTTGTAAAAAAAAAAAGGTGACCTCCAACACAGAATCACAGAATGTTAAGGGTCGGGAGGGATCTTGAGAGGTCATTGAGTTCAATCCCCCTGCCAGAGCAGGAGCACCCAGGGCAGGTCACAGAGGAACATGTCCAGGTGGGTTTGGAATCTCTCCAGAGCAGGAGACTCCACAGCCTCCCTGGGCAGCCTGGGCCAGGCTCTGTCACCCTCACCATGAAAAAGTTTCTCCTTACATTTACATGGAACCTCCCACGTTCCAGCTTGTTCTTGTCCTATCTAGACTGGATGTCCCTGAGCAGAGCCTGGCTCCATCCTCCTGACACTCACCCTTTACATCTTTATAACCATTAATGAGGTCACCCCTCAGTCTCCTCTTCTCCAAGCTCAAGAGATGCAGCTCCCTCAGCCTTTCCTCAGCAGGGAGATGTTCCTCTCCCTTCATCATCTCTGTGGCTCTGTGCTGGACTCTTTTGAGCAGTTCTCTGTCCTTCTCAAACTGGGGAACCCAGAACTGGACACAGTATTCCAGATGAGGCCTCCCCAGTGCAGAGTAGAGTAGGAGGAGAACCTCTCTCCACCTACTAACCAAACCCCTTCTGATCCACCCCAGGATGCCATCAGCCTTCCTGGCCACGAGGGCACATTGCTGGCTGATGGTCACCCTGCTGTCCAGCAGGACCCCCAGGTCCTTTTCCCCTCTGCTGCTCTCCAACAGGTCAGACCCCAATAAACAAGCCCCTCCTGTGCAATTATCCTCCTGACAACAGAGACCCCTCACCTAGACTGATCCATCAAGTTTAGCCTGGAGGTTGCCCAGCCACCAGCAACCCCTAACCACAGCTTGCCCCTGCTCTCAGTGTTGTCCTCATCTCAGAATACCCTTAGCTTGGGTCTTGTGCAGATTGTCCCTAGAGACTGATTGCTCACACAGCGAATTGTGAGGAACAGTGTTTTTAGCAAGCAGGCGAAGGCTGGATAGATGACAAATACCTTGTTTCACTGAAGATAATGATTGATATTTAAAGTGGATTATTTACACCAAAAAGCAGATCCGTTGGGTGTGCAATATACATTTTAAAACCATACCCATGCAGGAGGAAAAAAAAAAAGAAATTAAAACTAAAAATCAATAAACTGAAGCAGAGACACGCTTTCAAGAGAGACAGTGATCCCCTAAAGATTTTTGCCCAGCTAGGTTACACCTCTACCACAATACTTTGAGGTCTCCCTCCTGAGAGATCTTCACTTTCCAGTCCACTTCATCACCCAGCACTTGCTGTGCTACCAGCCCCACGCTGGAGTCACTTGATGAATTGCTAAGCAGGCTGGAGAAGATGCCACGAGCCTCCCAACCCAACCCAACCCAACCCAACCCAACCCAACCCTGCCCATCACTGCACCGTGCACAGCCCAGCGATGCGACTGAGCTGGCTGCAGCGAGCCACACAAACGCCTTTCATTATCAATTGCAAAGGCTTGGTCTGAATCTCCTTCAGGATTTATTACAAAGCAGCACAGCTTCAGCTGGTGGGATCAATGGCTCATCTCACCGAAGTTCAGCGTGACGCCAAGCAAAAGGGAATTCACCCTGTGACTCCTCTGCTGCCGTCGCTGCCGCCGATAAAGCGCGATACAAAACGTATGGAAGAAACCAATGGGAAAGCACCTGAGGTGTCTGTCGATGTTAAAGTTTTATTACTTCTGGGATCCCAGAAGGCTTAGGAAACATCACTGAACATTGTTTCATATGCGCTCGTGAAAGAGTAACATAATAAAACCAGGTCAAACAACGCTGAATATTAAATTTCATGTAAAGGATGTAAAAGAAAAGAAGAAAAACAGGAGGTGTTGGAAGAATTATTACAAGAGAAGGAACAAATAACTGTACCTGTGGTTGGGGGTGGGCTTTGGTGAGGTTTTTTTGGGGTAGTTTGTGGGTTTTTTTTTAACTGGCACTCAAAATCATTTTATACCCAAGGATAGAAAGATGCGATTAATTTTCCTCCTTTTTTTTTTTTTTTTCTGACTAAATTTGGAGCAGCCAAGAGGTTGGTTATTCCTAACCACCTTTAAAAACGGCCTTGCAAGGTTGCCATCTGTTGGCATGTGGCAGACACAGCATCCCACGGTCGCAGACATCCACAAAGATGCAGGCAATTAAAGGGACAGATGTGAGAAACCCACGCTCTCACTTGGTCACGGTGCTCACATCTGTTCCCCTCAATGATTTTTTTTTTTTTCTCCGATGGTATAAATCTGCCCTCAGATGCTGATACCTGGAAGCCTTACGGCATTGCTGGGAACCATAAAGAGCATGTTCTAGCAGTTTGTTGCATCCCTGAACGCATAAAAATCTGGTTTCCATCCACAGGACACAGAGTACATGGCAACGATGCCCGTCTGCTTAACTGCCCTCTCCTCCACAAATCACCAGCCCAGGGGGTGCGGATGGACCCACATCATCTCAACAGGTTCCTGCAGAAATCACAGCTTTCCTTCACACCCAAACAGCACACGGGCAGCTCTTTCTAAGGGTCACCGAACCCTGCCCCATCCCCGGGTGGATCCCACAGCACATTCCCCCCCATCCTGCCTCTGCCAGGGTGGTTCTTCTCTCTGAGGAGGTCGCCTGCTCTTGCAAGAACATCTGCCTTGGTTTGCAGTGTCCCTTCTTTCGTTTCACAGGCTTTGGACAGGACTGCTGCTAACGGCCAACGCTGCTCCCTCTCCCTGCTCCTCCACCCACGTCACCCCAGCCCTCTCCAGCCCCGTGCACGCTGTTGGGTGGGATCAGACCTCACTTCTCCTCCCAGGCAGGAGATGGAAATAACCACAAAACCAGTTTGTTACTCCTTCCTCCATATTCTACCTGTTTTCCTTCTTTTCCATTGTATTTGAGCATTATAGAATCCCAGACTGGTTTGGGTGGGAAGGGACCTTTCAAGCTCCTCCAGTCCAACCCCCTGCAGGGAGCAGGGCCATCTGCAGCCAGAGCAGGTTGCTCAGAGCCCCGGGCAACCTCCCCTGCAATGGTGCCAGGGATGGGGCAGCCACCACCTCTCTGGGCACCCTGGGCCAGGGTCCCACCACCCTCAGAATCAACAATTTCTTCCTTCTCTCCAGTCTCAAGCTCCCTCTTTTAGTTTCAGACCATCAGCCCTTGTCCTGTCCCAACAGACCCTGCCCAAAAGTCTGTCCCCATCTTTATGGCAGGCCCGTTGAAGTCCTGAAAGGCCCCCAGAAGGTCTCCCCAGAGACTTCTCTTCTCCAGGCTGAACCCCCCGAGCTGTCCCAGCCTGGCTTCCAGCAGAGGGGTTCCAGTTCCAGCCCTCAGATCATTTTTGTGTCCTCCTCATGTCCATCTTTTCACTCACCAAATTCAATTTTCGTCCAACACGGATTAGAAAGAGCATCTTTCCCCTGCCTCTCTGTATTCTGAGAATAATTGGAATGGGGTCTCTCTCATTTCTGTGAAGACACAAGATATTCTTCTGCTGCAAACTTGCAGCTCCTTTTTTTGATTCATGGAGAGGATTTAATGGTGAATAGGGAAATGATGCTCAAACTCTTATTTCACCTTGGATGCAGTGAACTCATTTTCACCTTCACTACAACATCCCTCCTCCTTTGTGCTACATGACATGAATTCTCCCTCAAAAATGGCAGCACCATCAGGAGATAAAAGGCATAGTACAAAGCAGACACCATTGGAGCTACACGAGCATGCTGGTAATTCACGTGGGCAGTTTTCAGTGTTTACAGGAAGCATTTAAAGAGTTCTCTGGCCCCGTGAGCACCACGTGAAATCGCTAGAGCATGAGCCCTCTTTATTTTCACTGCAATAATATCCTGTATCCCCAGCCCAGAACCCTGGTGTGGGCCAGGCTGGACAAACAGCCACCATATCATGATCTGCATTTAAGCACGATTTCCCTGCCTTGTAGAACTGATTTAATCTTTGACATCTTCTCATTGTTCTATGGGTTTTCCATTATTTTGAAGCATAAAATGACCTACAGGCTACCAAGCAGAAGGGAGAATTCCTCCACACAGCTCCTGCGTGAGACACAGAGGCAAGTTAAGAGCCCAGCTAGTGCATATTTCAGAAAGGCCAGTAACCTATATAAATTTCACAATACACGAGTAGTTATGTGCTTGACTTTAGCTGATAAGAGGCACTTGGCAACAAGACTGTTGGGTGCCTCTTGCTCCCCAGGAAAACGAGTGAGAAAACATAATGGAAAATTCTTCTCCCTCAAAAGATTCTGAATTTAAGTCCAAAGCAATTTTGGGGTTTGGTTTTTTTTTTTGGTAGCTGCTGGTACTTGTCACTGCCACTCTGAACAGGGCAGAGGCTTAAAAACAACAGAAGTAACCACAACTACTTACGTTTCAGATGCCAGTAAGCAGCAGGAGCAGTGATCCAATACATCCCTCCTGGGGGTTGCCCTCAGCTTAAATCATGTGGCCACGTAGCAGGGCCATAATTTCTACTGCCATGAGAAGCCAACCCTGGGGATAAAGAAAAAAACAGCAAAATTAAGGTTGGCATTTCTAACGTGGAGTCTCTCAGAAGTATTTTGTCTCATATTCGATTACACTTAAATTATATTTATATATACTTACTACAATTCAGTCAGCAAATGAGGTTAGCCTGGGATTTGTTACAGAGGAACAGGCACTTGCAATATGTGGCATGAAATTTTCGAGCGCCTTCTCCTTGCAGATAATGTTGAGGTATTTTTTTTTGGCATGTGAAGGAAGAACACGTCACCTGCGTTGTCATCTACAGAAGGGAAAAGGAACACGAGTCATCTCAGCCGCCTCCTGCTTGACTTCCTTGGTAAAATCACTCATTGCTTCCCTCCTTGTATAAGCCAATCATTCTTCCAGTTCCTGAAGTCATCTTCTTGCAAATATTTTGGCCCCGCACTTTCCGTCCTTACCTCACTGACCTTCTGCCAAACTTCTTGACCCCTCATTTAAATGGTTTCCCTGCTTTCCCCTCTCCTGCTTGCTTTAATCTCTGCTTTTCTTGTGCCCCTTCCTACACAAAAATTCAAATGCTGATCCACAGTGAGCCACTTCTCTGCTATCCTCATGTTTTCCTCCATCCTGGTAATTCCGTGCAAGACCTCCCACTGGAGGCAATTACTTCTGCAACATAGACTCATAGAATGGCTAGGGCTGGAAGGGACCTCCGAAGGTCATCTAGCCTACAGCTAGTCAGCAGCCTGTCTCTCCAATTCCTTCTCAGATTAGTGGTTTTTTCCAAATTAACTCTAGGATTATGAGGAACAGCTGCATGTGTTGGTTTTATTCAGATGTGCTTGAGATGAATGTCACCTAAGTTCAACCAGCTGACCAAAAAGCCACCACTGAAAGTGCAGACAGGGTGGTCTAGAGACCAGGAGTTTTAAACTTCTTTACATGATGAAAATGAAAGCATCTCTGGAAGCTGTCTCCATATTCTGAAGACCTGAGTCATGACTGGAGACAACCTGCTTCTTTCCTTCCATCATCTAGGAAGCAGTCACCATCCCCAGAGGGACTGAAAATCCACGGAGCTGTGGTGCTGAGGGACGTGGCTTAGTGGTGACCTGGCAGTGCTGGGGGAACGGGTGGAACTGATGATCCAGCTCATCTCTTCCAACCAGAAGTATTCTGTGATTCCATGATTCTAAGTAAGCTTCTGCCACAGGTATGGCGAAGCTGAGCTGATGCCTTCAAGAGCTTTTATGAAGAGCTCGGTGCACTGAAAAAATTAAACTGTTATGTAAAAGAGAGTCATCGTGATATCAGACTTCAGCTGCACTAAAAAAACAACGATGGAATTTCTGAGGCACCCTATTCTGTCAGGCCCTGTTAGGCAGTCTCGCATCTCGCCTGCTGCGTCGGGGACACGAGCAGAGTAACGCTCTGTCTTCTGCAGCCTGACAAGGCTCAAGCACAAATAAGGCACTGGGATGCCGGGTACTTGTGCAATTCAGACAATTCAGGCCTTGCATTGAATGCGATTTTATAGTTTAATTAACGTCCAGACATCAATAAACGTACAGAGCTCAGGCATATTCAGGCTGAGAGGGCAGATACCTTCAGCTTTAGAGAGCAGCTGAGTAGGGGATTTCGGTGTGAGGCCAGAATACTTGCTTTCTGACATCTGAGTGTTGACAGGCATAGCATCATCAGTAGAGCACATCGTGCAAATGGGTACCCCCCTCCAGTCTGGACCTGAGCGGGAGGAGGCTGTGGAGTCAGGACCAGATCACAGGAGGTGGAAGCAAGACCCGTATCCATTCCTGCAAACAGGGGGTTAACAGCTCATTATATCCCCATCCAATAAAGCCACTCCTGATAAATCTACATCCTGATAAATCTGTATAAGGAAGAATTTTTTGATGCTGAGGGTGGTGGGACCCTGGCCCAGGGTGCCCAGAGAGGTGGTGGCTGCCCCATCCCTGGCACCATTGCAGGGGAGGTTGCCCGGGGCTCTGAGCAACCTGCTCTGGTTGCAGATGGCCCTGCTCCCTGCAGGGGGTTGGACTGGAGGAGGTTGAAGGTCCCTTCCCACCCAAACCAGCCTGGGATTCTGTGAAACACAGAGTGATGCATCCTTAGAAACTAAAAGTTACTGGAAGAAGTCGACGTCAAATCCTGTGTCGTGACACAAACAGATTTTTTTTGAAAAAGCAGTTTACAACCCCAGAAACGTTCCCCTGGCTGTTTCTAAAGCACTTAAAGATGCTCAGTGCTCCTGTGTCACTAGGGAGAGGCTGCGTGAGAAATACTTCTGGTTATTGCATTAGCATCCCTCAATACCCCAGAAGGTAGCGTTCCACACGCTGGAAAGTCATTGCCAAAAACCACACTTCCTAAACCGTACCAACTGATCAGAAACTGCTGGTGGGATGAATCAACTTATGCAGCCCAAGGAGCAATATGTTCATAATCCCCTCGCAGCTGGAGAAGACCGAGTCCACAGCAGCCTGCAAACAGTTGTGGCAAAGCCCTTTTCTGCTGCTGGTTCTGTTCAACATTCCTCCACCGCTGCCATCTGGTGGCAAACAGAAGAGGAAAGTTTTGCTTTTAAAAAAAAAAAAAAAATAATAAAATAAAAAAAAAATATATATATATATAAAAAAAAAATTGAGAGGTGTTAAACCATGAATGTGAGAGGTGTCCCTGCGGGGAGGTTGGATTAAATGATCTCTAAGGTCCCTTCCAGCCTAAGCCACCCTATGAACCTGGGAGGCTGGAAAAGGAAGGGTGGCTGGAAAAGGAAGGGTGGCTGGAGGTCAGACACTTGCAAGGTCCAGAGCTCCAGCAAGTCACCTGCCTTCAGCACACCCCTGGAGACACCCCCACCTTCAGAGAAGGAATAGAGTATAATAATAAAAAATATATAATAAAAATATACGAAATATATCTATAAAATATATATAATCAAATAAAAACATACAAAGTCAAATAAAAACATGCAAAGTAAAGTTAAAAATTAAGTTAAATGAAATAATGAAAGCTAAGACCAGACTGGATTTCCATGTGACAGGTTGTCAAAGTCAGTCTTGCCACCGCTAAGAAAGGGAAAGAAATCTCCAGGAGCTCACGAGAGTTGCTTGTGGGGAGTAGAAGGGAAAGAAGCGGAACAGGAAACAGCCTGGCACAGAGCTGGAAAAGCAGCAGGTAGGAGGAAATGGGCTTCAGTTGCCCCAGGGGAGGTTTAGGTTGGATATTAGGAGAAATCTCTTTCCTGAGAGAGTGGTGACCTTGGAAGAGGCTGCCCAGGGAGCGGGTGGAACCACCATCCCTGGAGGGGTCCAAAAACCATCCAGATGTGGCACTTCAGGACATGGTTTAATGGTCCTGACAACGTCTAGCAGAGAGTTGGACTTGATGATCTTGAAGGTCGTTTTCAACCTTAATGATTCCGTGACTTCCAGGGGAGCTTGGAGAAAGCAAAGTGAGGATGGAAGGAAAACCACAAGAGCTGAAATCAACACTGAGATATCGACAGAGCGAGCAAGGCAGTGCTACAGAAGACACCGAGAGAGCTGGAAAGAGGGAGTGAGGAGGTGGGACAGAGGCCACGGTTTGCTAAGGACTAAGCCAGGTGAATGACCTCCTGCGGGAAGCTTGAAACAAGGCCGTAGAGCAAACTAAAATTCAGTCTGAAGCATTAATTCCCACTCAATCCAGAGGAAGGAGGATCTGCAGCCGAGTTTTTTGGCCTATGATCTCGGCAGCCTCCAGAGATGAAGCCTTCTCCTCGCCCGGGAGCCCAGCCGCCGGCATCAAATATTAACGGGCGTGCCTTATGGAACATAAGGAGATAAATGGAGCATCATAGGGAAGTAAACAAGCACTATGGCATTGAGTGGAGGTCTTGCAAATGAGGGAGGAAAAACACCAGCATTTCCTTTCGGTTTGGGTCTGGAGTCTATCCTGAATTTGAATTAAGTGTCAAGATCAAACGTGAGTGTAGTTAATTATTTAAAGATGCGATGCTTTGGGGGAAAGCCTTGTTTTTTTGCTAATTTGTGACTAACTTTTCATCTTTAGATTTTTTCCTTATTACACTTTCTTTTGAACAATATTTTCAGCAGTGCAACTTCTGAAGTTCCCACGAGCTCCAATTTGAGTGTGGTAAATAACACACTTTGGACCTCAGAAACAATCTTCCATATTCCAAATATTATAAACTTGAACAACATTTCCCCCCACTTTGTGCAGTGTCTTTTTCTTCTTACAACCTTGGGGGAATGTTTTGGACAGAATGGAAAATACTGTATGTTACTTGTTGACCACTCTTGCCCCTAAGCTCTTTGAAACACAGGTACAAAAATATACCCTGAATTTTGAAAGTGTAATAAAGGCTACAAATATCTATTTAGATTAAATATGATTTTTTTATCCCCCTAATTCCTTTATCAGTGTCAGAAGAAATATAGATTGTTGGCTGATTATCTCTTTCTAGCACTGTTCATTCAGAGGGAAGTTTAACTCTTCGATAGTAACTGTCTCAAGATCTATTATTTGTAACTAATCAGAGAAAGAAAAACACATTTCTGAAAGCAAAAAGTCTCATACTGTGCTTGGCCAAGGGACAATCTTCTAATTTAGATGAGATCTTTATTTCCTGCTCATTGTTTTTAAATCTACAAGTGGTCATTAAATGGCCCAGTTTTAAAAAACTGAGAATTCTTTGAAGACAGAATAAATCAAATTAAACCAAACTTGTGTATAACAAAATATTTTGACACTGAAACTAGCAGCAGCCTCTGGGAGAAGTGAATGGACATGAACTTCATGCAACTGCCTCTGGAATGGAGGTAGCATTCATCCTCCTTTACGAACGTGAAGGACAAAGGATGATAAAGATGCCAGGGCCAAAGCCTCCAAGAAATCTGAATAGTAGGCATCAGCAACCTTTGATGCCACTAGTGCAGGTGAGATCTCAGCCTTTCTGAAGAGCAACACACATGTCCAGGCATCAGAGCTCAAAGAGCTGACAGCAAACTACAGCCCAGTATCAACAACAGAGGACCGTGGTTTATGGACCATGGTGGATGGACCATAAGGGTCCTCACAAGGGACCAGGCTCCCTAGTGGACCGACATGTTCTGCACGAAACACCTATCAATATTATTCCAAACACAGCCCCAAGTTGGTCTGTTCATTTCTTCCTTTGGTTTTGCTTTTCTTTTTCATGCTTTACTAATAAGCAGCTAAGTTGTCAAAGTTCATAGAAGGGCTTCCAACCTGATGATCTCATCTGCCCACGGGAATAAAAGCGCCAACAAGATGAGCTGTTTGTCTCTGGGCCCCAGAGGCAGAACACAGCTATGAAGGTCAGATGTTACATTCGCAAGAAGTGACAGAGTTTCAGCATCAACTTGGTAATTTTAGCAGCCGTAACTGCAAACCTTCTAGACGTGTCAACGGCAACGAGGAAGGACAATTCCATCTGGGAAGATGAAGGTCGTTGCAGTGTATGACACTAGGCTGTCGTGTAGATTACTGCATGGCAGTTGGAATCGAACGAGGTCAACCTGTCACCAAACAAACAAAAAATTAAAAACAAAAAAAAAAAAAAAAAAAGAAGAAAGTAATTACAGTGGACAGACACGCCAGAGAGCTCCAGCTTTTATCTGATGCTTCGTCTAGGAATTAAGAATGGCATGATTAGTTTGCAGAAAACAAAAAAAAAATCCCAGAATGATATCAACAAAACTACTGAAGTAAAAAGAAAGGTGAATTCTGCTGTTGTACACTGGAAACTTGTGCAGTAAGCCAAACATTGTTTGAAATAGTCATCGAAATTCCCTTCCCTTCTTTTCTCGTCATTTAAGATTTCTTCAGAGATTTTTTTTAACTTACACGCTTTAAATTATTTGCAAGTCTTTAGAACTTCAGGTTATTACATTTTTGCGTTTTCAATTCAGGAGCTGTTTCAAATCAGCTGTAAAAAAAAAAACCCAAAACAAACTCTAGACAACAAACTATGGCCATAATTCTCCGAGGAGGAAGATTACAGCACGGCCAACCGCTGCCAGCAAATGTGGGACCTGAATGAATGAATGAGTGGGATCAAGAGTGAAAGCAAACCATAAGGATGGTATGCAGGCTGCTTTAGTTTAGAGAGTTTAGCACTCTAAGATATGCTCATGGCATTAGAAAGGAAGCAGATTAAAGAAAAAAAATTAAAAAAATATATTTCTCTCCTTTTACAAACCTGATTTTATTATTTTGAACATTTTCTACTGTTGAAAACCTCAGGATGATTAGGAGTATCTGCAACTTGACTGGTAAAAGCTCTTGGTGAGCCTCTAAAGAAGTGAAATACACTCCTTGAATGATATTTAAGTTCAGGCTTTATACATTTAAGTAACACATCAATAATCTCAATTCAGGAATTAGCTGGTATAACAGGATTTGAAATATAATTACAGAATGTAATGTTTTATTTTGCTTTAAACAGGCTCTTAAACTGCAGTTAAATAAAATTATAATTTCTTTAACCTAAAAACTGATGTCCCCACACCTCTGCCCATCCATCTGAATGAACACCAGTGGAAAATCTGTTAAGGCAGATAAATTGTCGCCATGAGGTTTCAGAAGGAGCAGGGTTTTAAAGCACTGACCCTGCTCCTTCTCTGCGTTCCAATGCAAAAATTCCATCAAATTACAGCAGTGGCAGAGTTATGGAGTTTAATGGGAAAAAAAAAAAAAAAGAAAGAAGAAAAGAAGAGAACACACATTCTGCACAGCTCTAAATTTTGATAAGCCTACATCTCAGGAGCTTAGATGTTAATTCAATCTTTCAAACAGTTGTAGAGCAAGAGCAAGTCCATGTTTTGATGCTCCCATTTCAGAGCAAATACCCGAATCCAGGCAAAACAAAAGATTTTGGGGTTATTTTTAAGCCAGTGAGAGTACTCTCTGGCTTAAGACTCTCTGAATGCCCAGAACCTTGATTTTAACTGCGCGTTCAGAGCCCTGCTTCCCAGAAAGAGCCCAGACATCACCTTCTGGTGGGAAGGAGGAAATAAATGTTTGTTTCTTTTGCTTCCTCACACGGCCTTGCTTGTTCACCAAACCGCTTTTGTCTTAGCCCACGAGTTTCATCTTCTTTTCTGCCCCCTGGTCCAGCTGCGAGGAGGGAAGGGGGGGAAGTGATGGAGCAGCTCGGTGGGCACCTGGCATCCAACCAAGCTCAAACCACCACGGGTTTCTAGCAGGTAATAAGAAGAGTCATAATAATAAGTAATTAAATGCCTTTTTTAACTCTCACGCAGTCTCTCTGTTAACGGGTTGGGTTTGAACACAAGGGAACGCATCTTGTGTCGGAAACTTGTGCCGACGTCCTCGCAGAGCCCACGCGGCTCCCGGCACTGTGCAAACATATGGGGACAGACTGGAGGAAACACAAAACAGCAGGAAGAAATGTCAGCAGACAGAAAAAAAAACCACGAGGCTGGGAAAATAAATAGGGGGGGAAAATAACACAGGTTTGTAGCACAGATTTTAGCGAACGATATCACGCGGTCTTGTAGAAACTGCATGCACGGGACACGGGGGCGGCACCGATCGCTCCACGAAGTTGTGTTGTCAGGATTTATTTAGGATGCTGCCCAGGATGTTCATAGAATCAAATACCTGAAGCATCTCAACTGACATCAAGTGACACTAGTGAAAAATGTATTGAATTAATATAGATATTATTCCCCCCCTATCTCTCATCTATCTATTCAGTTAAACATGCAGGGAAAAGCCTTCTGCAACGTGAAGTTCAAGGTTTATTTTTTTTTCCCCCTTTAAGAGAAGCAAACAAACCAAATCTCAATGGCTCCCTCTGCTGTCACCTCTTAGAAGTTTCATCAGATTTGTAAATGATTTTTCCCCCCCCCCGCTGCCCCAGTCAGCGAGTGTCTGGTATTTTCCCCCAGCACAGAGTGTTCCATCCCTGAGGAATCACAGCCCTTTATCCGAAAGGCAATTCCTCGAAGTGCCGTTAATTATCCACGCATGTTTGCACGGCAGCTACGCATGGTACCAGGAGAAAAATGTTTATCAAGAGTTTACCATCTTCGGCAGCAGCTTTGGGGTCACGCTGGGTTCAAATACGGACAGAGCTATGGATTTTGTCTCTGACGAAGCCAGAGCACTTTGCACTGAGCAGCTGTAGCAAAGAGAAGCAAACATCTCACACCTAGGGGCACTGGCCCAGAGACACGACATGTTCCTGCTAAGCCAAAAACCACTCCCCGGGCAACTAAGCTGGAGAGCAGCATCACCTCTGTCAAGGGTTTTACCTCACTCTTTGCCAGCCCTGGGAGACAGATGATGGAAGTCATGATGATGATGATGATGATGATGGAAGAGACGATGAAGGTACCTGGCACAGGTGACTAGCAAAGCAGCGATAGCAAAGCATCTTGCCAAACAGCTGATAAGGGCTTGTCTGCCTCCCGGCATCACGCTGGGAAGCTTAGCAACAAGTCCTAACTCCAAACCACAGAAATCAGCAGGTCCCTCAAAAAGTTCAGAACCAGACCCAACAATCTGTTCTCCTGCACCTGAAAGAACTCAGGAATATGCCATTTATTCCCAGCAAAAGGGGAGGGGAATAAAGCTCAACAGTTTCCTGCAGTGTTTAAAAGCGTAACTTTGGAAAGCAAAATATTTGAGTGTTTCACTTGTTTGGCTGCCTCTGAAAAGCTCCCCAGGGTTTCTGTGCAGGGAGGCAGCTGAGGAGGGAGTTGCCAGGGGCTCCCATCACCTCAGCTGCTGAGATGGGCCCCAGGCTGACCAGTGACACCTTCCCCTGATGCTGCCCTCAAGCAGAGTCGCTGCCCGAGGTCGATGCAAGGACTGCAGGGAGTATTTCCCTCCTAGTCACAGAATTTGCCCTGATTGCTTCTGCCTTCCTTCCTCTCCGAACCTGATACCGCCCAAACCAGGAGCTATATTTACCCCTCACACCCTGCAACGGTTGATGGTCTCATGGTTCTAAATCAAGCACCTCCTGTCATGCCCAGGACCAGATGTAACCCTTTTCTATCGGGTCTCCACAGCAGCTTTCTTGGTGCATTCGTAGCACCCTGCCTAAACTGTACTTAGATGTTCACGTTTGAGCCAGGGGTCACCTCACTCATCTGGTGGTGGGACTGAGGTCCCTGGATGTCCCCCCGCTGTACTGACTCCACTTTTCTTTGTGTGTGCATTTAAACTGCTGCAGAACCTCCCCAAAGTGCTAAGGTAGCACCAGCAGCTCCAGCCTAGCGTTGTCTAAAGATTACACCGAGCTGCATCGATCTCAATCACCTCCCCTCTGGGAAACACGCTAAAAATCGGCACATTTCCTCTCTTTCCACATCCTTGGCAGAGCAAAAACCATCCCCTGGATTTGAATTTTGTTTTCTTTTTTTGCCTTTTCCCCAGTACATTTAGCTTGCCACCATGGCACAGTCCCCCCAAAGGGAGCAAGGCTAGCTGATTCTTTGTAAAGCCATACAGATTTATTACCAACAACCGAAACCAAATGGCTTTGCTCGCTTGTTTTACTCGTGGTGTCACCTTTTTACTCATGCTTTCATCCAACACTCCTAACATCACACATTTGTCTTTGGAGGGGGACTATCCTAACCTGGCAAGAAAAATCTGAGAGATCTTTTGAAGTGGTTCAAGTGAAAGATGCCCAAATAATATTATGATAGCTCCATCTTTAGAATCTCCCAAAGGCCTCCTGCTTGCAGTCACGGTTCTTGGCTATAAAAGCCCAAATCCAGTGAATTCAAGTCTGGTTTTTACAGACCCAGATTGCAAGTACAATGACTTAATCAGCTTATTAGAGGTAGGTACTATAGACAGGCATCAGAGGGGAAAAAAACCCCAACTAGAATGTCCAAAAAAGGTAAAGCCTGATTCCTCGTGGAGCACTTGTGGTGTTACTAAGGACAGAGATGGACCAGAGTGATCTGCACGTTGACTTACCCCCTGGATTAAATCTTTTGACACTCATGGCTGTAAGAACTTGTGTCTCCATTTCCCCCAGTTTGGTCCAACCACCACATGCTTCCTGGCTTCCCAGTATGACTTCCCTGACCAGCAGGCTCAGAAGGAGTTGTTTTCATAGAACTGCTGATATTACAAAGCCAAAAGAGTTTTGGACACATCTATACCTGTCCCTTCCATCTATCTGATGCTGGAAAGCCAGAGGAACACAACTAGTTAATGCCAGCAGTTCACAAGCCCATCCTCTGTGCTTTTTTAGACAGGAGAGAGAACACAGCCTCCCAAAGCTCCTCTTGTATCTATTCCAAACTCTGCCTACGAAGCTGGAATAATTATCCTGACTTGGGATCAACTGAGTGTCAGAAAGTCTGAAACAGAAGAAGTTCGTGAAACTTAATCTTACAGCATTCACATGCTTGATTAATTTGTTCTCTAACCCCTGCAAGATCAAGGGAAACCCATACGACTGACATGAAACCAAGGCATGAAGATTAAAGAATGTCTGATGTTCAGCAGAAAGTCTGAAACACCAGAACAGAAGGAAAAAAAAAATCCAACCCTGTCCCCCCCTTTTTCTATAACATCTTTAATCAATGAATTAAGCCACAAAACTGTGGATACCAAACGTTTTCTTTTCAGCACACGGCAGATGGACCTGCTGACCCCCACGGGTATCAGATGAGGACAGGGGGACAATCCCTGCCCTACTCCTACTGGCCACAGTAGTGGTGGTGCAAGCCAGGATGCTGGTGGCCTTCTTTGTCACCTGAGCACAGATGGGTAAACACCTTTGCACCAGCATCAGAATAATGTGAGCTGTCTGGGAGTTACGGTACAGCTGAAACTCAAGCTCTTACAGAAGGTCTGCACCTCTGCAAAGAAAGATGAAAACTTGGATTAGAATCTGTAGAATGTAATAGGTAAATCCAACAGCACCTCACCCCTCTTCTGGAAACAGAAGTTCCTGGAAGGAAAACCTGGATTCCTGAGCACCATTTCTGTATTCCAGAAAGTATTTTCTTCAAGCAATCCCACTTCAGCTAAAAAGCAACGGATCAAATTCCCCATAGGGACAGGTTTTCCTGCACCAATCCCCCCAGGCCCTGACAGGAGCTTGAGTTAAGAAATTGATAGGAAAGAGCAACGTCCCCAGCCAGGAAGGAACCCAACATCAAGCACATTTTGTCTTCGTGGAGGGACAGAAGCTGCTGGTGCAGTGGGAGTGCAGCACCTGCCCCCAGCCAACGCCTATATTTAGTTCTCCCGTATGTTGCTGTAGTAGGATTCCTCTGGAACACCAAGGATGGAAACTCCCACCGAACGCTCTCCAAAGGTAACTAATTGCTGGAGCTCTGAGGTGTTTTTCCAGGAGAAAGCAGGAGTGTGGAAAGTCTGTGGCTAGTCCTAGATACACGCAGTAACTGAAACTTTCATTCCAAAAGGATTCTAGGATCAGGTTGCAGCTGAGGAACAATTTCTTCCCATCCAGGGCTGTCCCAGGCTGCTCAGAGCAGGGATGGAGTCCCCGTGACCCCTGGAGGGGTTTCCAAGCCGTGGAGCTGTGGTGCTGAGGGACAGGGGGCAGTGGTGCCCTGGCAGTGCTGGGGAACGGGTGGACTCCAGGCTCTGAAAGGTCTCTGCCAACCCAAACGATTCTGCAGTTCTGCCATTTCTGCCATGTGCAGCATAGGTCGAATTTCACAAGACGAATGCCAGTTTATCTGTAGGATAACACTCCATTTATCATCTTGATAATTCGTTTACAGTTCCTTTTTCACAGAGAAAATCCCTACTTAGTCCTTTTTGAGAGAGTTTTCAATGGACTCTCGTTCTGGGCTGCCAGACGAGTCATGTTTCTACCACAGATACATTAACAATGTAAAAATATATAAAATATATAAATTTCTGTTTTGCTATAGCATTCTCCTGTCAAATTGTTTCTGAGTCTATTCGAGTCGCATTGAGCTATTTATATAGCTCACCCATCATCAAGGAATGGAACTAATCCATTGAAGTAAAGAAAGTGCAGGAAGGGTCCAGCTCTAGAAGGTCCCAGCTGCCCGAGGCAGCTGCCACGTCCCTTGCCCATCCTTTGAGTGTTCAGAACTGGTTATGGGCAGAGGCAGGGTGTGGGATCAGCCAGATCTCAGGTCTACCTGGCCTGTCCTTTCTCCTATCATGCAATTTGTGGGGAGATTTCCATTGTAAAACATCTGCAAGAAGGGCTGAGGTGGAATTTCCAACCATTTCTGCAACGAACTTCTTGAACTTGTTAAAACTCCGGGTGAAGCATCTTTTCATGCTTTCTGGAGCTCAGTTCAGGCAGTAAAATGCAGTTTCACTTGTATTGACATATTTCATGTATTTATTTTTAGGCTCTTTTTTGAGCGCCATGTTATGAATACACATGAAAGCATCTGAAGTGTTTTGATTTAGGAAGAATCAGGAAAAAAAAGAACTGAGGGCATTTACATCTTTTCCACATCCCAAATTTTGGTTCGTTTCTTTAGTTACCGAGGTAGAAGACTCCTAGGTGGCTTCTTAGGTTTACATCACAGTAAGATTTATTTGATCTGTGCTGGGCATTAGCCTTGGTGACATTACTGACTTTGGGCTGGACTTGAAGTCTGTGAAACTTCACCCTTAAAAAGAACGCTGTCCCCTTTCTGCAGTATCAGTGTCCCACACAGACTGTGGAAGCTACAGAATGGGATCCAAATCAGCCAAAAGTGAGTCTTTTATTACCAGCGATTCGAGCTAGATGACAGAGGAAGGCTAAAACTGCCTTCAAGCTCTCCTGCAGCATTTTGTACTCAAGAAGTGCAGCCTCCCTCAAGACTCAGCACTTCTCATCTCCAAAAAGCTGCAGAGCTCATCCTTCTTTCAATTTTGCTAGCAGATTAGAGAGTAAATCACTTACCGACCTGGATGTTTCCCTCTTGACTTTCCTCCTCAGGCAGAAGCAATTCAGGGTCAAGCTCTTACCTTTGTGCAGGAAGCTGGGGCCACCCGAGACCTGCAGCCACCCTGGGAGCAAGCACCCACACTGCCAGCAATGCCCTCCTGCCAGCCTGAGGAAATACCTTTGCTATGGTTCTTTTCTCCCAGCTCAATCAATCTCAAGACTGAAAAATCCCTGCAAGTATTTGGAGACCCCTTTCCATCCATTTCTACACCTGCTCTATCAACAGCTCACCCTGGACCTCCACCACTAAACCCTCCTTAGTCCCCAGTATTCCTCTCCCTTGGGTGTCCTCTCCCTAGTTTCCATGTAACCCATTGCTAGTGATTTCTGTTTAAGCCTTTTCCCATTTCACACACACTAAATACTTAAAAAACCACTAAAAAAAGGGGAATTATTTGTTGCCAGCACATTCTTGCCTCAGCTATCCCCGTTTCCTCAGCCTGCTTTAAGTACAAGCTTTCAACTCCAGGGACATCCATCTGTGAAGAGTTTAGCCCAAGTGTTTCACCCTTCTCATGTCACGGAATCCCAGCAGGGTGGGGGTTGGAAGGGACCTCTGGAGATGCTCTGGTGCCACCCCCTGCTCCATCCAGCAGGGGCACCCAGAACATGGGCCCAGAAGAGCAGGGTCCAGCCGGGGTGGGAATCTCTCCAGACTCCATAACCTGAGTCCTTCAACTCTCCTGAATAAAATGGGATTTATTAGACCAGGATTATTACATAAACCTAAGAATTCCTGCATCACATCTGTGCATTCTAGTGGAAGATCCGTCTCTCTGCAGCATTTGGGCTCTCTGCTGAGTCTCTCCCTCAGTGGTACCTTAACTTCTAAGGAGCACGGTTAACGACAAACAGGAGCTCCTCTGATCTGAGATCTTGGAGCAGCACAGCCTCCATTTCCAGTCTCCTTTTGCACTCTCGTGGTGGAGACTCAGTGATGTTATTTTGCAGGGCCACCCGGGTAGCAGCACCTCAGACTGAGGCTTCTCCTCGCACGCTCCTTCACAGGAGCTCCTGCCTCAAAGAGCTCCCAAACTTTTAAGACTAATTTGTTCCCATGTCTGTGTTATGCAGACTTTCTCCTGGAGATCTTTCTGGGGGATTTGGGGATGGAGGAGGAGGGAAGGACTGGGAAGCACTTTCCAACTTAAAATGAAAATTCAAGCTTTTAATTTCTCCCAACTGAAAACCAGCTTTTTATTCTTTGCAATCATTAGAACTGTGGGTTTAAGATCAATTTAAAAAAAACCCAACCACCACAAAACCAACACAAACTTGGCTCCGTACAGAACCAAGGTACAAATCCGGAGTGGAACATCAGGGCAGCATTTCCTCAACCTCCTTTTACCTTAGGCTTTTCCCAGCGTGTTTGCTCCCTGCAAGTATCTCACAATTCCATCCGCTTCTCATTTCCTTGAACGATTTCCCATTATCCCTCCCACTCGTTCCAACCAACCAAACCAACACCCATTGTTCTCTTACACGCTATAGGTGAGATTAATTGAATCGCTAGGAATGGGAGGAAAACAGCAGAACCAAAGGGAGGTAGAAAATCAAAGTGGCCTTTCAAGAGAATTTCCTGTTACCAAAAGCAGGTAGGCTAACAGAATGAGATTCAAATTACTCAACAGTCTCAATCTTACCCCCAGACCTGAAGACAGACACGAAGTGAGAAGCTCCACCATCGTGTAATGCTGCAGAAAAAGCCACATTTAAACAGAGACCTTCAGCCCACCTAAAAAGTCCTGAGCACCAGATTTGGCACAGAGAAAGCTGGTAACTAGAACTTGCAAGAGTTAAGCACTGGAAGTGTTCAAAGCACAGCTTGTGTGGGAAACCTTCAGGGTTTTTTTTTTTTAAATCTAGTATAGAACTTAATTGTATTTCATTATCTTGTCATTTCATCCAGTTTGAGGATAAAAAAAAGTAATGATGCAACTTCTCAGTATTGCCTGCTCCACACGAATCATTATTCACAGAAATATAACTAGTCACTGAGTAACTTCTTCAGATAAGCAGCTTAAAAAAGGCAAGACCAGAAAAATCCCTGACCATGTCATCAACTGGGGAAGTCTAAGAAACAGCAATGATGACCCGGGGCAGGAGAAGGGCCTATGCACCGAGCCCAACTCGCCTTCAAAGCCTCAGCAAACACATGGCTTAAAGAAAATGTGAAATAGGGACCCTTATCCTGGAGTGCAAGGTAACCCTAAGACTTGAAAATTGATGTGAGACCAACAGCAAAAGCACAACATCAAGAGAAAAGTGGAAGAGAGATACATGAGAGAAAAGAAAAAAAAAACACCCAAGCAAAAAAACAAACAAACCAACATCAAAACTAAACCCCCCAAACAGATCAAAGTAGGAGTTCAACTGGATTACATGAACATACTTAACTTTCTTTTTTTGCTTAAGAAGGTTCTTCCAGCATCGGAAAAGCTACACTGGAAGAATCAACCTCACAGCATCCTCTGGGCTGTTGAACACCCTCTGCCTCAGACAGCTGCTCGGTTCTCTTCGGTGTTCCAGAATTTCACCTGCTTCCCAGGACAAGTACTCTTGTCTCCACCTTTGGCTTCCAGTTTTCCAAAAGCCCGTCCATACTCACCAGCGACCCAAAGAGCAGATATGATAGTTATTTATTAACATTTGAAACAAGCATAAATTTCAGGAACTAAAAATGTCTCTGAATTGTTCTGCACGTGGGATTCTTCAAATGAAAGAAGAACACCACAACTGAAGGCCCAAGCATCATCACAAAGGATGAAGGTGGATGGAATACAGCTCAAGTTGATAGCAATTAAGTTACAGTAACTTGAAAAAATTACAGTTTGACATCCTTTTCTGAGGCAGCACCACACTCACAAGACCCAGTGAAGCATCTCACAAGAATTAAGCTGCAACCCAGTCAAGCAGGTGAAAAACTGTCAATTGAAGATTAGTAATTAAAAAAAGTAAGAATTTCATAGCAATGTTTTCCCGAGAAGTAGCAGAAGAGGGAGAGATTTCACATCCACTGTATTGCAGTTATACAGCACAAACAGCTGAATTATTTTAACCAATTTAACAGTTCTATAGTGCTGGAAGAAGAGATCTCAGTCCTTTCAGCCTCTCTTTTATGTAACTGCTAATCTGAACTGATGCAAATAGTAGCAAGATTCTTGGGTAATACTCAACAGCAGCTGCATATTTTAATACCTGCAAAATAAAATTTCAGCTTTTCTTTTTTCTTTTAACCATTAGATATAAAATTACAGTAGATAATGAAAGATCCATCATCTTTTCTCTCACCCGTTCGCTGAGATGCAATTGCTCAGCTCAAACCAAAGCTAAACCTCCGTGTAGCTTGCTCAGATGCTTAGTTTGGAAATTTTTATTCCTGGACTAAGCATAAAGCAAGGACTTCTTTTTTTAACATCCGAGGTTCTTTCAGATGTTTGCAGAACAGGAAAGAAAGAATGTGTAAATTCAGAGTTTGAAGCGCAGTGCTTCACATACGAGGGCAGAAATCAAGACAGCTTGTTCCTCTGAAAGCCCACAAGCTCAACTTCAAACGCTGTCAGCAGCCTAGAGTATCTCACTTCATTTTACATGAACATCCACTTCATTCTCAAGATGCATGGGAACTCGTGCAGGCAGATGAAATGTTGCATTACCTCCTGAGTGGATGAAATTAAGAAAAACAAACCAGCAAAAATAAAGAGTAAAGTTCCTCAAGCATTACAAACTAATTTTGCAGGCAAAGGAAGTGAATTTGGTTTTAAGGTGACAAGTGCAAATGCACAAAGGAGAGGCAAACAGCTTGCAGACCCTCGCTGGGAACACGGAAGTGATCACCACCTCTAAAAGTCAGAGGAACACTTGAGAGTGGACCCTTGCATTTAAATAACTGTGTGCCCTTTAAAGTTCCAACAGCCAGGTGCCTTTCCACTTCCTGACTGAAAACACTGCAGAGTTCACTTAAAAAATGGTACATTGCACATGGGAGACTGAATTCATCCAGTTATAAAAGCAGTATTTCTCTGTTTACATTGTGGCAAACCAGCTGAGACAAGCTAAACTCAGGCAGCAGATTTCCTCTGTCCAGAGAAGGAAAGAAGTGAAGTCAGGATGGCAGATGGTGGAAAGAGCATCCAAAGCCAGGCTTCTCTCCTGGGCATCCAAAGGAAGCGGCAGACAAAAGACAACACCGGAGCGGTCCCAGAAAGGGCAGGGAACTGGGAAGGAATGCTTACTTAGGTAAGCTGAGAAATTCACTGCCTCTTGGATGTCTGACCAAGAATGGACTTCTGGAGGATGACAGTTGAAGTCCCAGCATTTGCACTCTGCTCGCAGTGGGGTTTCACTGGTCCCTGGGAAACACGTCGGGGAACTGACTGGAGGAGACATCCAGCTGCTGTTTGGCTGCTGCTGCTGCTGGGATTTCCACTTGTGGGGAAGGACAAGGTCAGAAAAGAAAGAGGTAACAACAGAACAGGTAACACAAACATTAAGCATCTCCTTGTATTAATAACCAGCAAGTTTTATTATCAATATTTGGCTTCTGGACCCCTGGACACTGAAAGTATTACTAAGAAAGCTTCAGGCTTGTTAGCATAACATATTATGGGAAAAGAAATACTGCCAAAATCCTGCACACAGATTTAACTTTGTGAACTGAAAGGTCCACATTCACTACACTAAGATGCACTTCATTGATAAATACATAAAGTAGACCAGTGTAGAACAGATGTTTTGAGGAAAACATGCCAGCTGTACACTGCTATTTTAACTTTATATGAGGCCAAACTCATTTACTTCAAATTCCTATGATCCATAGAGAAATTCTTTCTTCTCCAATGCTAAACTATGGTGGATGTGTCAGGCTGAAAAGAGAATAAATAAGGACACAAGCACGTTACCTTCAAACAGATTAAATAAGATCAAATGGTCAATTCTCATGCCAAAGGATTCTCATCCAAGCTACTGTGCTGTAACATGCACGAGTAAGCCCACAAAATTTAAGCCAAGGTTTTGCTGCTCTTTTAATCTCTCTTATTTTACACGGATCTTCACCTGGCAAAAGGATAAACAAGACACTGAAAATCTGTGTCTACTTCCTTAAAATGGCAGGGAAAAAGAGTTCAAAGGGCATAAACCTCATAAATTTTATGAAAATAACATAAAGTCCATTCCTAAAGGGTGGTTTGCATTTCAACGTCTAGAATTATTCACTAAAAATAATAAATGATCAGGGCTGCAGGAAATTTAAGGACTGTTGATGCTGGATTTTCACTGCACTGGAATCAGCTGCAGCACATGAATATCTTTCTGGCGAAAGAGCTGCCAATAATTCTGAAAAAATTCCGGTAACTGCTACTTAGAGAATTCCAAACTCTGTTGCTCCAACCCAGTTTCAGCTCAAAAGATGCACTGCCACCTGTACATCAAAAGAGTTTAGTTAAAGCTTCTTTATGTAATACATTTCCAATGTGTCAATTCTTCTCTGAAACAGAAAGCAACTTAGCAACAGAATCTGGACTAAACAATGAGAAATATTTCCAATGCTTCCCCCTAAATATTAAGTTATTTGCACTTGACCAAGAGCTCAACTTTACCTTTTGTCTGGTGCCACAGATTTGTCTGGGACGAGAATCATTTTGGCAAGGGGCTTCTGCATCTAAATTTCACAGTGCATTGTGAAACTGCCAGAGGAACCAAAAAAGAACACAGAGCAAGAGGACGTATAGGAGAAAGTACTTGATAAATTAGAGCCTAGAATAGCAAAAGACAGGAAGCAGTGAACTTTGGCTAGCCATTGTCAATTTTTCCCCAGTGCCAAGTCCCTCGGAATGAAGTCTTGCCCATGAGGGCAGTGACCTGGGCAGCCAAGTGACAGGAATTATTTCTTATCAAAGGCAAATATAAAAAAACCCCCTCTGTTAAAGATGCTGATGTTAAAGTCAAGAGGCACTCAAAGGTTAGAAAAGCTGACACACCTTCAATTTGTCCCACTTGTGTCGGCAGGATGAGCCTTTCTGAAATGACTTTACTGTATGGATTCTCAGGTCTCTCCAAAGTGGAAAAAGGTAGTTAAAATGGAAAACCCTCAGCATTTCTTCCCTCCTCCTGGTACTGCTAAATGTGTGCAGACATCACATCTCACTGTACACAACCAAAGTCTGAAAACAGAATTGTTTTGTTTGGTTTTTTTTTTTACCTTGGGGAGATTTTCCTGCTGCATCTCTGGTCCCCCAGCCCAGGGGTGTGGAGTTACAGTGCAGCTCAGCATGCTGCACAACGGGTACCTGCTCCTGAAGGGATCAACCTCCTTCCTTCCCCTCCCACCACCTCACCTCACAGAGCACTGCCCAGGCCCTTCAACCGGTACAAAAGGCCTGGAACTGGCTCAGCATGGATCATGGGAAAACGCTGGCACGAAGGAGGAGGCAGCAGGAGCAGAAAAGGGGGCTCCACTGACTCCTCCGTGAGCAAGCAGCCGTTGCAACAACTTCACTGTATTGAAAAATCAGACCGAAAAAAAAAAATGGATTTCTACATTTATTTGAGATAATTAAGCACCATTCCTTTTCTTTCTGGAGGAAAAGAACTCGTGCATAAGGAAGCTGAAGGCTAGAAGTTTCACATGTCCATTAACTAGTACAGCACTCCAGAGCTGATTTTACAATGTTATATACTATTTTTACAGTACTTCATATGCACATAAAATTCCTTTTAATTTCAGCTGCACACACTAAACTCTCAGCAGTCGGCAAATCGGTCGCAACATGACTAACAGCATCAGCAGTGGAACTCTTCTATTTGTAGATTTGCTAACAATCCTGGAACAGCAGAGGAACTGTCACAGCTCTCTCAATGTGATCACCTCCTTCTCTCACAACCCTGTCGCATTTTCCAGGCTTTCCAAGCCTGCAACAGAGCCGTGAACCCATCGTGTACTGAACCTGCTTCCATCCAAGAGCGATGCTCATGCTATTAGAATAAAAGAGGCAAGGGGTAAAGCAGGAAATACTAGCAAAGCCTGCGAAAATATGAATATTGCAGTGGAAGCAAACTAAGGTTGCACATGCAATCAGTTCCTGAATGCCTGACTCTTAACGGTAGCTTTCTGTTAACTGGAAACTTCTGTGCGTTTTCGGCAAGGTATTTTTGTACCAAAGGAGGAGAAACGTGCTGACCCCTGTAAGGATCATCAGAAGGACTACGTTCTTCGGACTCACGACAATGACCTCTGCCACTTCAAGTGATCAATGGCAGTTGGAATAACAGGCAGTAATCCACAAATCAGCCAACAGAGGGAAACAAATAGCTACGGAACCTGTTAGTGGGAAACAGATATGCATGGAAGCAGCACTTCTTGGGCTCAATCCAACTTGTGTAGGGTTTGGGCTTGAACCCCTTATCCCCTACTCTCCTCCTACGATATGCACTTACCCACCCCTCCCTTACTCCACTTGCTGTTTGCTAAACATCTGCGTTTCAGTGAGATTGCTTCTTTGCTCCAAAATCTGGGAGTGGCTTCCCTTTTGAGCTTCCAGAAAACTGGCAGGAAAAATGAAGATTCCCACCTGCTAATCCACAGTCTCAAACAGTATTTTAAGTGATGAGCAAGAAGTAAGCATGTAGTGAACTTTTTGTCTTTGTGAGGTTAGAAGAGTGTAAGGGGCTTAAGAAGAGAGAAAGTAAAATACAGCAAAACACTCTGTGTTCAAAACCAACCTTTGCCACTTAAGCTCCAGAGCTTTGATTGCCAGGATCTGTAAATGAAGGACTCGAAACACAATATAAACATCTGTGTTGGACAGTAAGACATGAAACACGTTCAAATAAGATGTGATATTGCTATTTTAAGCTATAACATATCTGACTTCCACATTGCTGTTCTAAAAAGAGAAAGCTATCCCTGGAGTTTGGTACAGGCTGTTCAGTATTTTGTACAGTCAATACACCCGCTTAACAGTTTATTATTCTTTTTTTTTTTTTAAATATTCTCTTCCAGCAGATAGAAACTGAAACAAAGGATATTTTTTTTGCTTTTCAGAAGTTCAAAACTAGCACAGAATCACCCAGTTTAACACGCACTGTAAAATTCTAACAAAAATCCCGTTAAGGTGGCCACGAACACGGTGTCTCCATGGAGCAAGTCTTTTCCAAGCAAAATCTTTTCCAATAAAGGAAAAAACACCTCGACGTTGGGACAATGAAACAAAAAAAAATTTGAGAACCAGAGTATATGCTTGCTAAACAAGAATTATGTTTATTTAGCTAGTGAATCACCTAGAGGAGTAAATTTTCACTTTCATGATAGCAATCTGTCAGGCTTGCAAACACCCAGAAATAGGAATTAAAGATTATTTTAAATGTAGTTATAAAGGTCATAAAAAGTCTGATTTAGACTGAGGTACATTTACTCAAAACTGAGATTCATTGAGTGGTAGCAAACAAACAGTTCCTCAGACAAATGCACTTTTTTCAGTATACGTGTTACAGAAAAAAAAATAAAAATAAAGAAATGTGCATTAACTGGTGGTGTCCACCAAGCTGCATATTAATGTTCTCTTACACCAAACAGCTGGAAACAAGGGAAATGTCATTCTAATATAATTTTATGTTACGTTTCATTTGGCTAAACTGCAGCTTAAAGTTGCTTTGCCATATTAAAAGATTACTACAATAATTTCCACATGAACATTTAGACTTGAGTTTTACTCCAGGACTAAATATGGCATGATTTGCTTTTAATCTGTTGAATAGCTAAAAACTGACAATTAAAAAAAAAAAGAAAAAAAACTACAACAAAGAAAAACAAACAAAAAAATGAATTAAGTTGAAGCAATGTGAATCTCACATCATTGAACCACTTCTAATGGTTAAATGTTAGTATTTAACAAATTCAAAGAGTTAATGAATCCTTTCATTCGTTCGGTCTCCTGTGCCTTAGCTAGGATGCATAAATACAAAAGACAGCAGATACTGGTAAAAGCTTCAGGACAGAAAGTGCTTGACGAAGGTACAGTTCTCAAGTGTGTTTGGTGAGAGAGTATAAGGGCAGATGCACTGATGAGAACCATTACAAGAAGAGTCAATTTTGTGTTAAAGTGTTCAAAGATGTCACCTTAAGCAGAAAAAAGCTTTAATAACGTCTTCTTAGACATATTAGGCATTTCCAGAGTCTACATCATTAGTGTTGTAATTCTAGCAGGACATCTCCGTATAGTTATTGTTTGTTTCTATTCCTCTCCTGAAAAATAAGAACAAAAAAAAGACAAAACAGATCAGGTTAATACACACAGTTCAACGTTATCTGCTTTCCTCTGATTAAAGCAGTTGCACTGCTTCTAATTTCACTAAATCAGGCAACAAGCTTTCAAGGAAAAAGCTTCACTATTTTTTCCCCCCCTCCAAGAACATGAAATATCTAATTCGAGTCAACTTCAAGAGAAACCCAAAAGCACATGCTAAACTAATAGGCAAATATGTTCCCAAAAAACCCCAAAATAAAAACTAAACCACCCCAAAAAACACAGCTGTCAAAAAGAAAAGGATTTATAATGTTACTTTTAAAACACTTCCAATAAAATACACTGCACTGAGTAAGGAGACCAAGGGACCTACAAAGAAGGCAAGAGATACCCTAAATCTTCTGCTTAACTCATCCAAGAGCACTCTGTATGAATATTGAAATATTTAAATATTCTATTCTCCATTATATTTCTGAGAAAGTAAAGATCATATTCTCAGGTATCTCATTCAAAGAATAAAAAATAAAACATTTCAATGTGCTTAAGATCAAAACATCAGGCCCAAGTTGGCCCAGAACCCCCTCCTCCACACAACACATTGCTCAAATGGTGAGAAACAGAACTTTGCTAAAAAAAAAAACCCCATCCATACAGGTTTTTTTAGAGATTACTTTTATTAACGAAATGCAAAAGCAGCGAGGTAGGAATAGCTGGGAAAAAGCCACCACCAACCCACAGGAATGCAAGGCAGGGTTGCAGTCAAGTCCTCAGAGCATCGGGAGATGCTGCACTTGGTGGAAAGGAGCAAAATGTGATGTCACCTGCAGAACACAGTCGACAATGAACCCCTCTGAGGGCTCAGCCACTAACTGCACTGTGTCTCCAGCAGGGACTAAAAACCCTCCCTCTGCATTACAAGTCGAACAGAGTAAATGATATTTTCAGGGCTTTATCATTATTCTCCATTTTCTCTAGTTTGTAAAAGATAAGACACTCTTCAGCATTATCACTACCTCTAGGAAAAAAAATAAACCCCAAATTAGTAAACGATTCCTCGTTGCCTTCATTACATGTCTTCTAGCTGTAAAAAGACACTGTAGTTTAACTAAGAAATTAAGACTTCATAATCCAATAGCATTTCCCTTCTTAGTATTGGAACTAGATGACCTTCAAGGTGCCTTCCAACCCAAACCATTCTATGAGTCTACAAATAGGTGCAACTGAGCACGTTAGAAAAATGTTTCAAATGCCTCCACGGAAGAGAGGCAGGTTCCCTCCCCTGTTTGTAAGTGAGCAAAAACCTCATTTCCAGTATTTTTGTTCATTATTGCATCATAGAGCATGGAACATATAGGAGGGAAAAACTGCCATGAACCAGGAGGCATTTCAACTCTGATTTCAACAGCACTCTCTCCGCTACCACACTGAAACTTAGGCTACAAACTAATTAGGAAACATGCAAATTAGGACATGAATAAAACTGCTAAAAAAGACACTAAGAGCACGCATAGTGTTTAGACTGGTTATTAGAGTACGGCTGCTGATCTAGACCTCTCCAAGACAGACCTCTGAGCAGTAGCACCTAAAAAAGTCCAGCTCGCAGGGAGTGCTGGGTGACAACGAGCAGCTCAGCGTCCCCGTAGCCGTACAGCTAAGAGGGGACATTCTCCAGGGCAGAACTTCAGCCTGAAGCACGAGTGATACTTGTTCTGCTAGCAATCATCTTCTGAGTTCAGAGAGACACGACCGGCATCTCGATGGCAAGGGGCTGGTTCTGGAGGGCGAGGCTGCTGGCATCGGTGGGTAACGCAGACGGCTCTGGAAGGGAGCACAGCCAGGCTGGACACGGACGATCGCTGGCCCCGTGCCTCGCTCTGCGTGTCAGGCAGGCAAAAATAGCCCGCTCGTGCACAGCGGGGATTATTCCTCTACTACGAGCTGCCTTCCAGAGGAAGGACTGCAGCAGAGAGCTGGAAAACACGGCCGCGGGAGCCTCTTTAGTTTGAGGAAGAGGAGGCTGAAGGGAGCCCTCATCACTCTCTACAGCTCCCTGAAAGGACAGTGTAGAGAGGCTGGTGCTGAGCTCTTCTCTCAGGTCATTAGGGACAGAACCAGAGGGAACGGCCTCAAGCTGAAACAAGGGAGGTTTAGACTGGACACTAGGGAAAAATTCTTCACAGGAAGGGTAGTGAGCTATTGGAATGGGCTGCCCAGGGAGGGGGTGAGTCCCCATCCCTGGGTGTGTTTAAACATCGCTGGGATGTGGTGTTGGGGGATATGGTCTGGGGGTGAACTTGTAGAGCAGGGCTAATGGTTGGACACGATGATCCCAAGGGGCTTTTCCAACCTGAGTGATTCTGTGATTCTTCTCGCACAGCAATGTTAAATAAGGACATATCCACTTGTTAACAGGTTTTCAATACTACCTACACACAGAGCCATGGGCTCCTGCCCGTCTGCGAGCATTAGGGATGTAACTGCCCAGTGAAACCTCTCTCTGCATTGCAAACTGCTGTAGAGTAAAAGGACAGACCTTGAGCTCTGCATAGCCCGTGAACTTAAAATGCATTTAAGCTCATAAAAATTCAGAGTAGCAAGGGAATCATACCCTGACTGCCTGCTTCCAGTGGACGAAATAAAGGAGAGGTTACAAGTTTCAAGTCCAGTTTGGATTCTATAGAGAAAAAGAAGGCTTACAAACAGCAGCACTCCTTCCCTGTAGTCTCAGAGTTATATATTCCTACAGTTATATTCAAATACTTAAAGGAGACTTGACATTCTTCAATGCAAGTCACCAGCATCATCTTCAGATACTGGTGTCAGTCACGTTTGGCACTAGTACAGCAAAGTGGGCAGACAGAAAACCTGCTTTGCTCAGAACACATGCAGTATTATACCCAAAAGCAAACTAAACCCCCCAGCCCAGCTCTGTGTCAGATGACGTTCACTATCACTGCCTTCTCCTGCCTCTAAAAATATTCCTCTTCTGGGTTTCTTTGGGTGGCTTTTGTTTGTTCGGGTGTTTTTTTTTGTATAAACAGTGATTATAGACAAACTAGCAGCAGGTTTTCTCTCCAGCAGGTTTCCACCACCAGAGAGAGGAAGTTCCCAGCGTAACTGGCTGGATTCCACAACATTTCCCTTTCACCCAACACCTCTTACTCATTTCTTACGTTCAGATAAGCAAAACCTTTGCCACATCTCTTGCAAGGCTCTCAGATAAAAAGCTTCTCCAGTCAATTTAAGCTCCCTGCCAAAGGCCACCTTCACTTTACAACTCACCAGGGTGAGGTTACCCGGCAGGACCTGGAAATGAAGTACCATTCAAAGCTGAGCAGTGAAGGAATGTATCAGGTCAGCTGCAGGGTTGTGGTGAGCACACTTCCCACATGCAAATAACTTTCTAGACAAACTGACAAAACCAAGTGAAGGTGAAACTAAAAATCCCCGGGCTTTGGAAACACCTCAATCCGGTGCAAGTGAAACCACAGAATTAACTTGGTCAGAACTGCGAGGCCGAGTTACTTCCAAATTTCAGTTCTCTGAATTCAGAGCATCAACCGAACGCTCCTGTGCTGAGAAGCAGCTGCCATGTAGATGGTCCCCAGATTTAATGGAATCTCTGTGATAACAAAATTTCTAAATTCAAAACGACAAAAATGCTCCCCGAGCTGATCTGAAAGACTGAGGTGCACACAACACTGACTACTGGACCTTTTTTTGTCAGAAGGAAGTGAAAAAGCCTCCTCTCAAGTAGCAAAAAAGTCAATGGTAGCATAGGAACAAGAAGTTACTCCAGTCCCGAGTGGTATTTCCCCCCCAAATCCCACAAGCCGAAGCTCAAGGTGAGAGGATGTAGACCTGAAAGGATTTCTGGTTTTTTCTAGCACTCAAAGCATTTCAAGGTGTCCAGTCTGAAAGCTGTCCAGGATTGCAAGCTGCAGAGTCCTCACACAGGCTGACCTCCAGCAATGCCAGCTGTGTGTGCAACAAGCCTCTAGAAAATTGCCAAGCTTAGAAGCCTCTGCCTGCAGCATTTGAAAAGTTGATTCCTGAAGGTCTCTGCAGTGCCCCTCTCCCAAGAGGCAGAGTTCCCAGAGCAGAAGGCAGCTGGTACCCCTGGCAGGGGCAGGGCAGAGAGCTGGAGAGAAGCAGCAGCCACAGACAAGCTCATGAAATCTCATCTACTAACGGCAGCACCGCAACCCGCGGTTTACTGTGCCCCAGAGCATCACCACGGCTATGGCAGGGTAACGACTGACCTCGGGGTGCTTGAGAACAAGAACCACACTGAAAAACATGTTACAGTGCTAGAAATAGTTTACTCCGTTTATGACCAGGATCTTGTTGCTCGTTAACAGAAAACTACTTTACTGAAACTTGGAAACAGTGAGAAATAAAGGGCCCCGTTAACTTCTCGCTCTTCAATTCCAAACTAGAGAGGGTAAGTCTCCTGAAGACTGATCACCTCAAAACCAGGTAAGAATATCTAAATACATTTTTGAGAAGCACTTCTGGGAAGAATCAGACAGGATGGATCTGTAGAAGCCTTACATGGACCTCAAAAGTTTTCCTGCAGAGATGCCATCCCCTCCCTAAGCAGATTTTCTTCTGCTTCTTATCCCAACAAGGCACAAAGTAAAAGTTAAACTCAATATAGGAAGTCAAACGAGGTTTTGCACTCCAGAGCAGTTCCTTCTCCCAGTAAGCCTTAAGAATTAATACCCATCTGAGACTGTGCTGCTGCAGATTACTTGAACTCCAGACAGTAAATAAGGCTTTCAACCAGATAAATATTAAGAAAGTCTGAAAAGCGACACGACCTAGACATCCCATTTATTTATTCTTCCTAGTAGTTTTGATGGGGTTTTGCTTATTCCAGTCTCTGAAACATACTAAGCAATAGTAAAAAAAAAAAGAACAAATTGCAGTAAAAAGGTGAATAAATTTGGGCAGACACTTGCCTCGTTAGTGGGACATGGACAGATCACATTATTTTATTGTGGTAACACTAAAGGCAATAAGAACTTAATCCACATCTGGAATTCCACAGCACCCTGAATAACGGGGTATAAACACTAAGGAGGCAGAGGTGGGGGCAGATTTAACTACTTTAAAGATGCTGTAACACACACGGAGGAAAGGCTCTGCAGAAACCAGGCTCGAACTCCACGAGGCAGAAAAGCCCTTCTGGTTGTGTTCCCAGTTGGATCCTTCCAGTGATAGACTGGCCAGTTGTTAACTACAAGGAGGAGTGCTTCCTTATGGTGCCATACAGTCTAATGTGCTGAAATACCAGGTTTTAATTAGCTACAAGACAGCCACTTCAGCAAATTCACTGATATATTTTTTAAATAAATAAATCAGGCTTCCAGATCCTTGTTACCGTTTGTCAATGCTCCCAGCATGGCATTGACTTCTGAAGACTGGCAAGAGATGACTTCTAATGACAGGGGCAGAAAGAGGATTCTGAGACCTGATGAATTCTCAGATGCCCATGCCCAACATAACGAGATGATCTCATTTTATTGCTCTGCTAAGAAATCTACAGCAGACTTGGAAGGGAAATGGCATCCACTGCAGGGCCTACAAATTTATCAGAGATTTTTTTTCTTTTTAAGCCTCACCACTCTTTGCACACGCATAGCTCAAATTCCAGCCCGCCGTGAGGAAACAGCAACTTACTTCATCTTGGTTTCTCATGCTATTCTATGTGGAAGTGCAATGAACATGGAAGTTTATGTTTACTTGTTCACCACTGACTAGAATCCCAACACACGGAAGCAAAACAATAATAATTACCTGTCAATATAAAGCACACCACCAGCCCTCTGACAAAGTGCTCATGAAGAACTGGACTCAGCTTGTCATCTGATACAAAAATCTATCATTTCAACTAGATGAATCTGAAGGTTAAAAGCAATCAGCTTTGATACTTCACCTCATGTCAACTGGTTCTACAGAAACAGCTTTCCTAGATATGCAAGCTGTATGGTTTTAAAGCTCCATTTTTTCCACCGAAGCACCACTGAATCTTCACTTGAGTTTCCAGCTCTGGTAGGAATCAGTGAAGCTGGGCTGAAGCAGGGCCTGGAGAGCCCCAGAGGTTGCAACCCCCTTGCAAGATGCAGGCACGTTTCCTCCCTGCCAGAAGCAGGGAAAGCACCACTGTTCCAGTTGGTTTGTTCCTAACAGTGCCCTGCAATTGGAGAGGGAGCAGGAAGCTGAAGGCCACTGCATCAATTTTAACAGCTAGTGGTGTATACTCAAGGTTCTAAATCTCTTCTTCCAGAGCAAAAGCAGAATTACTCCCTTGCTTTAAAAACGCACAAAGACACAGCATTTAGAAAAGGTAGAGCTGTCACAGTTCCAGCTCAATTAAGGTTGAAGTCTCATCTTAGGCAGCTACCTTCGTATTTAAGAACATTAACAAACTATATTCCTAAAAAGGACTGGTCTCTCGAGCACAGAGATAAACCTTTTGGTCAATACTCCCAGCTTTTTCCAACAGGGATCCCTATTTCACAGGAGAAATTGCTCTTTCAAGTTCCAGAGTCGGAGAATTTAAATCCACTCTGTCTAAAGGACTCGGGAGGTTTGATTTCGCAGGTAGCAACTTCAAACCCAAAAGAAAAAAGCAACAAAACCCTCACAAGGGTCACTACACACCGAGAGCCTGCGAGTTTAACCACATTCCATCTTTCATTCCACAGTCCAGCATGGCCCCTTCCCTGCTGCACCGTCTTTTCCCTCACCCTGGACAGGCACTGCTGAGCTTCCCTACTCAAACTCTTACAGTCACTCATCTTCAAGCGTTTCCAAAGGTCTGGAGATGTGAGAGCAAATGAAGACATGGTAGATAAGGACACTGTCATGGGATGAGAGTTCTGCATCAGCATGTCTACCATTACTCTAGCTCCTGCTATCAGGGGTAGATCTTCATCTCATTGCTACCCAGGGAGTAAAAATCCATCTTCTCTTTCTACTTTCTGACCACACTGTTTTCTCTTAAAACAGACCCAAGACCTGCACTTCCATTTGTGAAGCTGAAACTGTAGATAAACATCAGCTTCAAGGAAACTGCAAAACAACAGCTCTTGAAGCATTATCAAAAGCACACAGGAAAGGCACCAGTTTCTCAGAAGCTACCACCAAAGGTTCTTCATTTGCTGTTCTGAACCTCTTTCAAATGCAAATACACAAACTTTAAGAAGTTGCCTGGTACAGCTGTTCTCTGACAGCATTAAACACGTTGGCCAACCTCCTGTTTGACAAGGACTGTGGAGGGATCTGCGTCTGACTTTGACCTTAGCACCTAGTACTGGTGGTAGAGGGGATAAGGAAAGGAAGAAGTGCTACAAATTTTAAATGCTTTGTTTACCCACCATTTAAAGGCATTCCCAAAAAGGAAAAATTCCAAATGCATATTAGATAAATATAAAACAAATTCCCCTATCTCCTCCCTTGGATAAAAAAATGTCAATATTTTCCTGAACTATCTCACTAAGAAAACAATCTAAAGCTTTCTGCAGTTATGGGGAACCATGATCTTTTTTGCCATTATGTGCTACAAAAGTAGAATTCTGCATGAAAAAGCACCAAAAGAAGGCCCAGGACAACAGGTAACTGCAAGTTCACAAGGCATCACCTGAAGGTGAGGAAGTTTAACCTTCCAACAACTCCCTTTTTAATCAGAGCCACATTTCATTTTGGTCCAGGTATTTACTGAAGAACAGGCACAAAAATACTACAACAGATTTATTTCTTTTCTTTTCAGTACCTTTTATTTTCCTAATGCAATGACATGCTCTTAAATGGCATTCTTTTGACTTGTGTGCCTTTTTTTTTTTCACATCTTACTGTCTTCCAATGGAAAGCAGCAGCAATCAAACATTTTTTGAGCTAATCTGCACACAAACGTGCACGCTGACACCACAAAGCAGTGGGTTCACACTAAGGGCTGACGTCAGTTCAGATTATTCCAAGATCCAACCGACAGAACTCCTGAAAACCACGGATTTCTTTGCTCTTTTGGTGAAAGCTCACAGCACTTGGATGTTTGGAATAGAACCCCGAAAGCTGAGCGGTGAGAAAAGCGTGAATGATTACCGCACAAATTCGTTTCCAACCCCAGCTGCAGACACCTTGCCCACGCCAGGTCACATCAAAGTGTGAGAGGCACTAGAGCTCTAATATTTACACTTCAAGAGACTAGGAGTAGTCATTTACAAGTGACCTTTATCAAACAGCAACGTTACAGAGGTCCTGTGGCCATCCCAGACTGTTCACTGCACTTTTAGAAGGATGCTGCTGTATTTTAATAAAACATACTGCTAGGTGATATTGGAAATTAATTATTGATAACCCCCTGAGTTGTTAATATTAAACTTTAACAGCCAATTATTTTAAAGTAAGTTAGCTGGAATGATGAATAGTTATAAAGTAAATTAAATCCACAAATCACAGGCTGCTTATGATACTCAGATCACTGGCTGCGTGGAAGGCTGTTACCACCTATGCAACAACAAAACATTAACTGAACTTTAAGGAATGCCTAAGTTACTAGTGCTGCTTGAGGTATTTAATATTTTATTAACAGCAATAAGCACATGTTTCATGACCAGATCACTGGAAAAAGTGATTGCCACAGAAAACGGGCATGAACTTAATTTACACAGCTCTACCAGCAGTGGAAAGTGCACGTATTTAAATGCAGCTCCATATAAGCCTAGCTGGCACTAGCAATAAAGGATTATTCAATTAACCATAAAGCAGAGCTTGCAGTGCTAATTGTTGCTTACCCAAACTACTCCTGAATCATAAAAGAGTTAACAGTTGCATGTTTACAATTTAAAGACAGGTTGTTTGTATACCCTGTGATAAAAGAGAAAACCTAAAGGCTCAAAAGCAACACTCAGAGCAGGATGAGGATGACTCTCTGTAGCTGTCATTAGTTTAATTTGGCCTTCTTGTATTTTAAGCAGCTATTCATTTGTTTAAGGAATACCTCAAGTCCAGCTACAGAGAGAAAACCTCACAATTGGATCCACAGCTATTTTTATTTGTCACAAAACCCTTTCATAGGATGCTGCAGAAGAATCACTGCCCACTACGCGAGTATCCTGCCAAGTCTGTTTTCTCCAAGTAGTACTGGAAAGGTCCCTGTTAACAGAGACCTGCAGAGTTCAGTGCTGGAGTCATACAGACACTGTGGGTTTCCCTGGAGATATTAAAGGAAACAGCCATGTTACTTTATTACACAAATATGCTAAATCACCATCATCTAGCTAGAGACTTAATAAATGCTGAATTTAGTACTCTGGAACGACAGTGATTTAGGGCATATTCTCCTTCCTTTTTACAAAAAAAATAATTCAAAAGGCATCATACACCCAACTGAGATACTCATCTTGCCTCTAGCCAAGAAAAACACACCTTCCAACGTGACAGTTTATTGCAGAGCTGTGTGATAAAACTCCAGAACCGCTACTGGGGACGCACGAGGCTGGTTTACAGGAGCTGCAACGCGTGTGTTAAAGGATGAGGAATGTACAAGAGTGGAACCACTTCAGTCCCTGAAACCCAAGAGAAGTGAGGAGGCTGTGAAGCAGGTGAAATTCTCACACAGCTAGAAAGTGGCAGCGTCAGTAGAACACATTCAGGATCTGACATCCCCACAAGGTCCCTAGTGAGCATAAATCCTAGATTTAGGGTTTGGGTAGGTTGGTTTGTTTAATTTAACTCAGCAAGTGGTGTGAGAGGATCAACAGGGAGGACTACCACCAAACCACACTGATATAAACTCCCATTTCTGACTACTTGCACATCACCCTGAACTGTTTCTAGATAAAAAACATGTATTTACAGTCACTAGCATGCCTGAAAAGAAAATAAATATAGCACAAGTAAATATTGTGGCCAATGGCAAACACAAGTGTTATTAGCAGGGAGAGTACATGCAAGACAAAGGAGACAAGTACTATAAAACAGATTAAATTAAATGCCTTTTTCTTTTGTCTGGTTTTCTGAAATACCTCCAAAACTAAAGGTTTCTCTGCAGATAGGTACTTTTCTTGACAAAAAAATTAACTACACATTTAGGAAATGCATTGTCAGAAACGTCAAAAAAAAAAAAGAAATGATTCCCACACTGTACAAGTCATCACTGTATCACTGCCGTGCTTCACAACTGTACAAAAGACAAATTAAATCAAGAGGAAAAGCTGCTTTGCACAGTAATCGTGTTGCTAACGTCTTGGTAAGGCAGAATCCGAATGGAACTGTTAGGTTAAATAAATTTAGTGAACTTCTCCTGCAATTTCAGGTCCCTTTTGTGACATCCAGAAGGCGTAAAAACCTATACTAGAAGATTTTGGTTACAGATTATACACTCAACTCGGTTTTTGTTTACTTGGAAGGGCAAAACCCACGTCAGGAGTCTGCTTACGCAGGGCTATGTTAGTACTGCGGTTAAACACCCGCCTGCGCTAACAAAACAAATCACAAGAAGTTAAACATGTTCATTAAGAGCCAATTCTATCAAGTACAGACACGTCGGGTAAAAAGCACCACTCTGGGATGCAACGCTTGCACACAGAACTTCCAGGTGGAGGAAAAAAATGTTTCCAACACCAGAAAATAAAACAGGAGAGGTACTACAACGACACTGATTCCTTACCCTACGCATGGCTTCCTCCTCCTCTTGACGCTTCTCATAATGTGCAAAGTCATCAAAGATTGAGGTGGTATGCTTGAAAGTAGCAATTATTTTAAGCACTTGCTTGGCTTTTTCTAGGGGTACCTCTTGAGTGTCCCTCGAATTGGTAACCGGTTTGTTGTCGTTGTTTTCCAAGCGAATGTGCCGCAGTTGGTTATTGGGAACGTCTTTGACAAAGATCCATTTGACATCAAACTTCCCCTTCCACTTATCCTGAGACCAGACACCGGCGTACGCATTGTAGTCCACAACAGACTTCATCTCGGCCACGCCACAAAAGTGTCCGCTGCCATTCACGCTGAAGAGCAAATAGAGCGGGCCTTTGCCGTTCAGGGACCGGTAAGCAGCATCCAAGCGCTTATTCCCGTGCTCAGTACTACACCAGATAGAGTACTTAATGGAGCGGTGAATATCGTCCTCTGAGTAACTTTTGATTATAAACACACGTCCGTTCTTCAGATTCCAATCGAAGTCTTTGGGATTGTAGTTGTTTATGGCCTTTAGTTTCTCCAGCACTGGGTGCACTTCCACACCAGAAGGTGAGGAGCTAACGGATACAACACCTAAACCAAAGTTCTCGCTACCAGCTCCGTTGTTCTGGCTGAAGCCCACGCCCCTGTTGCGAGGTGCTACCCAGCGGTTTTGCAGCTGCTGTTGCTGCAACTGGTGAGGCTGGGCCTGCTGCTGAGGTCCCTGTTGCTGTTGTGGTTGCTGTGGCTGAGGCTGCTGTTGAGGCAGTTGGCTTTGCACCAGTGGCGGCGGCTGAATTAATGGCTGAGGCTGCTGGATTATAGTCTGAGGAGGCAGTACCGGTTGGGCTGGGGGTGCTTTTACCACCGACCCTTTGTCATCCCAAGTTCCAATATTCATGTTGTGTTTTATAGGTGGGGGTGGTACAGCAGGGCCCCCGATGCCCACGTTACCTTTCGGCTTGAGTTTCGGCTGAGGTTTAGCAGGTTTCCTCGCGATGGCAGCCCACGAGGTGGGTTTGGGTGCTGAGCTGCTGACCGGGGGCACGCTGTTTGCCGCGATGCTTGTCATACCTGTACTGCTCAGAGCTGAACCTACAGTTTTTGTCACAGCAGCCGTCATATCTCCACCGATTTTCAGTCCGGTCATGCCTTGCTCGATGCTGCTAATCCCAGGCACCTTGCTCAGAGTATCACTGCCAAATCCAGCCTGTCCATCTGCTATGGCTCTCCCCAGGGAACTCGGTGGATAGCCATAGCTGCTGCTGTAGGCAGAGCTTTGCGTTGATTGTCCCTGAGATCCACTCGTCCCCCATGTAGAGAAGTCTGCATTCCCAGGAAAAAAATTAAATCCGTGCTGCCCGAGAAAGGGCGGGGTATTTCCTAACGCCCCCGGCTGACTGAACACGCCGTCGGGTATGTAATGGTGTTCACCGTTACTCATCTGTCCATAGGTTGTCAGGTATGGCATCGGAGGGTCGCCTGCAGTCGACCATGCTGCTTCTCCTAACGAGTATGGAAAGCCAATGGATGGAGCGTAATAACTAGGCATGTACGGGTCTGACATTGGTGGGTAGCTGTTACTCTGCGAGGAAATAAAACCCAAATTAGCAATATAGATAATTGTGCTCAGGGAGGAAAAAAAAAGAACAAAAAAAAACCCCCCACCACAACAGTAATACAGCCCAAAGCATTTTTTGTCAGATTTTTTCACTTTTAATTGGAGACACCTCCCAGAACATTCAAGTGAAAAGGATGCAAGGAGGCCTTTTTGTTTTGAGGAGGAATAACGATCAAACTGTAACATTTCCACGCTATGGAGAATGGGCATCAAGTGCAATCTGCGAACAAAGTTTGCCAGCTAAATTCAAATTCCACTCCCAAGATTCCTGAGAAATCACAGAATTTATTTCTTGAGAAGATAAAGCTCCAAGACATTTGAAGGACTAGCCCCATATGAGTTCTGATGTTGTTTTGGGGAAAAAACCCTGCCTGTTAACATTCTTTAGCTGATGTCTCCTTAATGTTGTGTTATTTGGGAAAAAAAAGAACAAAAATAAGGAACAGAAAGCAAGCAATTTTTATTAAATTAATTTGCACTTTCTCTCAAGACTGCTACAACTTACAAACCTAATAACTATTAACTTCTGACCACAGAGACAACTTGCAGCTCTGAAAATAAGTCATTAACTTTTTGGCAGAAGAGCTGACACCGAGCTGCAGCAATATTAAGCTTCAATCTATTATGCCATCAGCTGTGAGTTACTTGTACCAACTGCAAAGGAAATCATGTCCAAGCAGTTAAGATTTTCTCAGAGCCAATGGAACTGCTGTTTTGAACTCCATCCAACATACAATGATTGCACTGCAGATTGAAAGCGTGGAGTTTTGTTTTGGAGTTTAGGTTTTGGTTCTTGGGTTTGTTTCTCTCCCCTCGAGCTTCTTGCAACTGCCTTTTTCTCATGTCAGAGCACAAGCGGAGGAGACATCAGAGCATGTTTATTAACTCAATCTTTCCCAGAGTTACTAAAAAGGCATTACTTGTTTAAGATATCATATGATAAGGCAAGATACAATATAAAATGGTATTTCAGTGGATATTTGGGCAAGTAATGCTAAGAAACAGCACTCAAAAAATAAAGTCTGGAAGTCAGCGGAGTTCAAAAATGAACTTCAAGACAGCAAACAATGTTCACTTACCTGATTTGTCTGACTACTTAGATATGGCTCAAAATCATCATCATTTACTGCATCCTTTTGATGAATCGAACCGTTCTGTACTGAAACTAAAAGTAAATCTGTATTAGATATACTCTCTGGAAGATCTATGTTGCACTTTTAATCTAAATAACACTACTTAATCACCTGTACATTAAAATACTTCTACTTGTGCTTTCTTTAGACTGAACAGATTATCATTAAGCATCACTTTGTTCAATTTAAAGAAAATACCTTGTCTTATTGACGATCCCCATCAGTCTCAGGAAGGGTCTGGAAAGGTGGCAACCAGAGCAAAACTACTCCTGACTATTTTTTCCTGAGCTCCCCAGACAGAGGAAAAACTACAGGCACACCTAATTAGCAGAGGCAGTAAATCCAGCGCTTCCAGAAGTACCAGACTAAGTGCAAATGTGCAGACCAACCAGATGAGACATTCAACAGGTTCAGGGGAAGCTGCAACATACAGCTTTATATCCTGCCAGGAAGAAAGGGGCTTACCCACCAAGACAACTACGAAGGGCACCACTCTTCAGCTCTTTAATTCTGTATTTCCCAGGTAACTATGACACTGCACTGCATTAGTGGCATCTCTGCAGCTCTCAGAGGGTACAGAACAAGACAGGAACAAGAGCTAAAGTCCCTGAGGGTGATAACAATCCTTTCCCAGCACGTATGTCACTGTACGATGGAATCTCTTCCCACCTGCTCATCTTGGCTGCCTGTTACCTTTAATTTCATCTAAGGCATTACACCTACCTGGGATTTTCCAGCTGCCCAAATTACCCCAAGTGTGTCTCCACCCTCCCCCAGGCTACTGTTTAAACATCATCAAACTGCACCAAGTCCTGCTAAGTTTCATTGTTACCCATGGTGCAAAGCAGAACAGGGATGTAAAGCAGTCATCTGCAATTACACATCTGGAAGATGAAGACCTCTTCTCAAAAATACATTACTGGTTTTCCAAACGTCATTTTTTGGTTATTTATCAAACAGGTTTGGTGAAAAAAAAACCAAAAAAACAACCAACCAAACAACAAAAACCCAACAAATTTTACAGTGATCAGGAAGGTGCACTGAAAACCCATCGCAGCAGAAGCTGCAACACAGGAGATTTTCTGACAGTAACAGACACCAATTTAGGGCCTGACTCTGTGGTTTTCCTCTTTTCAAAAGAGCTTCTGAAAAGTATATACAGCCACAGAAGTAAACATGCAACTTTGTTGGAGGTGGTGGGTTTTTTTCCTGCTTCACTGGGGGTTTTTTTGCCACCCAAAGTTCACATTGCGAACCAAGCGGTGCCTGGACCAAGCCACTTCAATTTATTATTTGGGTTTTTTTTTCCCCCCTCGCATTTGGCTGTAACAGCTCTAAAACAAACTGCCTTCAGGGGATGAAACTAGCTGAAAAAATGACAAAGGAATAGATATAGTTACAAGGAATAACCAAAGTTCTGGAAAAAAAAAATTATTAATTTCAGACATCAGTAAAAAGAGCTGAAAATTCATAATTTAACACAGAACAACAGAAGATACTTTTTCAAAGCAACTATCTGGAAGGAGGAAAGCAATTTGTGTTTTGAACACCTTCCTGAAGTATTAAAAGTCAGAATGTTTGACACTTCAGTTATGACAAACTGGCACTGGGCATCTGTACACCAGCTACAGCCAAGTGTGGCTGGTAACGGTGAGCACAATGAGTTTGAAAACCTGACAGAATATTTCTAAATTAAATACCAAATTTAAATTATCATTACGTGTTGTGGGTTTTTATTTTCTTCACCCCCCTAAATAAAGTTTCAGATAAGGTCATTAATAACCCTGAATATACACACAATGGTAAGATGTTAATGAGCTGGAACAAGATATTCCTCTTTATATTTGGCACAGTCACGCGTGGGATGAGCCTCAAAACATTTTGTCTGTGCCATCTCTGCTGCTTAGACTTAAGCAGTAAGAGCAGCACAATTCTCAGGAACAATTTTGCTATAATGAAAACCACTGATGGAGGGACACAAGTTTCTTAAAAGCACACAACCAGAAATAAAGGAATAAACAGCTGCATGTCAAATCTAGAATCCTATCAAAACTAATCTCCTCATACTGCCAGCTCATCTTCATAAAGCATGCATCTGCTGTCTTTATTGTTTCAGAGGTATCTAAAGGTCACTTAAGATGGAATTATTTTTGGTCTGCCATTACAGCTAAGGGAGAATATGCTTGTAAATGTATTTCCTTATTTATTCTGGATGGAGATCTGAAGTCAGAGACACAAACCAGTTGTAGATGTTTACTAGGAAAGATGATGGTACACATTTCCCAGCGACACAGCGGCACTAGAACTGTGTTTCATTGGCTTTGCATTCTAACTTCACATCACTTGTTAATAACGAAGAACACATTTCACAAGAGCAAACAGATTAAGATTCATGCCTCGGTCACAAAATTCCACATTAAGTGTTCCAACAGAACAGGGTAGTGATGAAGAATACTAATTGAAACTAATCTACAGTTACTAAAAATATCTGTATCAATCCGAGCCTGCAACTACCCTGTACTTCCCCAAACACTCTGAAAACATCCAGTGTAATTAGATATTGGGAAGAAACAACTCATCAGATAAAGGAATTTAAAGCTTGTATGCTTTTAACTGCTACTGCCCTTTGAAAAACCACTTGGTAAAGGCACAAACGATGGCCAAAGGCATAAGACTTAAATGTTCATTAGAAGAAGCCGTTACACCTTAATTAATGTGGAGAATAAAGAAACAAACATTTCATTCTTGGCTTAAACCTAATGCTGGTATGCATGGATATTACAAATCCAAAAATTACATATATTTACATATCTATATGTAAACACAAGTCAGCACGTTTGTGTTCCAGGTGTGATACACAGGCACAACACACAAAAGCAGCAAGGGGGGGAAAAGAAGGAAGGGGTTTTGGGAATGGCAGCTTCTCCCCCCACCAAGGACATCATTTGATTGATGCCCATTCTGACATTTTCATCTCAGCTTTATAATAGTGGACAATTAGAATAAGAAAACTTCCAAAACATGGTAATTTACTCATTGAGGTCTCTGAAATACCCGACACAACAGACGGGCTGTACTGTTCTACCCCACAAAACTTCAAACCCACAAATTCTGGTCAAGGGAAACAGCACACTACAATTCCTAACAGACTAGAGTAAACCACCTGACTAGATAAAACAAATCAGACATCTCCCAGTTATCATTTGCAGGTCTAATATTTTTTTTGTTTGTTTCAAGATGAAAATTACTCTTACTTCCAGAGTATTTTCTGTTTATTGTGATTCTATTTTACTCCTCACTCGTGTGCTCTACCAGACATGTGGCCAGGCCCATTTTTACCACCCTTGTTATGTCATTGCCCTTATGCTCAGAACCAACTTCAGCTTAGACTGTTAACTCTGTATCACAGCCTCCCTCCAGCCTGCTTTAAGCTGAGAGCTATCATGATACCTGGAAAGATTCCCATCTGCTAACATGTGGTCAGTAAGGATTGCTGATACCGACCTAATTTATCCTCTTGAAAGCCTCTAACCCAAAGCCAGCTACTCATGCTACCATATTCAGTCTCCCAGCCTTTGAATCTAACATTAAATCCTAACTTAGTTGCATTAAATAAATATGACACCAAATAATTTAACAGAATAGAGGTGATTATTGTTTTCTTTCACTACACTTTTCATTTAGCTCATTCTCACCAAGACAATACATAGTAAGTATCCATTATTTAAAAGGACACACAAAATCCAAGCTTAGAAGTGCACAAATCTCTTCCTTACACAGCAAACTAAGAGATTGGTTTTGATTCAAACACTCCGCAGCATTTACTAATTGCAGCACACAAAAAATATGCTAACAGAAATAAGCTAAAGCTGACTTGTGCACTTTTCACTATTAAACACGCTGCAGCATAATACCTGAACAGAAACGCTCAGTAGCTCCACTTGATACACATGGAGTACAGTTCAAAACCTACTTGTGTGACTGTCCAACAGATGCATCTCCACAGCCTCACTCCAACTGAGATACAGGACCTCAGAGAATACAAAGCCACAAACTAGTTGTTAAAATGACTTTTCTTCTCATTTAAGGACAGCATTTTAACATGGATGGTATAGACAAGGAACTATTTCAAAGACACAATATTTAAAAGCTTCAGTTTGGGGGGGGTGGGTAAGTAAAAGTCTTAGAATGTGAGAGGAGCAAGTATTCAAGAATGACCAAACAAAGTCTGAGGAGGTAAACACAAGTTCATTTGTCTCTGAACGCAGAGAAATTAAAAGGAACAAGCCAAATTCAGCAAGACTGAGGACCCATGAGCCAGATCATCTGCACACAGAATAATAGAATAAGTATGTTGTGGATAACATTAATTGACAGTTCAGAGAGAACAATTAGATTAGTTCAGATAATGAACAGTGGGGAGAACAGAGTACAGGAGCTCAAAAAAAAAAAAGAAGTTTTTTATCTGCGTGAAGAAATAATGATCCTGTTACAGAGGAAGGTAGCTGTGTGCATGCTGTTCTACAACTCAGCTTGCTGAGCACCTCGGAATTAAGTGGGCATGAGCCTACTGATTACACACAAATCATTCCCAAATATTAATCTTTATATCAAAGGTAACAAATTCCTAGACCAGAAATAAATTGCAAGATACAATCTGAGATGCTGTTTACGACAGAGCTGCCAAGAACTGGAGAAAGAATACGCAGAGTTAGTTCCTCCTTTCTGTGGGAGAGAAGAAACCCCACTGAGTGTGGTATTTAAAAACCTGGGATGTTTGCAGAGGGGTGAAAAAAGCAGAAGGCCTAGAAACACCGAGAGAATAGTCTCTGGTGATGCTACAATGAAGGGAAAAGCCCACAAAATTTTTTAAGAATAAGGCAGGTGATGTGTTCTGCTCAGAGACACAAGTAACTCAACAGTCACGTGGCTGCTGTCTCGCAAGCTGAGGAAGCTGGTCAAAAGATTCTTCCTGACGATTTTAGTACGCTGGTTCTGTTCCCTGCACAAATAGGCCCAAGGTGTACTGTTAAAGAGATTATACCAGCATATCACAAAGCTAGCTCAAAAGAAATAGCTGGTTTACTGTCTGGCTTCTGGCATTAATCTTTGTACGCAAAATAAACCGTTTTAAAGCAGTGCACCGCTGCGCCGTAGTGAAAACGCTGGGAAATACCACGCTGGCACACCATTTCCTGTCATCTTGCTCTGAAATAAAAGACATCCTAGAGCTACATTCTCTTCCCACCGTTGTCTGAAGACACATTAACCTCCATGACCAGCAATGTAAGAGATTTATACAGAAATACAAGGAATCAACTTACCTTTATTTCCCTGTCCTTTAGGTCTCTGTATATAGAAAAGTGGGGGGAAAAAAGCAAAACAGGTTCAGTTAGAATCCTCTCATGCTTACTCCAGGGTAATTCCATTCACTTGCCAATTCTGCTCTTTTCAACTTGGATATATCAGTTTACAATATTATTTAAAACATGTTGATATAAAAATATTATGGTAGCCTATAAAATGGCATACAATAGAATTAGATAAAATGTTATAAACCCCCCCCCCCACATAATTTCACCAAAACCTACTGAAATTTATCTAGTCTTTTACAGCACGTGAAGCTTGAACGGTGTCCAAAACCTGAACCACCAATAAATTTTGATCACCCCCCTCCAAGAAAAAGAAGTAATAAAGAAAGCAGAGTGAAAGATCAAAGAAAAGTATTTTAAGATGACTGCTAGTCCTAGAATTTCATTGTCACATATCTTTTAAGTTGACCGATGGGTACTTATCAGAGAATACCCTACAACGCCACACTTTTTAGATACACAAAGGAGTGTACAGTGATATTTTAAGCTGAACTATGAGTTGTAAATTTCTTGTCTGGGCAACTACACTGAGAAAATGATACAGTCTTTCACACAAGGAAATAATACCTTAAGGAGGGCAGTTTTATTAATTTAATTATTTTTTTTAGGATTAGTACTTACAAAACACCATTAATCGGTCATGCACTAAGAATCACTGTAACAGTATGAGTTACAGAAGCCTTAATTCCTCTCCAGCAAAGTAAAATAGCTTAGAAAAACAAATGCGAGCCCATGACAATCTAATTTATCATCTCACATATGTACAACTAAGCACGAGTGGGTCCTCCAGGCTCCACCGCTCTCTGACAATTTTTAAGTCCTGAAAAAACCCTCAGTATTCAGAGGTTTTGAAGTTTGGGAGGCAACCAGCTCCATCTTGCTTTCATATGCATCTGTCTCAGAGTTATCATAAGAATATTTAATGCTGCTCCATCTAAAGCTGCACTGATTAGTCACCTCCCTCTCCAAAAAAAGAGGGAAAAAGCTCTGGAACATTAAGGACCCCACCTCATCTTTGGGAATGAAATCTAATCCAGACACCAAGGCATGCAGAGCCCAAGAGACGTGGAACTAAAAAAAGTTGGGAAGAAGCAGCCCTCGTGGAAGACAGAGTGATGAAAAGCTAAGAGATTGCCAAGCTAGAAATAAGTGCATAAAAGGAAGCTGGAGAGCAAGGATAGAGACAAAAGAAACAAAACATTAAAGGCGCAGAGAGTAAAGAAAAAGGGGCAGGAGACTGCAAAGCTACAACTTCTGGGGAGGGGCAGAGGCCCCGGGAGAAAGCAGAGACCAGAACAGCAAAGAGACAAAAATAACAAACTCTAAGCCCGGTGAAGAACCACCTGAAAATGTGCAGCACAGTGCATGGAGAGAAGCAGAAAGAAGCCGGGAAAAGAGGAGGCCGCGGAGAAGCAGCAGAAACCCGAGGCCCGAAGGGAGAAGAGGAGATGGGTGAGGAAAGAAAGGCACGAAGGGAAAGGATGCGGTAACCAGGAGCCGGGGAGAGCCGGGCGAGCGCTAACGGAGCCGGGTGCCGCGGGGAGCCCGGCTCCAAGGCGCTGCCAGGGCACAGAGAAGAAACGGGAGCCCGGAGGGGCCTGGCCGGGGTCGGGAGCACACAAAGGGGGTAGGCCGGGCGGGGGGGGGGGGGGGGGGGCGGGGGGGGGGTGGCGGGCCGGGAGGCGCGGGGCTGAGCGGGCCCCGCGGGCGGGGAGGCGGAGCGGCCCTGGCGCGGATCAGCGGTTATAAATAGGGGCTGGCGGGCTGGGAAAGGGGCCCCCGCCAGCCCAGGCGCCGCCGGCTCCGATTGATCGCCGCTCCCCATGGCGGCCGGGAGGGAAGGAGGAATGGAGGAAGGAAGAGAGGGAGGGAGGGAGGAGGCCGCGAACCGCGCCGCCCCCGCGGGGAGGGAAGGTGCAGGTGGCCGCTCGACCGCCGCCCCCCCCACGGGGGCTACCGATGGGCAAGGGACGAGAAAAGGGCAGGGAGCGAGCGGCCGTGTCGTGTCCCAACCCCCCCCCCCGCTAGCCCGCGACCGGTACCTGGTCGACGCTGGTGGCTGACATTCTTCACGGGGAGCCGCGATCCCCTCGCTCCGCTCCGCCTGGGCCTCGAGTGATTCCGCACGCCGGGGCCGCTCGCTCGCCTCCCTGCCCGCCCGCTCGCCTCCTCCTCCTCCGCCGCCGCCGCTTGATTGTCGCCGCCGCCTGGGCTCGCCGCCGACACGATCGGGTACCCGCTGGAAGGAGCCGGCCGGCCGGACGCAGCGCCGCTTTTCCCCCCCCCCTTTGCTCTCGGCTCCGCTTCCCCACAATGGCGGACGGGCTCCGGGCTCCCACTTCCGCTCCGCGGCGCCCTGACCTTCCGCTCCCCCTCCGCCGGCGTCGCCACTGACCTTTCCCTTCCCGTCCCCGCCTCCATCCGTGTCACGTGCCCACGGGCAGGCAGGCGCGCGCGCGCGCCCGGCGTCGGCGACTCCGAGCGGAGGGGAGGGGGGGGGGCGGAGACTTACACGGCCCGGCGGGGGAAGCGCGCACCCTGCGCAGGCGCACAGAGGGGCAGTGCCGGGGGCGGTAAATAACGCGCAGCCCCGCGAGAGGCAGTGCGCGTGCGCCGCGCGAGCCGCCGGGAGGGGGGCGTGGCCAACCGCGCCGGGGCGGGAGTCCCGGCCCCAGGCGGGTCCGCGCGCTCGGCACGAGGGAGGCCGCAGCCCGAGCTCTGGGCGCGGTTCGGGGACCCTCGCTGCAGGGACACGGAGGGGGGCCAGGGAAGGGGCTGGAGCACCAGCGTGGTGAGGAGCGGCTGAGGGCCCTGGGCTTGTTCAGCCTGGAGCAGAGGAGGCTGAGGGGAGCCCTTCTGGCTCTGACAGCTCCTGACAGGAGGCTGGAGCCAGGGGGGTCGGGCTCTGCTCCCAAGGGACAGGACAAGAGGAACCGGCCTCAGGTTGCCCCAGGGGAGGATGTTAGGAACCTCTTCCCCTTGAGGGTTGTCCAGGGCAGGGGTGGAGTCCCCGTGATCCCTGGAGGGGTTTCCAAGCGGTGGAGCTGTGGTGCTGAGGGACATGGGGCAGTGGTGCCCTGGCAGTGCCAGGGGATCGGGTGGACTTGACGACCTTAAGCGTCTTTTCCAGCCAAAACAACTCCCTGATTCTCTGCAGAGACCCAAACTACACATCTGCTTGAATTAGTTTATTTCCTGTATCATAGAAAAATCACTGATCCCATCAAATAAAGCTTTACAAGAGCAAAGATATAAAGGAAAGACACATACAAATTCATCATAAAAACACTGTGCTCTCATATTGCACCCAGGATTCCTTAGAGTTACAGCCTCAGGAACTAATTACTACCCCTTGCAAAGATCAAGTCCTGTTTTTAAGGCTAAATCCCACCCTCCTTCCTTAGACAAGTTCTTAGAGCTGTTCTGAATGGCTCAGCCTGAAGAAGCAGAAAACTGGACGTGGTTTGTAGACATCTGAGCTGCTGTGTTTAGATACAATCACAGAGTGTAATATTTTTACACTTGATTCTACATGGGAGTTTGCTGATGTAGTTATTAAATCACCTAGACTGAAAACATGTTCCATTTCCTGAATGCGGCTGATAGGACAACTCTACAAATAATCTGTAATGCCACATTGGAAAAATTACCTGTTAGTGTCTTTCTGGTAATCACAGTTCATGTTTCCTTTTCTCTAAGGCATTTCACATTCTCTTAGGTGGCTGCTTCCACAAAGAACAAGTTAGAGAGTCTCTGATTTGACTAAACCTGAGACACATACCGGCTGTGTTCAGGGGTGGCACATGGAGAGTATCAAGTCCTACAGAACAGAGCTGCACCCTCATATTTACTCCGGCCCGCAAGGTAAGGAGTGCTCCAGGCAACACTGAATGTACAGGAGAAGCAGTATTACAAACAAGATACAACATGTGCTTTGCAGGGGAGGAATGTCTCTCTGCTATCAGACATTCTTTGCTGGTTTGGTCAATTTTTCAAATAACAAAATAGTCCCCTTCATGAACTTGTGTTACATAATTAGGACAAACCCAAGAGTTTCCTTTGTTAAATCATTTCAGAGGGAGAGGATTTTACTAAGCAATGTATAGTGCTATCACAGTCCGCAGAATTTTACACACACAACTCTCAGATTTCCAAGGACATCAATACAGTGGTTTTCTTTGTACTAAACGTGATTACCCACAAGTTTATAAACGTAATCAAGACCTCTTCCCTGGAAGAAAAATACTTTTTTTTTTTCCTGTAGTTTCCCTTAAAGTGTGATCCAAGACAATTACTCTGTTACTGAATGTAAATTTTTTTCTATTCATGGCCCAGCAGTGCAGAAGAAACATGGGATAAATCACTGAAGAAAGAGAACCCTTCTGGCTTTGTCACGTGTACATCAGCTTCATTACACAACGCTGGTGAATAATTCCACTTAGAAATGGCAACACTGCACCTTGGACACAACGCTCAGTCAAAAAAATACACTTGTTGAAATGAAGAAAACGTCCCTGTATAAACTGGAGTGTAATTATAAATCAATTCTTTTGCTTCCTCATCTTCACTGGGGAATCGGTGCAGGCTCTTCCGGGCTGTAAAACACAGTAAAAGGAGCGATCACTGGAGTGTTACCCACCCCGACAGGACCCCTCTGGGCAAAGTTACTCTGCGTAGAGTAAGAGCAAGTGGAATCACAGCAACTCGTACGTGAAGAAACCTCTTAGAAAGCTGGATACAGCACATCAGTGGGGAGGGAGAAATGTAGTTATTAAAGCAAAGACCGTACAAAAATGTTTCTCCATGAGCAGCATCCAGCAGAGACACCAGTACTTGTAAGACTGGAAGAAATGCATCAGAGCATCAAGCTACCCGAAGCTGCAGTTTTCCAATGGACAGTGCTTCTGAGGAGCCTAAAAACTGAATCGTTGTCTGCTTTATCATGTTGGCAACTCTACGATGGATGGATGTGAAAATGGTATTTCAGTAGAATGGTTTAGTTATTACCAGGTGACAGATGAGTGTATTTAGGCAGCTGAAACAGTTTGATTTTCACCCTAAGGTTTATTTTCTAATTTAAGGGAGATGCTCTGCCTCACAGTAGCTAAGAACATCAATCCCTGCAACATTTACAATCTGAAGCAGTTGGTAGGAGCAGCTGCACACAACTTAGGGAGGAAACAAAGAGTACCTGGTGATTTGGTGCATTGAGATAGGGGCAGATGCGTACAGCTGGGCCCACACACCTTTGTTCTACAAGGACTGAAAGTCAACAGATCCAAAAGCTTGTGAGATGTCTGTGTGGCACTATGCTCAAGCTGATTATGTATGTGTGTGTGTATATATATATATAGACACATACACACACCATGCACTGTGTCTCAACAGCACTTAGAAGCAGAGCTGGCACTTTTACTTGGATAATGGCCTCAAAAAGCTTGCTTCTGCCTGGAACAGAGTGTGCAAGGCTACCAGCATCCTGGCTTCTATCAGCACTAGTGCAGCCAGCACGACTAGGGCAGGGATTGTTCCCCTGTGCTCAGGCACTGGTGAGGCAGCACCTCAAATACTGGATCCAGTTTTGGGCCCCTCACTCCAACATGGACATTGTCTTTGTGCAAGGCAGGCTAAAATGTTACAGTGATCATTCGAAACGGTAGAAAGCCATGGCACAAACAATGCTTTTGAGCCAGGCTGCTGAGAAGAGTTTGTGGAATGCCTGGCCTTTTGATGTCTACTTCTACTAAGCCATTCTATTTCTAGCATCCCTTGGTGCTTTATAAGCCTATAAAGCTCCCAGAGTAATCTTCTCAGAAAGCAGTAAGAGGTACTGAACTTTGACAGCTGAAAGAAGTCTGCTGTCCTCAAAGATTTTCACTAATGCTTAACTCTAAAAAAAAAAAACCACACACCCCAGCATTTATGGATAATGAACTTTTTACCTTCATTAATGAAGAAGTCAGCTATGTAATAGGCAGCTCTTATAGCTGATGGGGAATGTGGAATGCCTGGTGAATTCTTCCACTCAAAAGGATTTTTCTCTGGATGCCACTGGACGCCATAAATTGGGTACTTGTATGCTGCAACACACACAAAGCACGTAAGAGAGGTCTGCTTACAAATTATGTGCTTACTGCAAAAGAAACCCAAAAGATAAGCTACAAAATCACTTATTGACAGTTGCTTAAACAGCAATTTAAAACCCTGTTAAAGTCACAGAACAACTGAAGGGAAAAAAAGGGTATTGTAAAAGAGGGGTCTCAGTCCACCAGAGATGGGTTTTGTACATCATTTTTTGAGTATCCATTTCGGAATTAAGATACTATAGACACTAACAAATAATCAGTCTTACAACTTCTTTCTACCACCAGCATCACTCAACATACAACATTCACAGCCACACAGGATATCCCTGGCAGCTCCAAGGGACAGACCCAAGTCTTGGGATCTTCCCGAAGGCCGTCAATGCAGGGGCAGCTCCCATCTGCTCTATGCCAGGCCTGGCACACATGGTGGGAGACAGTTCTTAACTCTTACAGAGAGCAGCAGCACAGCAGCTGGTAACTGTGCTGAGATAAACCCCTTACAGGCACAGGAGATGTCTCTCATTAGCCTAATCATGTTTTCTGATCAAATTGCCGCTCTTCTCTTCTGGAGGACAGCCAGGATGCCACAGAAGAATCCCATGGGCTGACAGCTGTAGAGCTGCTAGTGGTGCACTGATCAAGATAAACTACTCCCTACAGAGCTAACTTGCTCCTTAGGCTGAGTGAGCCTGGTGCAAAACAAACACAACTGAAGGGGCACAAAAGCCTTTTGGAGGTGGCCAAGTACCAGTACTGCTGCTAGACCACAGCTGGAATCTTGGGTTCAGTTTTGGGCCCCTCACTACAACAAGTACATTGAGGGGCTGGAGCGTGGCCAGAGAAGGGCAACGGAGCTGGGAAAGGGGCTGGAGCACAAGGATGGTGAGGAGCGGCTGAGGGACCTGGGCTCATTCAGCCTGGAGAGAAGGAGGCTGAGGGGAGACCTGGCTCTGGCAGCTCCTGACAGGAGGTTGGAGCCAGGGGGGGGGTCGGGCTCTGCTCCCATGGAAGAAGCAACAGAACAAGGGGAACTGGCCTCAAGTTGCCCCAGGGGAAGTTTAGGTTGGAGCTGAGGAACAATTTCTTCCCCTCCAGGGTTGTCCAGGCCTGTGCCAGGCTGCCCAGGGCAGTGGTGAAGTCCCAATGATCCCTGGAGGGGTTTCTAAGCCACAGAGCTGTGCTGAGGGACATGGGTTAGTGGTGACTTGACAGTGCTGCTTTAATGGTTGGACTTGATCTTAAAAGTCCTCTTCCAACCTAAATGATTCTGTGATTCAAAACAAAGGAGGGATGTTGCTGTTACCTCAGTGGTCTGAACTATTCCTCCTGTAGAGCAACCCAGGAATGCAGGGATAAGCAGACAGACAAAGTGAGGTGTGACAGAGTCATGTTGCACCACAGAGTTATTAAACTACTCCAGGATGAGTGCTGTACACTTGACACCACAGCACTGGAACATGTGTGTTCCTCACAGTCAGAGCACTGACTGATGGTGGGCTGGTGCTCACCCTGCTATTCTAACAGCAAGCCTGCAGTACAAATTAACATCAACGTGACAACACCTCTAAGGAACTAGCTTGTTACAGTCACAGTTCAAAAGGGAAATTCGTTCCCCTACCTTCCATAGTAGATATAAACTCCACTTCATCATCCATGTTAGTGGTCAGGACTTTATAGAATTCACGAAGCTTTTCATTCTTTGTGAAGTTCTGTAATAAGGAAGGAGGGAAAAAACCCAAAAGTGATATTTGCTCATTTATTCCTAGTTTTAACAGAGCAAATGCATTGGTGTTCAGGAAATAAAATGATCAAATACCTCCATGGAGAGGCTCCACATATGAAAGTTCGATGTCAATGGCTCAGTGGCAAACGCGTGTAATAAATCCTCAGGGAAATTCTTGAATAATCTGCTGTCCTTTGCAGCTTTACAAGGAAAAAGTGAAAAAAGGATATTGTCCATTACCCAAGCTGCTATTGGACTGACTAATACTGAACAGGAGACAATTTAATAAAGCGCTGCATTCAAGTAAACACTTTTCTGTAGTTGAACTTTACTATTTTAGAATACATTGCAGGGAAAAACAGCGAAGGAACGACAACAGGTTTCCAACAGCCTGCTGTCCCTGTCCTCCAGTCTCGACCTGCTGAGGAGCCAACTTTTCTACCCAAGTCCTCACTAAAATAAGGATCGTTCTTTGCCACTCACTTCAGTGACCTTTCTGTTCACAATGAGCACAGGTGACAGAACTTGTGAATGCTACGTGGTCTGCAGATGGATTTCTCACAAGTTAAAGGATAAACTATCAACAGAGACCACATCACAGCTCTGTCTCACTGGACCTCTCCGATTGCAATACAAGTGGGACAGCAATGTGAATATTCATCATCAGGAAAGGTGCAATGTGAAAAAAATTAAAATCACCTGTTCTCTGAGTTTGATAAGTTCAGACCTGGGAATTTTCTCCATCTTGGAAACAAAAAGGGACCTGAACCTACATTACTTTTGTAGGTCCAAATTATCAAACGCCTCAGAGCCGTAACTGTGGGGTTTGCTGCTGTTGGCTTCAGATGTCCTGTGCTCACACCTCTGCTTTACACGTGACAGAGCTGCACTGACTTTATAAAAAATGGCAACTTAAGAAATTAATAAGATAATCATCAGAAACATCCCAAACATTCGCCCCTGTGTATTTATCAGAAACAAACGGTAACACCTCTCAGCAAAACTCAAGACATGAGATGTAAAGGACTTTTCACCTGAGGTGAAGTTCAGAGGGAGTGCAAAACCATCTGTGTTGGTGTTAAGAAGAAGAACTTCGCCACTGGTGAGATACGTAAGCTCTTCGTGCCCGAGACATGTTCCCCATACTGGGAAATAATCTCCTTTATCATTAGCCTTCAAAACAAAAAGCAACAACATCAGGAAGTACTACTGAAAGAAGAATAAAGAGAACTTCCTACTCACTTGGCTTTCACTTGTGTAGGCAAGAAATAAAACTGCTACAGTACAAATTGCTACCAGAGGAAGTGTAAGAGTTCAATTCAAATTGAAATAAACACAGACTCCTGTTGTTTTTATCCTAAAATATGAAGGCTATCTGAACTAAGAAAACAGAAATCCTACTACTGGTGTGGACACAGCCTGAAGTGCCAGACGTTTATAAGCTTAATTAACAGGTTGGGACCAGAAAGATTAAACTGTGAGTTTAAGGAACATAAACAACCACAAGTGACAATCATTTTCAAAAGAACAGAATTTGGTACATGCAACAAGAGAAGAAAGCGAAAAGGAGAAGGAGAAAGCAAAAAAGAGAACACAAGTAGCTTCCTGTCACTTACCTAAGTGCACTGCATATGCACAGTGGAAACCTACAGCTTTGTGTTTATTCCCAAGAGCAAGAACATGTGAGAGACTGGGATGCTTTGGAATTCCTGGTTTTGGGAAATCTGAGTAATCTTTCAAAGCTCAGAAGATGTACAGAAAGAAGCTAACTGTGCTGCAGAGTCTTCACAGCCACAGCTAGATCTGCAGTTCCACTGCCTGGCTTCCATGTGAGTGGGGAATAAAGTCATTAAGGGCAATAAATAGGCTACAATTTAAAACCAATTACAACTGAAACTCCCCACCCTTCTCTTTTGGTTTGTTTTTTTTTTTTAAACAAACATCAGCCTGGAGGCTAAGCATATATTAAACAACAACCAAGTCATCACATTGTAAAGACTAATTTAAAAGCTGGAAAACCGTATCTCATTCAGGGCTTGGCCTAGCTAGTAAAATTCTACTGACTTGGATGGGGTTTGGCATTTCACATCCTCCATCTGTGTTAAAGCAGAGCCAGACCAAGTCATTTCTCGTTGTTAAAACTGGAAAAATGACAGAATCACAGACTGGGTTGGCTGGGAAGGGACTTCTAAAGCCCATCTAGTCCAATGCCCCTGCAGTGAGCAAGGACATCTGCAACTAGAGCAGGTTGCTCAGAATAAAGGAGCCTTCATATGTTTTAAAAACAGTATTTTTCAATTTTAACTATTTTAGCTTACCTTACATTAGTAAAACTACCTAATTGTCTCAAAAAATTAAACTCCAAACACAGAATCATTACAAATAGCAGAGAAAACAACACACACTTGTTAGTTAGGGTTACTTATGATGAACTGAAGCCTATTTTCTGCCTTTCCCTCACCCAAAGTACACATACCATCTAATGAACTTGCCCCTGACCATAAAAGTCTGACATGCAATTCAGTTATCATGGGGAAATGTCAGCAGAATTTCCTAAGAGCACTGCAAACCACAAGAAACCCTTGCCCCGAGGCCCAACAGCAAGACACAAGCTGCACTTGGCACAGGGAGCATTTTCAGAAAGGCAAACGAGATCCATCACCTCACGTCCAAGTTTGAGAGAGAGCCTCTGCAAGATTTAAAGGACAGAAACAATCCCCATGAATAAAGGACAGACAAAAGAAGAGGAAGCTTAAAGACTGAGCTGCTGGTCCGTGGATGCCAGGCCTGCCCTTTGCTTGCCTGCTGTGGGAAGTCAGTACCAAGGGCAGAAGAGGAACCCCTGTCTGCCCCTGAGCGCTGCTACCACGGTGATGCTGTAAGCACTGCTCACAACTGCCTCGAGAATGGGGCTAAGTGATCCAAAGCACGACTTCGGTGACAATATTAATCACTATTAGCTGAAAATAAAGCTAGTGAAGAGGAAAAAAAGGAAGAAAGTTTACATTTTTCTTCAATCCGAACACAGAAGATCCTTAACAAGGGAGTGTATCTAAAGCTTGGGTCATCTCCATGCCTTCTGACAAGGCAAACTTTACTTCGAAACGTGTTGAAACCCCATCCCTTAGGCTCAAATCTTCAAGATCTCAGAGTTTTCCCGGTGTTCTTTGAAAGAAACAGCTTTCCCAGAAATCCAGTCTTTTCTTAACAAAGCTAATGAGCTTATAAATATTATTTTAAAATATTAGATACAACCCTTAAAATGTTCTGCCCATTTATTTTTCTCATGTTCAATCAAGCTAGTGGTTCCTTTAAAAATCTGCTGTATTTACAGTTACACAATGCCAAGAAACAGGTAAAAATGGTATAACATGCTAACTTAGATCCCTCAGCTGTCCCTCCTAAGATGTATTTAAATCTACTTATAGATAAGAACAACTTGGGAGTTTAAGACCCTGACACACCACGTAGCAGGAAAGGCTGTCAGAAGTCTGAATCTTAAGCTATTAATTTTTTTTTTTTATGCAGAAGGCAGTAATGAGCTACTTATTATGGGGCTTACAGTTAACACAAGGGATGCCCATGCAAAAGGATGGAATTAAGAGCCTCCCTGTCGTTTTGATCTCTGAACAGTGACAATAACAAGAACAGACTGTTCCTTAGTAATTACCTCTAATGCCTTGTGGTAAAATATCTTAGCAACCCTGGAATATTCTGAAGTCTTAAGATCCACACCACCTCCTGGAAAAAGTACCCTGAAAAGCAACATCCAAGAATCTGATTAGCAATGGTGATCAAACTAAAACCTGGACAGTGTACACAGAGAAAGGCCCGACAGGGGTTTTAAAGGTAGGATTCAGGGCTAGGTTAAGACACATTTCAGATCTACAGACAGGCATCTGAGCTTCCAGTATGGACAGCAGGGAGCTAGTCAATGGAGACTCAAATCTGTTTTCTATTCTAGCTGGTAGGTAGGTTGAGCAGCCCTATAGGCTCCACTGACTGTACTGATAAGCACTCCATTAGCTAATTAGGTGAATTTAGACAGCCTGAGCACATACAGACAGCTAAGTTTAGGTGTCTTGGTCAGGATCTCTGGCTGGTGAGAGCTGTTGGTGCTCACTGTTAATGCCAGAGTCTACCTCAAGACTAGGTTGCTATAATCATAAAATTCTTTCTCCACCATAGTAAATTTCATGATTTTAAGATAGCAGCATTTAATAATAAATAATTTCCAAGTGCAAAGAACCTGGAGCTACACTCTTACACCACAAAAGATCAGTGTATCTCTTTCTTTAGCTTCCACTGAACAGCAAGTCCTTTCCTCCAGGGGTCTTTCTTGTGATTTACACACAGCTGGACTGTGGAAATCACTGGCTATCAGCCAATAAAACCCATCCTTACCCACCTGCACAGCACAAACCCCACTGCCAGGCACAGAAGGGAACTGGATCACTTGCCTAACACCTTCTTCTGGATTGAGGTAAGTGGTGAGGTGAGGCCTCACTGCTGAAAGCCCTTCTGGCAACCACAGAGAGGCTGGGGGCCACGAGAATGAAACAATTCACTTTCTTCTCTACAGGGGAGAAACTGTCACTGTCTTATACTTGCTTATGCCACAAGACTGTCAAGTCCCACATCTCAGTGTAGAAGGCATGCTGTGGAGAGCAAGAGGTCACTGCTCTCCCCAGACACCCTAAATCTGCAAGTTCTACACACGTCGATTAACATTCTACTATGTGCATCAGCTCAACAAAAATATTGATGGTTTCAGATGCTCTACTATATGCATCAGCTCAACAAAAATAATGATGATTTCAGATGCTCATCTGATGACTACAAGTAGCCCAATCACATGGTACAGGCTCACATCCAACCAGGCCTGTGAAGTGCAGCATCAGCTGATTTAACTCTTCTGAAGGGCACATTTAAGCACAAGGAAACCATAGAATTTTTTGACTCTGCTTAGTCCACAATTAAAATGTGTTAAGTTAGACCACTTCTTAAAACACAGGAAAAAAACACAGGGGTGGAGAGTTGCCATGGGTCAGGTGAGGGGTTAGAAAGACCTAAGCCACAGAATCACGACAGGTAAGATGGACCACTCAAGTAACAAGGGAGAAAATACCTCAAGAGAAAAGGCTACGAGAGACTGGAAATCAGACACTTTTATGACAGAGTAGATATGGAGATGACTGGTAGATGGAAGAAAGAGTAGGGACAGGGATGAAATACCCAGAGAGTGCTATTAAATATCAAAATTAAGGTGATCACTCAAAGGTAGGAGAGGAAATAATAAAGTACAATTGTTAAACACTACAACGCCACTGCTGCAGATTACTGACAGAAGGAAGAAAAGGCAGCAGCCAGCCATCCAAGGAAATAGTTCTGCTCTCTGTCTTAGAGCACATTTACACATCCACAGCACTCAGCACAGCCTCTTAAGACAGGGTTCTTGAGAATACAGCAGAGCTCGAAAACAGAGCTATCATGTGTTTCAACAGAAAAATCAGAGCTCAAAACTTACCCGTTAATAGAGTGGAATATTTTATCATATTCTTCATCTGACAGATTTAACCTGAAACACCAAGAAAATTGTTACAGAACACACATGATGTACACATATTTAGCTGCAAAAATATCACTGCTATTGAACAGAAAAACAGGACACAGGAAATACGTATAAAGCATGCTTAAAACAGAATAAAAGAGTCCCAAATCACAGAATAGTAGGGGTTGGAAGGGACCTCTGAAGATCATTGAGTCCAACTCCCCTACCAGAGCAGGACAAAACTAGAGCAGATCACCCAGAAATGCATCCAGAGAGGTCTTGAAAGTCTGCAGAGGAGACTCCACAACCCCTCTGGGGACTCTATTCTAATGCTCTACAACTCCTACAGTAAAGAAGGTTTTCCTCATGTTGAGGTGGAACTTCCTGTGCTCGAGCTTGAACCCATTGTCCCTTGTCCTATCACAATGCACAAGTGAAAAGAGGTTGTCCCTGCCTTCTGGATGCCCAGCCCTTATGGATCTATAGACATTAATTAGATCCCCTCTCAGTCTTCTCCTCTCCACACTAAACAGCCCCAGGTCTCTCAGCCTGTCCTCCTAAGGCAGGTGTTCCAGCCCCTTCATCATCCCCATAGCCCTCAGTTGGACTCTCAAATCAAACGAAAACAGCTTGGTAGAAACTGAGAATCTGCAAGACTGAAAACAGCCCCCGACCACAGGCAGAGTTCAGGACGAGGCACCCAGAGTCCCCTTCGCAGACACCTGCTAAATTTCACGTTTACACAAATGGCAGGGTTATCGTTTCCCCGCAGACCGGCAACTCCGGTTCCGATTGATTCCCAGAAGGGCAGAGCTGCAAACAGCAGGGCACGCCCATTCTTCAGGAAAAATACAGTTGAGAGGTGGGAAGATTGGAAAGACCCCAGCGTTGGCAAACCCGTACGGGCGCTGCACTCACGCAGGACTAATCACTTTCCAGGTTAAAGGAACAGTATTTTTTCAGAGAAAGGTTATTGCTGTCAGAAGAAATATTAAACATGTTCCAGTCTGCTTTTATTTTGATTTCTAAACCACTCTGCAAATTGTGGAGCCTTCAAGTAGTCTTTGAGGAGTTCTGCACACTCAGAAAAGCGGCACAACAGCTTTTTGTTCCTCTTAAGATGATACCCTTATGTTAAACAATCGTTAGCCACACGTTAAGGATATAAAACTCTACCTTATTGGCACAACAATCGTTAGCCACGCATTAAGGATATAAAACTCTACCTTATCGGCACAACTCGGGCACCGGCAGACTCCAAAAACTTCACATATGAAGCTGCAATGTAAGAACTTCCAAATACATGGAACTTCTTGAAGTGACATTCCTGTGACAGTATCCCTGAAGAGTCCGAGAAAGAGAAGTCAGCACTGTGCAAACAGCAAACGCTACACACACTGAAGGGAAAGTTAAACTCGGGTTCCCTCTACACCAGGTTACGGTGCAACATTTACCGCCCGAGAGCATCAGAAACCCCGAGACACACATTATCTTGCCAACCTTGTTTCCCCGCTTTACCTATTTCGTTTCTCTTGCGTTAGAGTTATTTTAAGGGTTTTAAACGAAGCGCGTAGTTGACAAAAGCTGTAACCAAACCTCCGCTCCGGGAGCCCTTCGGCTCCTCGCAGAGACCGGCCGGGTTCGTGGGCGCTCGAGCCCCGGCCAAGGCCTTTCCCGGGGCCGCTGCTTACCGATGATGGGTCTCTCGTTACCCTCCGCCCGCCGACCGCGCTGCACGGAGGAGGCGGCGGCGGCGGCGCAGCCCAGCAGCAGCAGGAGTGTGGCGGCTGGTAGGGGAGGAAGCCCCGGCAGGTTCCCCATGGCCACGTCGCTCGCTGCCCGCCAGAACCGACCGGACCGGACCGGACCGGACCGAACCGCTCCGCTCGCTCACCGGCCCCGCGTCCCTCCGCGCCCGGCCCGCCAGCGCCGCGGGGCACGACGGGAAATGGAGGGCGGCCCTCAGCGCCCGCCCCCGGGCCCGCCCAGCGCTGGAGGCCCAGGCCTCTCGGCGTTCGGTGCCGCTGCGGCCCCTGGAGCGTTACAAAGAGGGAGTTAGAAGTGTACAGGCTGAATATAGCATGAACGGGTCTGGAACCCGGGTAACAAGCCCTAAGACTAAAGGGCGGAATGACCTCCAAGGTTAAAATAACCAGAAACAAGGCCCGGTAGTTACCAACAGTGCCTAAAACCAATAAAATTCTGTCAGCCAACACCCAGTTTGTAGCCAACACCCAGTCTCGGCTTCTTTACAGCAACCAGAGGCAGAGTCGGACAAAGATCAAAATACGAGGTGTCCCCGATGTAACCTGTGGCTGATTTTAATACTGAAAACCACCCCTTGAGGAGGACAATTTAAACATAAATGTAGGCCCACCTTAGTAAAATGAATTAGGTAATAGTATGGTGAATGAGGTAGTAATATAGTGAATTAGGTAATAGTATAGTGAATGAGGTAATAATATAGTGAATTAGGTAATAGTATAGTGAATGAGGTAATAATATAGTGAATTAGGTAATAGTATAGTGAATGAGGTAATAATATAATGACTTAAGTAATAGTATAGTCAATTAGGTAATAGTATAGTCAATTAGGTAACAGTATAGTCAATTAGGTAACAGATGGAGCATGCTTCCAAAGACATATGTGGTCTAAAAATCACGTAACCAATCATATATTGTTCCTTTGTTATGTGTACTGTGTATAAACTGCTGCTGTTTGAGCAGGTGATAAACCACAGAACAGAAAGAAAGCAAATATCCTGACGCCGTGTGTCCATGGGCTTTGCACTCCAGGGAGAGGAGCCCTTTTTGAGGGCACTACACCTTCTCAAGCATCCCTAAAAAAAGAGACAGACGAGGCTGGTTCAAGTATAAAAGATTTATTAATACAGTAGTGTTAATATGTAAAAAAAATTAATAAAAAACATTGTGCATTGCATTGTGCTTTTAGTCAGTAGTAAATTATATTTGCATTGTCATTTAACAGCAACTACTAGAGGCACTCCTGATACTCTTAAAGAATAATGCACTTAAGAGATTGGGATGTTTTTGTTGACTCTGCAGTGCAAAGCTGCCAAACCTTCACTCCTCTTAGCAACACCTCTTCCATTCATTATACAAACGTCCTAATTGTCTTGTGTCATTATTAACAACTACAATTGTCCCTTACAGGGAGTTCTTACCTTCTATATAACATGTAAGCATTAAAAAATAATTAACAGTTCATGAAAAAATAACTGCACTCCGTGCTCTAACTGTTGTTAGGTGTACATGTTACCATTTAATAATATATTCAGGATATTTTTGAAGATATTTAGGACTTTATATTCACAGAGCTGGTGTAGTCCAAATGAGGATTCTAAAAAAAAAAAACCCACAAAAAACCAGCTAAATTTGGTCCATGTGCATGTATTATGCAATCTAATGAAGTCTCTGCTACGCAAAACGGCAACAAGTAGGGATTGGTTTCAGAGGAAAACCCTGAATTTTGCAGTTCACTGAAACATGGCTCATTCCTTTATGTGGTTTACATTCAAGGATTAAAACTGAAGAGTTGTAAAGTTAAGACAACAGCTTCAGTTGTCCAGTTCGTAAATTATTCAGAGCTTGAGTTGCACACTTGAAGATCTGCCAGATGCCTGACTATTTAGTTTATTTTCTTAGAAATACAAATTAGTGCTGAAGTCCTCTATTTAAGCAGGTTTTATATCACAAAATAGTTAAATCTGAGAAAAAAACCCCCAAAGATGAAAATGTAGCTGAAAACTGTTTCTTAAAATTTAGGCTCCATATCAAAGATACCCTGACAGACTGAAAAATGCACTTGAAGAAATGAGGGAACTGGAATTAAAAAGTAAAGGGCTTTTTAAAAAGTCTGTTCTGCAAGAATTTTTTCACCTGCCATTGCTCTTACCCCAGCAGAAGAAATTATAACCAACAAGTATGCTATGAGCCCCATCACAAACTGTTCCTCTTACTAATAAAAAAAACCCCTTCCAGTGACTTTTGCAATAATGCAGCATAATCTAAAATAAGGCATTTCTGATTTAAAAGGCTAATCTCATTTCTCTGCCCTAAGCATCTATTAATGTAACATCCCAAACATAACATCCCAATGTCCTACAGATTTCCAGATCACTGAACTTACCATTTCTAGCCACCTGAGAAACAAAGCATTTGTTCTGGATTCATTTCCATGAAGATTTTTTATGGAATGCTTAAATACACAGTGCTTATGCAAACACCCCTTGGGCTTGTTACAAAGCAGTTGAAAATTGGGTAAATGAACTCTAGCAGCTGATGTACTAACAGAGATTTTAGCAAAAAGCTGAGCAAAAAGTAAAATCATGGTTTAGATGATAAAATGCTGGGGAATTCAGGAGGATGCTGCAATGTAAAGTGAGTGATAGTTGTTGTACATGTAGTCCCTTAAAAAAAACCAAAACAGTTTTCACTAAGTATAGACGGATATTTTTTGTTTCTCCATTACCCTGACAGAAATAACGAAGAAGGCTCAATGGAAATCAAACATCAATTCTTACAGTGCCCAACAGATGTAGACCTGTGTGTTGCCAATTCTCTGAAAATAAACTGAAGACACCCTGCATCTCCTAAGCTGAGGCACAAAGTGACCTACAAGCAGCCTTAAAACACATAACTGATATCTCTTAAGTTCAGATCCACAAAGGATCTACTTCATCTGCCAAAACAGATGGTGCAGACAGCTAAGAGCTCTCGACCTCTGTAGTGCTCTACAGTGGGAATCAAAGGTGATCATAATTTGAGTTGCTTGTCCATAGACAGGATCTCTTTGAAGAAAGAAAACCAGAATTTTCAAGGTCATTTTGACTCTCTTACCAGTTCCTTGTCCTGATTCGTACTGTCCTTTGCAGAACCAGTACATGGTGTTTTCCCTGTCTTCCTCTAGAAAACTGGAAGGCTACTGAGTTAATTAGCACAAAGTAGACAAGTTGTCTCCAAACTCATAACAGCAGCATTATCAACTCTCCGATCTCCAACAGACTGCACCTTTTTGGCATACAAGTTAATCAATTACAAACAGTACTGCAAATAGGTAGAATTCGTGAATCTCTTCAGCTGCACGTACTGCTAGACTCCAGTTAGGAGAAGAGTGCAGTCCATGCAATCCCCAGTGCCCTAACAAAGACACACTGGTTTCATGCACAATTATTTCAAGCTTACACAAATTATTTCACATTAAACTTATTCCAATTTTCAGTGTTAAAGAACTGATACAATACAGTAAAAAGATTATTGACGGGCAACCAGAGAAATGCTCTGAAGATAATCTGCAGATGCCATTATAAAGTCAGTCCATTCCTTGGCCAGCTCTTCCATGGAGACTTCCTCCCCACCATATTCCTGTGGGAGAATGCTGACCGGGAAATGTTCGCTCAGACTTTGCATGTAGTTATTTCCATGCATATACACCTTAAAGAAAATACATGAAAAGCATTTATTTGGGTATGAATCCCTACTGAAAACAGGCAGCAAAGAAACTCAGTGCAAGAACGGAATCCACCAGCTTGGTTTGACTAAACAAGTGTACTTGTTCATGATGAGCTCCTTAAGGGAATCATAGAATTCTTTGGGTTGGAAGAGACCTTTAAGATCATCAAGTCCAACCGTTTCCCCAGCACTGCCAGGATACCACTACCCCCTGTCCCTCACCACCACATCTCCACGGCTTGAAAATCCCTCCAGGGATCATGGAAACTCCACCACTGCCCTGGGTGGGGAAGAAATTGGTCCTAATATCCAACCTAAACCTTCCCTGGTGCAACCTGAGGCCAGTTCCTCTTGCTTGTTCCCTGGGAGCAGAGCCCAATCCCCCCTGGCTCCAACCTCCTGTCAGGGAGCTGTCGAGAGCCAGAAGGTCTCCCCTCAGCCTCCGTCTCTCCAGGCTGAACAAGCCCAGGTCCCTCAGCTGCTCCTTCCCCAGCTCCGTTGCCCTTCTCTGGCCATGCTCCAGCCCCTCAGTGTCCTTCTGGAAGTGAGGGGCCCCAACATTGACCCCAGGATTCAAGGTGCAGCCTCCCCAGTGCCCAGTCTAGAGGGGACAATCCCTGCCCTAGCCCTGCTGGCCACGCTATTACTGATACAAGCCAGGATGCTGTTGGCCTTCTTGGCCACCTGGGCACAATGCTGAAAGAATAAAGTACCATGTGACTGAGTTTCCCATGGGTACTCAAACTCTGTCCTGCTCAGGCCCTGCAGCTGAGCGAAACATGGACTACAACCAGAGACTAGTTTGGTGACTCTGGTGAGGGTACACGTGACATCCCAACAGCTGTAGTGAGCTAAACCATTGGAAGCCTTGGGCTTGGTCTTGTCATGACAGATATCCCACACTTGCACTTCAGTCATTTCCAAAAGTCCTGGTGTGTGTTAGAACAGAACAATTCTGTTCAGTGATTTTACTTTTCAGCTCAGTCTCTTCTGTCTCTGCAGGTCATTCAGAACCAAACTGTCTTTTGTTGCTTGTTGCAACTCTCACACTTCTGATTACTGCAAATGCTTTACAGTTAGATTCTGGAGCCCTGTATGGCACTAACACACAAAAAAGATGTATAATTTATGCTCTTCAGTGCCCAGGAGTACCAGGTCCTAAGGGTAGTGCTACAGATTGTCATGTAAGGGTTTAGTGGCAGAAAGAAATATCTGTGTGCACTCACCCGTTCCTTTATTTTTTCAGTGAGAAAAGGCTTAATTAGAGCGAAGACTGGGTGGAAAAATAAAGGCTCATTAATCAAGTGGATACCTCGAACTTTTAGTGGAAAGGAATCCTGTCAGAAAACATGAAAAACAGTGTAAGAAAAAGAAAATATTATTGAAAAAGTTCTATTGTTAAGGACGAGCCTGTGAAAACTATCTTGTTTAAAGGTTAGAGTAGTCCTCCTCATCCTGCCAATTCCTGCACTTTGGACTGTTCTTAATTTACACTTGGAAAAAATCACATCTTGCTCCTCCCATTAGAAAAAAGAAAAAAAAAAAAACCAGTATGAGGAGAGGCTGACAATTAAACAAAACAGCCAACTAATCAAACAACAACAAAAAAAAACAAACAAAGAAAACCCTCACTGAATTGCACATAATACACAAAGCTTGTGCGCAGCCTTCCTTCAGAGGTACGATTTTTTACAAGAGATTCTGCTTCTAATTTACCAGAAAGCTATCTAGCCATGTGCTTTCCTTGGCAATTCACAGCCTGAAGGATAAGATGTAAATATATATAAATATAAACCACTGAAACGGCTACATTTAAGTTAAATATATTCTCTTTATAATTTAGAGACAAGCTTTGAAATTACTGGGAATTTGCCCAAGCCAGAAGTTCAGCTTTAGAAGATTACTGTCAGAATGAAGATAAAAATTGCATTACAAAGGCTGCTATCCAACTTTTATAATAAGAAATACTTCTACTTGCTGTCGAGATTCATTTAGAAGTCCCAGAACTTTGAAAGTTAGAAGAAAATACAGCAGTGCTCAAAGACAGAATTAAACAATGAGGGAAGTATAGTTTCCATTCCTATCCCACCTGATACTACCTCTGCAACCAGAGCTTTTCTGCTTATAAAAATGGTCCCTCTCACAAACATTTCTCCCCACTAGTACAGTAGCTCTTCTCACATTATATCATGAACTCTGCTACAGATAAAAAAAACCTCCAAATCCCACACATTTCTTAAGTGCAACTCTTTTTAGATTTTAATATATGACAAAGACATTAAAACAACCCTCCTGCAGGGTTGAGGGACATCTGCAACTAGAGCAGGCTGCTCAGAGGCCCAGCCAACCTGAGCTGGAACAGTTCCAGGGACGGGACATTTGCAAATCCCATTCTACCTCCTTTTCACTCTATTTCAAGGTTCAAAAATTACCAGCAACTTGTTCACTACCTCAAAAATCAACTGAAACACTCAGTAGCCCTGTTTTCATGAGATTTGGCCCAAGGTGGTATGAACATCAGGAGTTCTTATTCTAGATATGAAACATTGGGAAAACCTGCTGGTTTTACTGAAGTTTTACAGTAGATACCAAAAAGGAAGAACAGCTGAAGTTCTGAGGATATTAGTGCAATGACTAAGCTTTGATTGAACGTCAGACAGGAGTTTTACCAAATCAGAGCAAGAGATTATCTCCCTGGCTGATTTCCACATCACATTTTTGGTAACACCTTAGTCCTATTTTGCTCTTAACTACTATCAGCACATGCTACTTCTCATCTTCTCTGAGTCTCAGGGAAAAAAAAAGCTTTGAATGTTGAGTCGATGAACAAAATAATGGGAAAGAGGAGATGAAATGGGATAATGAGCACAGATCCTTACAAAACTGGGCTTCAGCTGCTCTGACACTCATGAAATCCTTGTGCTCTAACAGGTTCTTGTAAAACCTCAGAGGTAAAAGGGCATTTCCTGCTGTATAAGAACATACTTTCAGTCAAATCAAGCACAACCTATGACTTTTAATGGATTTAAGATTTTGTTCTTTAAAGCTGCATAGACTCTAAATAGGTCTAAGGAAGGAAAACTTGCTGTATCTTAGAACAAATGAAAACTGGGGAGGGAGTTAGAGCAGTGAAGCAGCACAAAGCAGTACGACGGGCTTACTGTGAGAACAGCAGCAATTTTCTTGGCCACTGCTGGACTGATTTGAAATGCATGAGCAAATCTCCACCCTTGAAGATCGAAGATAGCCTTGACTCCGTGCCGCTGAGTCTCTGTCTCCTTCACGATGAGTTCGGATGTGATGAGACTTACACGGAACGCATCGTACGCTGTAAATAACCCGGGATCCCACTGCCCTGCAGAGTAAACAGATTACACGGTGTTACCACGGGACTACCATGCACACGTGTGCTTTTTTTTTTGCTTGCTGCTGCTTCTAATGTGCTTCTCAGGAACACGAAGTGGCCAGCGGTATCAAAGGTCCTGAAATAAACCCGTTTGCCAGTACGGACGTTGGTTCGTGTGCCTCTTCTGGCACTCATCTTTTACACTCTTTTTGTGGATGGTACCACCTAATGGTAGATGGTTGTAGATGCCACCTAATGTAGCGTGTTCCACCTAGGGCCATGCCCTGTAGCTCAAGGTTCTGAGAGAAATAGCTTAGTTCAGGAACAGCCATGCTAGCAGAAACTACAGACCATCAATCCAATCAATTCATATAATTTTTCTTCAGTGGAGTAATTCTGCCAAGATTCTGTGAATCTCACCTGTTTTCCTGAGGCCTGGGCAAAGAATTGCATGGGATGAACCTTAACCTGAGACAAAAGCTTCAGAGAGCACAACTTTCTACTAGATCACCTAATAATAAAACAATTCTTTGAAAATTGGCAAAAATAATGCCTCTGTCCAAAACAAGCACAAAGAAATATTGTAGCACATGATTATTTAACTCCATCTCTTTTCACAAGGCTTTTGGGAGCACACTGAGAAAAGCAAGGGTCTTCAGAGTGTTGTTAGGTACAACTCTTCAGCCGTACATGAACCCTGAAACTTCTCATCCACATCTAAACTGGATTCTGGCACATGATGAGGCATACATCTGTTTTTCTGTTCTCCCCACTTTGTTCTGCATCTGCACCAGTACAAAAGTCTTACCACATGTAATTACATGTCCACAAGTAATTGTTGGGACACTCAGACCCAAATAACCATGTATTTTTACAAGAGTTAGGCTTTTCACTTTAAGACTTCTTTTAATGCAGACAAGACTTCTCCTAAAGATAAAATAAGTTCTTTGTGAAGGATTGTGCAGCTTTAGCCATACCAGGATATCAGTCAAATGATGTAACTGTAACAGCTCAATTAACTTGCCTTTATATTAATATAAAGCTATTTCTAACAAGGAACATAAATATGTTACCTTTCTAGTTAAGACATTCTGATACGATCTAATTTTATCAACCTCTGCTGCTGTACCCATAAAATACTTTTATTTTGCTGCTGAAATTGTGATAATTAAAAAAAAAAAAAAACAAAAAGCAAACCACAAAATAAAATGGAGAAAAAAAAGCCCTGCACCAAAGCGAACCAAACCAAGCTATCAGTGCCACAGCCAGGTGTGAAAACAGGTCCAAACAATTTTATCACTCACCAATTCTGTATATTAGAACTTTGCTTCCATGTGGGTCTCTTGATCTCAGGACTCCGTGATAGCCAGCTTGCAGAAGACCAAGAACAGAAGATGGCTGTAAATCTGCACTGATTTCTGGGCATTCGATTCTCCACTTCTGGTAATTCTTCAATAACTGGAAAAGAAAAAAGTGGATGGCTGATAAGCATCACATACTGTACAAAGAGCACAGTTAAATAAAAATATGTTTTCAGCATGTGTTCAGAGTCAGCTCTAATTGATTACATTAGCTATAATTTCATTGTATATTTTAAGCAAATCACTCTCAGAAGCAGTGGATCAAATATATGTGGGTCAAATATTTATATATTTGATATACTGGGTCAAACAACTGAGTTGTTATTATGAATTTAGAACCCTGTCACATTATTAGTGCACTGCAGCTGTCATTTTGTGTCAGAAAATTGGAATTCATAGAAAAAGCCTCCAGATGGTATGTAAAATACATCTAAACCCCAGGTTTCTTATTCAGGTTACCTTTAGGGTTCTTCCGTTTGATACTTCATCCAAGTCTGTCTAAATAGCTACAGTGTAGATTTCTAACCTGAGCCCTTGAAACCAGCTGAGGGAATCAGAATTTTTCAGCACGTTCTTTCACAGCAAACTTCACACCTTAAAGGTAGCGAGCCCAGGCTAGCCTTGCACATTGCTCACCAAACAGCAAAACCCAACCTGACCCTCAGCAGGGTTTCACAGATTAACTGTGCTCACCGCAATGAAACTATCGACCAACAGGCTTTGTTAATTTGTATTAACAGAAATTAATTGTTAGTCCTTTCTCAATTACTCTGTATCTCACAATGGAAACATTAAAGTTAAAAGAACTGTCAGCTCCAGATAATAGAACAGAAATGCATATTTCCTGTATCTGTCTATGCAAGTATCATTTTCTTCACAGTTTTCATATGAAGGATGGTCAGAAGGAACCTCTGTGGATACCAAATTCATCCCTTGGAACATCACAGACTTAGACCTGAGATCCAGTACCTCACAACATGCCTATGCTAGATAACTCATTTCTTACTCTTCCCTCTCCTTTCAAGTTTCTTATATTACATAAACACTTTTTCTTCAGCTTAAGTCTTTTTGAAGGTCTTGGCTATTTATCTGAGACACCTTCAAAATAATTCCTGAGGGAACTATCTGTAATTTGCTGTTTGTCAGCAGGATTTACTTACAACCAGATGATAGGCTGGTCAGAAATCATCTGCATCCCTCATGGAAATAGCACCTATAAACATCTATTTAGGTACAAAACTGAGAAAGCTCATCCGCCACTTGATTTGGCAATGAGAAAGTTGCTAAAAGCCTCACCCTAAAGCTCTGATGATCTCACTCTGTGCTTGACTCTCTACAAAGGGCACTGCTTGAGCAATCCCAGCCTCTCTGTGCCAAGCGAGCTGAACTGTCAACATAACGTGTTCCTTTCTTTGGTCCTTCCGACACAGACACAGCAAAAGACAAAAACACCCTCAAAACAACCAGGCAAACATTTGTAGCTTTTGTCATTTCTCCCTTTCCTTCCAAAATCTGTTGTAACACAGCTTAATGAACCAAATTAACCGTTACATAAAATATTTCAAACATCTCCTAGAAGAGCTGCCTACTGAAAGCAGGATCAGAATAAAAATGACACACTCATTCAACAGCCTAAATAATGCTGTCTTGTCACTACAGTTAGTCTCTCATTTTCAGGAATATTTACATTTTCCAAGTTGGAAGCAACAAGGATTTAAGTTCTGGACCTTAGGGAAAGAGAGTGGTGTTTGCAGCCTGTGACATACTCGAGATCCTTACGGAAGACATAATTTGCATACTGGTGAGTCCATTGAGGAATAAATACATGTCTGGAACACTTCTGACACCTTCCATGATGTGGGCAAGTTGTATATCTTTCAGATACATGGCTAAGCTCCAAACAGTCTTCCCTTGATGAGGAAGTCATAAAGTGCTGAAGAGTTCTCGGGTTTTGAAAACCTGATCTCATTACCTGAGATCACAGAACTGTTTTGGTTGGAAGAAACCTACAAGATCATCAGGTCCAACTGTTCCCCCAGAACTGACAGGGCACCACTGCCCCCTGTCCCTCAGCACCACAGCTCCACAGCTTGGAAACCCCTCCAGGGATCACGGGGACTCCACCACTGCCCTGGGCAGCCTGGGCCAGACCTTGACAATCCTTTTGCAGAAGTTGTTCCTCAGTTCCAACGTAAACCTCCCCTGGCACAACTTGAGGTCAGTTCCTCTTGTCCTGTCTCTTGTTCCTTGGGAGCAGAGCCTGACTTCCCCTGGCTCCACCCTCCTGTCAGGGAGCTGTCAGAGCCAGAATGTCTCCCCTGAGCCTTCTTTTCTCCAGCCTGAACAACCCCAGGTCCCTCAGCTGCTCCTCACCACACTTGTACTCTAGACCCTGCACCAGCTTTGTTGCCCAGATTTGTGCTCTAGACCTTCCCCAGCTCCATTGCCCTTCTCTGGACACACTCTAGCAAAATGATTTAGTGCTGCAGTAAAGGTCAGCAGCAGATAATCCTCCACAGCATCTATAGCTAGTTTTGGGACATGTTCTGTAAAGGTTTTCTTATGTAAATAATCCTTGACTTAGCAGCTGGACAGACTCGATTCACACATGTGAATAATCCTTAAACATGTACCAGAATTCAAAAACTAGCAATGGCTACTTACAGTTTTACTTTATCCTGAAAATTCCTAGTTTAACATTATTTAAACACAGAAATTCACGTAATTTATTTTTTCTTTCCTAGTAAAAACAGCAAGGAAAAACATAAATATTATATACAACAATCATTCTGGATCTAGGAGAAACAGGCTGGATATAGGAGACAATGCAACCAAATATCAGGAAAACCAGGAGCGTTCATGACTTGGTATAAAAAGTGGCTCATGTACTTATAACACGAGGCAAACATCTCAGTGTGTAACTATCTGTGTTTACAAACTGAGTAGCCTACTTAGCGTCTGCTCAATGTCTGAAAATAGATGCAAGATAACTCGATAAATGGGGAAAGCTCAATGAAAAACTCCAGTGTCTGAAGTTAAGCATTAATTAAATTTTTTTTTCCTGTGGTCTCCTAGGGATAGTTCCAGATTTCTCAACATCAGAGATTATAAAGTTACTGATTAATCCAAGATTTATATGCTCCAGAAGAAACAAAAATGAACTTAGTACTCAGAATTAAAAGAACTAGAAAACTCTGTGCTCAGGAACGAGTGTGTTTGTACATGTAAATTAATGAATTTTTTCTTGATTCATAACTATTTATTCATCTTAAGGAAGATGCTAGACAAATTTAGGCCTCTGCTGTGCCAGCAATTGTGCCAACGCACACGATGGTTAGGGAAAAAAGGTCTTCTGTATTGATGGAAGAAAAGTAGCCAAGTAACAGATTTAGACTTGGTACCGATATTGGAATGATCTGGATCCTCAGAGACAATGCCTGAAATGCAGCAGCACGTTTGACACTATGGAAAACCACCTTTCTTGTACAGAATAGTTACTCTGAGCAACTTCTTTGGAGAACAACACACTAGGAAGTCCTGATGCCTCCTGAAGTCAAATGCAGGGCAAAGTCAAAGTCTGACCCTACCTTTGTATTACCCAGAACTCCTACATGGATCCCAGATACTTAAGTTATGAAAGCCATGCAAATGATGCTTGCAGAAGATGAAGTGGTGTGTTTGGAGAACACCTCTTGGCGTAGAGTTTCAATGTTGCAGTTTTGCTGAGTTTAAAGATTCCCATTCTTTCCCCCAGCTTATAATCTATGTTGAGGACAAAAAGACAACATCCTGAAGTCACTGAGAATTAGTCTCACATGTCATGGGATGTAACACGAGGACATCGTAAAAGACCCTAGGCAAAAAGATGTATGGAGGAAAGGAGATGCTGGTCCTACAGATTTCACATGTCACTACTGAATCCAAGTGACAGTTGTTTGATCACAGCAAGGAAGTCAAACACACACACATAGCCTGGAGAGATGGACGGCAGGAAGGCTGGGGTGTCTGGGACGAAGCACCAACATAACCTCTGTAGGAGGTCAGACTTGGGTTACATGAATAGACATCTTATGACTACCACAGATTTATTTTTTTTTGCACAGCAATTCTCTTGAGCTTTAATGTACCAATTGCAGATAAACACATTCCTTAAAAAAAACCAAACCAACAACAAACAAAACCACAGCAGATCTTTTCTTCTTCACATGCTCTAAAAGAAGTAACCCAGAAATCGGTGTTAGCTGGAACATGGACTGTTAAGTACAAGCAGCTACAGCATTTGAAGACCTGAAATTCTACATGGAAAGATTAAACACAGGCATTTTTTGACCATCAGAATATCTTAGTTCAAAGAAGGATCCTAAAAAGAAATTTAGAAGTGTAGCAGCCTGTGGTGACCCAGAAATTCTAAAGAGATTCTAAAAAGACTTAGTTTTGCCAAAGCAGGTCCCCAGATCTACAGGGATGATTTTCAAGAAGACTGTAGAAAACCTGCTGCTCCATCTCTAAACGGAGCCTGGATTCCACACCACTGAAGGTTACTCCTACCTACAAGACATCTCACAACTCATCACAAGAAAATGCAGAAACACATGGGCCAAATTCTGAAGTGCCACTGTGCCGTCTACAGGATTATCAATGACACCCAACTGCAATGCAATTAGGAGTGGATATTTAAGATGCATATTGTCTTCGTTAAGGCTATGGAACTGAGCAATACGGGACAACAAGATGGCTTTTTGTCAGGAAAGAGAAATAGGTGTGATCCTACAATTGTTAGTGCATAGCTCTGACATGAACAATCTCATGAACTTCAAGCAAAAGTAAGATCCCTAAATACACAAAGGAATCTGGCTTGACTTGCTAGTTCCTCTGCAGAGGAGGAAAGGTTTTACGCTAGGATGCATCTCTCCCGAGCCAAATCAAAAGAATGCAAAATATGTTTTTTTAAAGCTATTTATGATAAAGGGCTTAATTCAATTTATCACATTATTGTTTAGATACACTGAGCCTGCAGTATATCCATAGGCAGTCTTCTCTTCTGGCACCTAAACTTGGAAAATCTACAGTACAGAGAAGTCAGAAACTAAAAGGTGAGGTCTGTTGGGCAATGTTGTGTCATCAACATCAAATTCCACCAAAACACAGCTTCCAGTTGGCACAAGTAAAGAAATACTTTTGCCCTTGGGAAGATTTGGAAATACTTTCTGTTCAGAAGGTTAGTGCCTGTCAAGCTTTCTGTAAAATAAGACACGATTAATAACACTTGGTACCTTTGGAAATTAAAAGTACGCACACACTGTATCTGTGTGGCAAAGAGCCATTAAGAGCCAGTAAACTACCAAACTTACCAAAGCTTGAAGACAGTGCTGTACACGACTAAACTCCAACAGAAGGTTTTACTCACACCTTTATGTTACAGCAATTACAAACCTGTAGCGAAACCAGTATCCTTCTTAGTAACAAGCGACCTGAGCCTAATAAACATAAGGATGTCCTTTAACGGCTGTTGTTTCCTGACAGGAGCTGTGACCTTACCACGTATACCATAACCTCTATATTACAGCCATTGAGGGGCTGGAGTGTGGCCAGGGAAGGGCAACAGAGCTGGGGAAGGGGCTGGAGCACAAGGGGGGTGAGGAGCAGCTGAGGGACCTGGGCTTGTTCAGCCTGGAGAGAAGGAGGCTGAGGGGAGACCTTCTGGCTCTGACAGCTCCTGACAGGAGGTTGGAGCCAGGGGGGTCGGGCTCTGCTCCCAAGGAACAAGGGACAGGACAAGAAGAACCGGCCTCAAGTTGTGCCAGGAGAGCTTCAGGTTGGACACCAGGAACAACTTCTTCCCCACAAGGCAAAGCCGTGGAGCTGTGGTGCTGAGGGACAGGGGTCAGGGGTGCCCTTGCACTGCTGGGGGAACGGGTGGACTCAATAAAAGGTCTTTTCCAACCCAAAGGATTCGATGTCTCTACGATTCCATCACCGCCTCACACTCACCGCGGGTAACCTTTGTCACCTCACCTCACCTGCACCGGCCGGGACCCCGGCCGCAGACAGAGCGTGAGGAGCCAGGAGTTACCCCCCGAACCCCCCGCAGCGCAGCTCCCCCCCGCCCCGGGTCCCTCCTCACCCTCCAGGCCAGGTCCAGCTGGAAGTCTCGGGCGCGCAGGAACCTCACTAGGAAGGAGTCGGTGAGGGGCTGCGGCCACCGCTGCCCGGGCTCGGCCTCCGCCCGCCGCCGCAGCTCGGCCAGGGCGCTGCGGACCCGCGGCGAGGGCTCGGGCGGGTCGCTGAGGAGCCCGCTGCCCGGCGGCCCCTGCCACATCCCCGCCCCGCTGCCGCCTCTGAGCCGCCGGCCGCGCTCGGCCCCGCCGCTTTCCTCGCTCCCCGCGGCAGCCGGGCCGGCTGCCCCCGCCCCCGCCGGGACTTAACCCCTGAGCAGCCTCCCGGGCCCGGGCAGGAAGGTGAGTGGCGTCCCCAGCCCGCCCGCCCTGCCGGTCCGGAGAGTGGCAAACGAAATAAAAGGAGCGGCAGCCGTCCTGCAGCGGGGAGCTGCTGTGAGGAGAGATGGATGCTGGGGGAAAACTGCCTTGGAGCTGTTACCCTGGATGAGCAGGAACCAGAGTCACAGAGTTGCTTTAGCTGGAGGAGACCGTTTGGATCCTGGAGGCTACCCACTCCCCCAGCACTGCCAGGGCACCACTGCCCCTGTCCCTCAGCACCACAGCTCCACGGCTTGGAAACCCCTCCAGGGATCACGGGGACTGCACCCCTGCCCTGGGCAGCCTGGGACAGCCCTGGAGGGGAAGAAATTGTTCCTCAGCTCCAACCTAAACCTCCCCTGGTGCAACTTGAGGCTGGTTCCTCTTGTCCTGTCACTTGTTCCTTGGGAGCAGAGCCCGACCCCCCTGGCTCCAGCCTCCCGTCAGGAGCTGTCAGAGCCAGAAGGTCTCCCCTCAGCCTCCTTCTCTCCAGGCTGAACAAGCCCAGGTCCCTCAGCCGCTCCTCACCACCCTTGTGCTCCAGCCCCTTCCCCAGCTCCGTTGTTCTCTGGCCACGCTCCAGCCCCTCCGTGTCCTGCTGGGAGCAAGTGGCCCAAAGTGCAGCAAAGGATAAAAGTTGGGAAATAGGTGGGTGTAGCGGTAAAGACCATATAGAGACGGATGCGTAAAATGACAGGGAGGCATGAGGAAATACAGACCTGCCCAAGAACAAGAAGAATGAGCAAACTGAAAATGTAAGAAGGGGTGAAGTGCAGAGAATGTGGAGAGGGCAGTTAACAGCAGGCTGTGCCGAACCTCCTGTTCCTGGACAAAGTCTCCATGGGCAAAACACGAAGCAAACATGTAACCCAGCCACAGATGGCAGGACGAGTACGAAGGGATATGGCAGCAAGGTCATGCTGTGCTTTTAAGGCCCAGTTCCCTGGTTTTTGAGCACTTGCTTTTGCAGTCTCTGTATTCCTACAACTCAGGGGTTTGTCTGCTAAAGCAACTAAGGTGAGAAAAGAGAGATAACTTTTATTGCACCTTTCAGCTGAGCAGCTGACAGCTTTTAATTAGCTGTCTTACAAAATTCAGATTGCAATTTTGGCTTTGCATTTGACCCAAGTCAGCTTTACTGGCCGATTCAGTGATCTCTCTCAAGACTGGGTTGCAAAAATATCTCTAAGTTTAAGGCTTCTCTTAAAAGCTCTACGAGTAAGTCTGTATTTGTTATGCTAATGAGAGCTCCTTTCTTCACTGTGAAGATATGGATATCCTCAGGGCTTCATGTGCGGAACACTTGACCCTTCACCAGAGCAATGGAGAGCTGTTACAAGATGAGGCTTGCAGGTAAAGTTTCTGCTGTGTTTAATTCCACCTGGAAAAGAGCTCAGGTGCCCGAAAGCTCTGTCTAAACAAAATATGCCCGTTTGTAAACTCTGCCTTGTTTGTGTCCTTGGCCCATGGTGATCACTGCTACGACAAATATCTGAAGTTGCAGCAACATCTCTTAGGTGGTCCCTTTTGGTTTGTTCCTGTGACAAGTGGTTCTTTGTACAGAACTTGATTGCATGCTGCAACGACTTTGTCCTGTCGACTTTAGTCCTGTTTCGGTGCCTCGTCTCAAGTGGGAGAGAAGGAGAATTAGGTATCCTCGCCCTTCCAGACGGGTCTTTCCAGACTTTATCACCACTCAAGGTTTGAGGCACACAATAGCCAGGCTCTTACGCTAAGTAACATTAAAAGTCCAACCTAAATGACTTTAATAGGATTTGCTGTATCACTCGAGTAGCCTTAATCCCGCGTGCTGTATTTAAAATAGTAGATGATAGGAGGGTTGTCACTGATTTAGAAGAGTTTATTATGTTAAAAAGCTTACACAAACACTCTAATGCCTAAAAACCTTGAAAAATATAAGTTTTAACATCAGATGCCTTCATTCACCATTGTCCTAATGGCAAAATATCACCAGGAAAACAGTCTCAGACTGATGCCAAACTGTCAACACTGAAGCAATGTTCCTACACATTTTGACACTGTTCCAGGCAAATAAAAACAATATTGGATAAGCGATCTCCCATTTTCTACAGCCAGGTAGAATATGTAGTGTGTCAGAGAAGATGAGCAGTGAAATGCTATGAAGGCACAGTCATGATGAGTCTTCCTTTGGATTGCATTACTTTGACATGTGAGGTGTGTAGCAAAGGGCCGTGTGCCATGGTAGATAAGAAGCAACATCTCACCCTCAGTATTTATTTTTTCCCCAGTAACTTTGCTTTTTAAGAAAACTTTTATTGCTTTCATTTATTTTTAATTAAGAACAAGGGCTTTTTTTTTTAATGTCCTTTAAATAACCAATTTAAGCTACGTATGTAAATAAAGCTGTTTGAAAGACAACCATCCATTTCCTGCATTCCAAGATGATGAAATTTTCCTTCATTTTATACTGTAAAATCCTAAACCTGCGAGCATAGTGTCAAAATATTTGGGTTTGGATTTAAAAAGTCAGATGTATATTTACATGCTGCTCTTGCAGCAACTAAGCAGTCAGCATGGGACATTCCAGAAAAAAAAAATTTAAAAATCAATCCAAATTGGTAGATCTTTGTGTAATCATATTAGTAGAGCTCTGTGAAAGCTTTGAGATTAAATGAGGAATATCTTCTGCAAAGAAATGTTTCTGAGGAGGTTTACTGCAAATCCTAACCGAATGGCTTGATTTTCAGAAGTGCTTAAACTGGCACGAATTACCAAAGAGGGATAAAGGACTTCTGAAAATTATAATGTTTAGTGAGAAGCTTATCACTAGGAACTTAAAGAAGCTGGGCAGAGACTAAGCAGTGCAAATAGTTTGACCCATTTAAATTCTAAGCATAAGGGAATTATTTGCCCATCTCCCCGACAGGAAAACCAAAGCTAATGAATAGCCACATTGCATCATCATTCCTTGCTACCTTCAGGGAAATCCTGTTGACTTAGACCCTTGCTTGCCAAGTGAAACAATATTTGAGTTCTTGAACGACATATAAACTTTAATCCAGGTTGACAATCACTGGGTATTCGCTGACTCGGGTGAGTTAAGTGAATTAGGTGGGTTTATTTCTGTTTTAGTTACCATTTCTTCATTGGATTCAACTTAAGAACGATGACGCTGTCTGCAGTGCCTGTACTAATCACATCCAGAGTCTCTGTAGTGGCACCAGTAAAGGAAGCACATTAGAGCCATTTAATGGTCAGACTTAATGGTCTTAAGGATCTCCTCTAACCAAAACGATTTTATGATGTCACTGGCTTTTGAAATGCTTACAAAGCACTTTTCTTCCCCTTTCAAAGGCTGTGTCGGTCTGGCTTTTGATCAAGGTATCTGCAGTTCTGTCTTCTGACCGACTTGCCTCTCAGTGTTCCATTTGCTGTATTACAGGTCACCCCAGGAAACCATCGCTCAGTTGTGTGGAGTTACACTAAGAAGGACTTTGGCCTTGTTTAAAAGCAACAGCAGCTTCAGAGCATGGCAGGAAAAAAAAAGATCCTTACTTAACCTAAACATTTTCCTAGTTAGCTTGCATTGGAGGACTTGCAAACTAATTGAAGAAAGCATCACTTGTCCTAACTTAGCATTAAGTAGTAAAAAAGCTGTATTTTCTTGTTTTGATTCTGAAACTTAGTTATTGCTTTTTGGATCTTTTCACAATAAATTATTACAAGCTAATTAAATCACATTTTAAAGCAAGTTAAAATATATGTACCTTTATTCCAACAAACCAGGAATGACCTCTCTCCCTTTTCCTAGCTGGGGCCCTACCAAGGCGAGGAAGATGTATTCAGTGCTTTTCCAGCTCTTGAACCTGAATTCTCTCTCTTCAAACAACAGTAGAGCTGAATAAGCAATAAGTTCGCTGGTGAAGCAGAGATCAGAGTACATTCCTTCGACATCTGGATTTGGAGACACTCTACCTTCAGCCTGGCACAGGGAGTAGCTCTCTCCCTACGTAGGCTAGGGAAGGTGAGACCCATGAGAGGATACTCTACATCTCCAGAACGGTGAACAGCGAGTCTAACTTCTGAAACAGAGGACTCTATTTTGGAAAAGGAGGAACCGAAGCACTTGGGATCACAACCTTATTCCTTATGGCCAAGATTATGCCTGTTGGGGTTTTGACTACTGAGTTACAATTTAACGTCTCCCAGGCATGATAATTTCCAGTCGCCCCTAGTTTCTGAGATGGGCTTGGCAATGCCAGGGTGGCTTATTTCAAACACTATCTAGTAGATCTATTTAAAAGACCCCAAAAAAGGCAATTAGTAAAATATTTTAGCTTCTGAAGGTAGGAATGGCAGCTGTCAGACTCCCATCTTTAAAGGCTGCTATTTGACTGCTTGTTACTAGCAAGTCACAACAGCACTGAAAAATGCTAGATTAATAAAAGTGAAAAAACAGTAGTCTGTTGAGCTGTTCCATGTACAAAGTTTGGCTCTTACTGAGCCTCAGCACAGCACGTGCTCTTCCCATCTCATTAAGCCACAAACATGGAGAGATACGTCCTTTAATGATCAGAATTTCCCGTGTAAAGGAAAATTAACTTTTGGTTTTAAATGAAAAGGAGAGAGGAAGACTGAGATCTCATGATTTTAATAACAGCAAATAACCAACCCTGGAAAGAAGGTTCTTCTGATCTTGCTCACGGGTCTGTAACATGTGGCTGTATAATTATATTATTTTTAAATGCTGCACATTATGCTTAGAAACACTTGATAGGCCTACTGTCTGAGCCCCTTCCTAAAATGAAATAACACCAATCAACACAACAAGTTTATTCGTACTTTTATTTTTTGTTCTTGCTTTAAGCATGGAGGGATGGTAACATTTTAAACCCACCAGGATGAACAGAAAAACATTAGTAAGGTGGTAGAGTTGTGTGTCCTTTCCATAACCTATTTAATGCTTGGTTTCCACAATAACTGCCAAGGTCAATATATGGAGCAGGTTGACTGCCTCAGCAAACACACCTCGCATCTCTTGATAAAGTAAACTGTGTGTTAACTAGAGGCATTCCTCAATCTAATATCAGACCTGGAAGTCAGAGTTTGTCGTTGAAATAATTACAGAATGCAGTTCATGACAGTTTTTATTAAACATCAGGAAAAGTTTGGGTTTTAGTATTTTTTTCTTTGTACTATTCTGCTCTTACCAGTAGATGGCCTCCAAGAACCAGCATTTCCTGCGGTCTTGTGGTGGAGTGGGCTGTTTACTGTACTGTGGTACTTACTTCTGTGCCAGGGTATTTGGGAGGGGGAAGAAAGGAAGAGACAGGATAAGACTGGAGCCTTATTGGCATAACTGGCCAGATTGGCAGGGTTGGAGGAGAGAAACAGAGAGTACATGAGCATTGAATTAATTCAATTGCAATTAAATCTCATTTCCAGTGAATATTTAAAACTATATCAAGATCTAAAATAATATCAGTGGATATTCCAGGATGCTTGGGTTTGAGATGGGAGGGTGTACACGAGATGATTTTGCAGCCACTTTCATCACTTGATTTCACAGCCACTTTCAACAGAGTAATTCACTTAATTTTTTATTCTATTTTATCTGGGGTTGGTTTTCCTTTTTTTTTTTTTCCCCTTCTGTGGAGTTCACTTGTACCTCTCTGGTGGTGGTGTTCTCAGAAAAGCTACAGGAGTTCAAGCCCCATGAAGGTTTCTAAACGCCTGTCCAAATTATTTGGGTTTGAGTACTTACATGGAAGACAGATTGACAGCTCCTGTGAGGCAATTGATTTCCTTCCCTTGTTAGCCTTATTTCTTTCCCCAGGGCAAGCCTTTCTCCTAATCCAACGCTTATTTATAGGGCAAATAGCAAGGAAGATCCTACTCAGGGCCACCTGTTGATACCATTCCAGCTTTCACCACTGCCTCATCGTGTTTCTATCTTTCATAATGTAAGCAGGATGTTTCAAGAGACAGATTTTTCTGAGTTCTTATATAACCAAAAAATTTCCAAGACCCCTTCACCCAAAAGAAGTCTAGACCATCTAAAAATAGCTGTCACTATTTGAAAGAGCAATTGAACAAGGCATTGGCTTCAAAATTAAGCAAACCCCCTTAGATTCTTCCCTTTGCGATTCCCAGAAGTGAACAAACCAAGTTTTATGCAAATGAAAAGCAAAAAGCAAACAAAAGGCTGAAAGCAGTAAATTCTAGCAGGAAATTAGCCTCTCCCTGTGACCTTGATGCACCAAGAAAAACAGGTTGCAATTCCCTGAACTCAGCTGCAAACCATGGAGTTTAAACATCACATAACTATACTTCGTTGGGATTTACTCCGCAGCTTGCATGCTGAGGACCTGCTTTTCAAAAGGCAGTGAGACTTACATTATTCTGACTAATTAATTAATATATTAATACCATTATTACATTTTATTAGCAATATTGCTAGTGTTACAGAGGACACAGGAAGTACACTGAGTAATTTACAGACAATTTCTGAGCTTTTTCTAAAGAGACCCTGGCAGAACGCAAGTTCTCCGGAGATCCCAGTCAGACCCACTCTGTCCTGGATGGAGTCAGTCCTCACAATCCTTCTAGGCTTCCCATTTCATCACTAGCATTTATACTGTTGCACCAGTGATGCAGCTGGATGGAGGCTATTTCAGCCTCTCAAAGCAGATCTAACCATGGCTGGTAGAGGAAAAATAAAGACTAAATGAAGGGGTAAACTGACATTGTTCTTACAGACTTTGCTGCAGCCTCTAAATCACTAACACACATCATTTTCATGCCTTTAATACATCTTATGTCTAAGCTTCCCCTGAATTCATTGCATGTTTTATAACTCATGATGATAACATTGAAGAACATAATCCAACTGATGGATTAATTACCTGAGAAGCCATTAAAAAGAAACATGGTGTCATGATTTAACCTCAGCTGGCAACTAAACACCCTGCATACACAGCTTCCCTCCTCACCTCAGTAGGATGGGGAGGAGAGCTGGGAGGAAGAAAGAAGATACCCTGTAGTTAAGGACAAGTTAATAAAACAACACTATGACAGAAGAAAACAGCAGTAACTCTAAAGAAATAACATACAAAGCAAGTGATAGAAATCAGGAGTCTCTTCCTGTACCTGAGACACCACTTTCCCCGCTCAAGCTGCACCCTGGAACAAATTGAAAACAGGAAGGGCCAGCATGGCCCAGCCCTCCCCTTATCTAGGGGACATGATGTCAGCCTGGTATCCACTCTCCCATTGCCTGGCTTGGTTGTTTATCCCACTGTGGCCTCTCCCAGCTGCAGCCCTTCCCCACTGCTTGGGCCAGCAGCTGCTGGTGATAGTTAACCCTCTCCCAGCCGAACCCAGAACACATGATCTCATACTTCCATGAGTAGCAGGTCTTTGGTCTTGTTTGTTTTTGTCCCGTAGAACTTACTGATAAATTTTTATCTAGAAACCAAGACTTCAAAACCAGACAAGAAAAATTGAAGAGCTTCATTTACTCAATTTGAAATGAGACTGGAGGACTGAAAAATAGAGGCAATTAAAGTTTGGGATGTCTCATCTGCCTGATTAAACAGCCAAGATGTGTGACTGACACTCCTCTCCAATCTTCATTTATTTGTTTAATATTAAAAACTCCTCAGATGTATATAAGCCATCTGCTGTTCTCAGATGCACTGAGCCTTGGTATGTGATGCGTTTGCAGAAGCACTTTCATTGGATGCCATCAGCTATGGCAATTTGCTCATGAAATTTTCCAGTAGAAAAAGCTGATGCTTTCTACACATTTCCGATTATGGCCCAATCTTCTTCCCTCGTTCCTCCACAACAGCTCTATTTTGATCGTTACAGCAAAGCTGCAGATGGCTCTGGGGTGATAAATGCCACTAGCCCAGTGACAGCAGCCAGGCTGGGTCTTCTTGGCATGTTCGGGCCACTTGACCTGGGCTTCTCTTTACCTACAGCTGCACCAGCCCTTCCCCTTCACAGCGCAGGAGCAGCCAGCAACGAGGTGTTGCGGTTATTTAGCAAAGCCTTCTTGTCTCTTTAGGAAAACCATTTAATGAACTCTTCTGGGTTTTGTTTGATTTTGCAAAACTAAGAAGAACGACCCAACCCAGTGCTGAGTTTCGGTGAGGGCAAAAGGACCTCCCATGGTGGCAGCAGCAGGTACCCGGAGTCCTATTGCTCAGTTACTTCCTGGCTGAGCACTGAAGTGGGGGCAAAGTCTGAGGACTGTGACAGATTTGCTGACTGTTCTTAAAGTGCTTTAAGTCTCCAGTAGCACTTTTGACCGTAATACATCTCTACTTGAGCATTTTAACCTATTCCGTGGAGGGTTTTTGTGGTCTGTGCTTTGGTGTGGTTTTTAACATCTCTCACTTTTCCCCTAAGGAGAAAAAGAGACATAGATAAAACCCAGCCCTGTGAAGGCCAACGTGTTATTTTTGTTTCCTGAACTCAACTTATGCTTAATTAGTTTATCCAGCTGAAAATGAAAAAGCAAACCCCATGCCCTACAGCAAAATATGTTCATGTACAGCTCCTAATAACTTAAACCCTTTCATTTGTCTGTAAAGACCACTCATTAAAGTTGTGTTTCTACTTCGTTGTAGAATTTATTCTAATGTAAAGCTGCAATCCAGGCTTTGCTAGTGTATATTATGAACTCCTGACCCGGGTGAAAATTCTATCTCCTGAGTTTCTGGAGTTTTCTTTTCGCTGTAAGACTTTGAGGTCGTGGTAAAATCCAGGTCTGATAATGAGGTGTATACTGTGGCCACCCATGGCTGGAATTCCATCTTCATTTTCTGGCTCTAAGTAAATAATATTTCTTGTTACTGAAGTGAAAGGGGCAAAGGGCTTCCTGGAGCAGATAACCCTGTGTGCTTCCAGAAAACAGCATCCTGCTGGAAGGGGGATGTGCTTTGCAGAGCTGCGTGCCCTGCAGAGCTGAGCTGAGCACGCTGCCCAGGTACCCATCCCTGCCAGCTGAGGTGTTCCGGGAAGGGCAGCGAGTGGTGGCAGTTCTGCCACCGACCATCAGGGGGCAGGGCAGGCCCAGCAGAACAGCAGGCAGACCTGCCTTTTAATAGCCCTTCCTACACCGTGTTTCTCGGCGTATTAGATGCTAATGGTGAAAGACGGGCTGGAAAACTGGCGGAGCTTTTAGAAACCCTGCGCTGTTACAAAAGCAACGACAAGGATACATAATTGTCAGCACGGACGCTGTGGTGCTCTTCATTCCAGCAAAGCATCATGCTGAGCATGCATCTGCATGACGATGTTAGAGATAAAATCATGATTCTTTTCCTTCTCCTCCTTTCCTTTCCTTTCCTTTCCTTTCCTTTCCTTTCCTTTCCTTTC
>JANVCC010000261.1:10834493-11168072 GCA_025345505.1 Todiramphus chloris collaris | reverse complement strand
TTCCCTTTCCCCTTCCCTTTCCCCTTCCCTTTCCCCTTCCCTTTCCCTTTCCCCCTTTCCCCTTGGTGGAGCCAACAAGTGGCATCGTAGGGTTGGGATCAGGGAGAACCCTGGCCAGACACAGCCACAGCACAGCTCAGATGAGCACCACAGCCCAAGACTTGGGTTTAATGGTGGTTAAATGCAGCTCCTGAGCAAAGCAGTTGAGGTCCCCAGTGGGGTCTCCCAGGGCTGTTACCCAGCAGGCTGCTGCAGATTGCAGAGCCTGGTGGTGGGATATGGCTGTGACAGACTCACTTGCTCCTCTTGAAGCTCTGGGCTGCCAGTGCTGGCACTAGGAAGGGCCCTGGGGTTGCTCCATGGGCAGACAGATTCTGGTCTCCAAACACTCCAAGGGACACTCCCTACACTAGTCTAGATACAGCTTCCTCTAAACTTCAGGCTGATTGGACTTACAGGCCATTTGGAAACCAAAGCACAACTGTGTATATCTCCACGTAAGAGCAGGATCAAAGGTGCCTGTTATCACACACCTGAGGATCCGGGTGCAGCCTCTAAGCCAGGCAGCTTTATTTGCTAAGAACCGCAACACGCTGCAGTGTGGATTATTCCTGTCACACCGAGGCTGTTTAAACGAGCTGTTGTCTTGCATTTGCCCCAGCACTTGGGACTCCTTACCTGCTTGTCACTCTGGTTCTGGCCACACAGCTAAAGCAGGATGAGTGTCACCCTGGTACCGTTGGATTGAACGTACCGTGGCGATGCCAGTTTGTTTGCTCATGGGTAACACAGTTCGCATTCCAGATACGCCACGTGCTAGGAGATGTTCTAACCCTTCCTTCTATACGATGCTCTGCTAATTGGGCAGGTACACAATGTCGTGGCAAAGGAGAATTTAGATTATTCTTGGAATTGCATTCGGCCGCTTTAAATTCTGCTTCAGCGAGTCCTCTTGGCACTGACTCACGGGAGAGTTTTGAAAGCGTGGTGTGAAATAAATGGGAAACTGGGGCAGAAAGCTTAAAGAAGTGATACTGGGTCCTACGGGGATAAAATCTCTTTTTTTTTTTTTTTTTTTTCCTTCCTAGTATTATTTATGCATGGGTGCTGCATGATCTTCAGGGGCTGTTGATGGTTTTGAGAGGCAACAGCCCATGCAAGGGCGGCGACTCCACAAAGCTGTCATCACACCCAGGATGGTGTTGTCTGACTGCCCAGCAGGTACTCACCTGGGAGGGAGGAATTGGTTTTGTTTGTTTAGTTTAGAGCTTTATTTTGTTTAAAATCCAAGGGAAACATTCAAACTACGACTTGTGTGAATGTCCTGGTTTGAGTGAGAACAGAACTGATTCTGTTTGGTGCTTTTCCTTCCCAGCTCAGCTCTTCTCCCCCCTGGCCTGGCTGCAAGCAGCCCCATGTGCAGGGTCAGTACCCGGGGGAATGCAGCCCGAGGCCACTGCTGGGGCTTGGACACCCCTAACATGGTGCAGAAAGTCAAAGGCAGCACCTGCAGGGAGGAGGGGACAGGACAGGGGACCCCAAACTGCCCAGCAAATCCCAGCCCATGGACAGCATGGTCAGGATAACGCTGAGGGGTCAGGAGGGTCAAGCCTGTCTTGGCTCAGATGTTCTGGCTTTTCAAAAGCCACCATCTGAGGAAGACTCTTCCCGTTCTGCCTTCAATCCCAGTGTGCATGTTCCTGAATCCAGCACCAGAACCCAGCTCTAGAGCACAGCTCCTGTCCACCACTGGGCCCAGCCTGGGACTCTCCCAGTGCCTGCTCCACAGCATCAATGGTGATAGTGACATAACTGCCATTGGAGGGGCTTGGATTCCATACTGGTTTTGTATGTATTGGTATCTATTCATTTTATTATTACTATTTTCATTGTCATTCAAGCTGTTCGTTTTCCTAACTCGATAAGAAACTTCTTCAGTGGATAAAAGAGCTCCCCGGATGTAATTTGTTCTAATTAAACTAGACGAAGCCGCTAGCGGAAGGAGGCAAGCCAATTAGTTTGGGATGTCAGTTTTTGTTTGCCACTGTCCAAGCCTGTTACAGGAGCTTGAGAGATTGATGGCTCGGCTTTTTCAGCTGGATGATCCCCACGTGAGAGACAGGCGGGTGGCCCCGTGCAGAGGAACACGCTGCAGTTTCTCTGGAGAAAGGAGGTGTCGCTGCTCGGAGGTGACATTGGTGCTGCAGCTGGATGGGGATGTGAAACTCCAGATCCACCCGTGGAGCAGAGCCCTGCCTGGCAGCTGCGAGCAAAGCAAGCCTGCACTCAAAGGTGTTTGAAAGACAAGCCAATGCTTGTCTGAGCTAAAATCTGCCATTTTTGGGGGGGCAGGGCTATGGCTTTTCTCATCTTTTAAACAAGAAAAGGTAGTCCTGTCACATGCTAACCAAGGACCCTTAACCCTAGAAACAAGTTCTTTACGGTAAGGGTGGTGGAGCACTGGAACAGATTGTCCAGGGAGGTAGCTGAGGCCCCATCCCTGGAGATATCCAAGGTGAGGCTTGATGAGGCTCTGAGTAACCTGCTCTAGTTGTAGATGTCCTTGCTCACTGCAGGGGGATCAGACTAGATGACCTTTAGAGGTCCCTTCTGGCCCAAACCAGTCTGATTCTATGAACCCTGAGCTTCAAACTCTGATATCCTTATTGATACATGCTAAATACCATCTTCTGCACTACTGAAAGAAAGCAGGTATTAAATAAATCCAGGCATAATTCCCAGGGTTTTAAGTGGTAGAGCTCTACTGAAAATTATTTATAGTAGTTAATGTGATCCTAGCACTAAAATAACCCTTCAGCAAAGGCCAGCTATGAACTGTTTCATTTTTGAGAGTTCCTTCAGATGATAATTGAGCTTCAAAATATTTCTTTTTTTTTTTTTTTGCTATAAATCTCTATGAATAGGAAAGAACTGGGGACATCAGCCCAACCAATAATTCCTCCAGCAACACCAGGAATTATGATATATAATCCCTCTCTGTCACTGTACCAGGCAAAAATGTGTTCCTTTCCTGATCCAGATGCTGTTTTTTTCCAGTCCTGAAGACGTTAGCTGCTCTTTTTTGATCTGGGGGGTACCTGGCTCAGTGACCATGTAATACCATACTTCTGCAGCTACATCTCCAGCTTTGCCATCAGATAAAGCAAATCTGATGCTCTGTAAAACCTGAATGAAGAAGAAACTCAGGGAAAGGAGTCTAAAAGTTTGAAGGACAGATCTTCAGCCATTCCAGGCTGTAACCGTATGACTTTATTAATGCCACCAAGACAGTTTATACCAACTGATAATCAGCTCCGAGGTTTTAGGATTGTCAGCAAATTCTGCTTTGCAGTACAGACCTAATCGTTTCCTGAAATTGAGTGTTACAGTTATGCTGAAGAAGACTGTTCAAGTTTATTCAGAAAGCCAATGCTTTTCTCCTGTGTAGCTGGCTGCTCTGGGACTCAGCTAACACAGCACTGAAAGGATGCGTTGCAAGAAGAAAGGAACAGTTGCTCAAGTCTTCCTAAAAAAAAGTTAGCCAATACAGGAGGATGTGGCAATTAACATTCAACTCCACTTATTATTCTCAGGACTGCTTCCCCCCACACCTACAGATTGATTGGTACTACTTTTTGTCTCTCAAGTTAGAAAAGAACGACCATTTCCTTTGGCATCACAGCGTGCTTTTTGGCTTGTTCTAATGAAGACAAATTCCTCTCAATCAGGATCATTCCGCTCATTAAGTGAGACAGATGGCAGAGTCACTGCACTGGTAACGATTCTGAGATTTTAAGCATGTTTGGGATATACTGGTTTCTGTTCCCCAGCTAAAAAGTGGTCGAGATTTCAGAGGGAGAAGTCAGGTTCTGCCTTTGCAGAATTGTTGTGGTGCGTATCAGGTTCTTCATTAGCGAGCTGATAACCTGAAGGACACAGAGACAGGTAGGGTTTGGAGGCATTCAGGCCAATTTGTAAATCGTGGTCCAGCAGACGTGTCTGTCCCACAAGAGCTTTGTCACCTAAAAATGATGGATTTTCCCTCCTCTTATTTAGTAGCATCCCCGTGAGGTTCTTACTGATAAATAACACAAATAGACTTTAGAAAGGAGAGAATCAAGGCAAGCCACCTTCTAGCTCTCGTCTGCTCAGACTTGAAAATACATCATTCAAGAGAAGACTGCACATTTTGGATCTAAATGTCACCGGACCAGCAGTTACCAGCTGCAGACCATTCAGGATATTTATGAAGGAACTCAGTGGACCTCTGTTCAGCTCCTGGTGGGGAGGCAGAGATCCACATATCAGAAGGAATGTCCTTCCTGACAGTCCCGCCGAAGAAACCATAAACTGAGAACGGGCAGAACCAGACAGAGCCTCAAAACCCTGATGAAGTTCCTGCTAAATGCCGAGGCACGTAGGCACTGTGGAGAGGCGTAGCTCTCTGGGGCATACAACTGTGCACAGCACTTTATAGAGTAATTAAGGAGGAGGAAACAAAATGTTCTGTTAAAAAACTGCCAGATCCCCAGAGAAAACAGCTTTGTGTATCACTTTATGCTACTGGTGACAGAATAGAAAACAAAATACCACAGAGTTACATACATGTTCTTTGTCTAGAAGTATTTACAAATAACTTTACAAATTTTTTACACACATCTTCAGGTTTGCTTGTTTACTTTTTAAATTAAGAGCAAAATTAGTCCCCGGAGGCTTCTAAGGCTTCGACCGGTGCCTTGTACTGTACATTCATGCTTGGCTTCTTCCTGGGAGAAGGGAGGAAAAGAGTTTAAAAATGTGCAAATCACAGACATGTGAAGAGCCCTGGATGTCAGGGCTCCAAGAGACTGACATCTGTAGAGAGATCATCCTACTTCTCTTCAATCAGGGACAGCTACTGGTGGTGGGCTCAGGGCAAAAAGAGATCAGGCAAGAAGAAGGAGCCACATATGAATTGCAATAATTAGATGAGCACGTTAGTGCTGGAACATCTGGGAAAGAAGAGCCATAGATCAACTCCTACTGCATACAGCAGTTCAAACAACACCAGGAGAGAACACTGTGAATTCTAAATACAGCCTTGAAATGATCCCTTGTACGCCAAGAGGGTCTGACTCCCGCGGCGCGTTTCAGAGTCAAAATTACTGCGTACTGACACAATCTTGACCAGGCACAGTATGATTCTGTCAGTCAAAAAATACTGATTTTTTTGAGAAAGATGTGCCCTTTCCCTAGTTTTCACAGGTTTTGTTCTCATGCCTCAACACCAAACGCCGTAAAAATACTGAAATAAAAAAAAAAAAAAAAAAAGAAAAAAATTTACAATTTACAAGTGTCCAGATAAGTAAATTATTCAAAAATTCAAGATCATCTATGAGGATCTACGAAATAACAACGCCGATAATGACACTGAGCCTGCGGGAAGAACAATCCACGTGCCGTGGGAAACGGGCGGTGGGTTTCTTCCGGAACGATGAGTCACAAAGTTGGTCTTTTCTTCTAAAAGCTGTTTCTTCAGCTACAGCAGCAGAAGCCTTGAGTCTATTTCCATTACTTACTTCGACCTAAAAAGCAGAATACATGAATTACTTACAAAGGAGAACTTATTCTGATTATCATTTAATTTGTGAGAATTCAGACCCGTTGACAGGTTAGTAACTAATGAGCAAGTAGATAAATCACCTCCGGTCACTAATTTCCTCAACTATAAGACCCAGATACACGATCAACAATGAATGTCTGGGTACAAAGCTGCAGAGGTGGTGAAACCTGTCTAAAGCTCCCAAGAACAGATTCTTTTCAGTACATTTTAACAGTGCAAGATGTATTTTCAACAGGTTATAGAATTCTGACACCACCTGATAACAAATGTGCATCTGAGCTGGGCTCACGCTGTTTGTAGTCCTCACCACAGCCCCATCTATGATGGTCTTCTGTAGCAATTTTACAGTGGGTAAAGTCTCAGGGGAAGACACAAACAGGGCACGGCCACACAGACCCACCCCAGAGGGGTGACCTCTGGACTGGGAGTTTCTCAGACACTGAATCAGCCCCACGAGCAGAAGTTGGCAATGTCCCTAGAAATGTGAAGGACATCCCCAATGGGAATTAGCGACTCGGTGCCTGCCCAGACAGGGCTGCCCAAAGTTACAGTAGTGCTGGACCAAATGTACTCATCCCAACAGGAACAAGGCACATGTAAACTTCTGCAAACCATTAATAACAATAATAGAATCATGGAATCGTCTTGGTTGGAAGAGACCTTTCAGGTCATCCCGTCCAACCATTAACCCAGTGCTGCCAGGGCACCAGTCCCTCAGCACCACGGCTTGGAAACCCCTCCAGGGATCACGGGGACTCCATCCCTGCCCTGGACAGCCTGGCACAGCCCTGGACAACCCTGGAGGGGTGGAAAGTTTTCCTAATATCCAACCTAAACCTCCCCTGGTGCAACTTTCGAGGCTGTTTCCTCTTGTCCTGTTGCTAATAATGATAAAGCCCCCTAGTACAAGCCAAATTGCAATTTCTTTGTTTATTTCTTCTAATTCCCGTGCTCTTCTCATTTCCATGTAGCAGTACATGAAGAAATCAAATCTAAATCCTACCGAGTGACCCGGCTGTTGATACTGGGCTTGAAACAGCTGAAAGCACAACAGTCTTCTTTATAGCCCACGTGCTTTAGTCCCAAAGAGAACATGACTTTTTTCCACTCCCCCTGTTGTGTCTTACACACGTTGTAACTGAAACAGCCCAGTTCTGGGCAGAAACACTGCTTCACCGTGTCCAGTAGCCTAATGGAGTTCCAGGCAGAATAATCAAGCTACGATCATTCCTATTTGCATTGGATGGCATTACCTGTGAGAACAAGTTCAAATTTAACCTCTTCTCAGGGGTGAAAAGGAAAACTAATCTCAGACTCGCTAATAATTAGTAGTCCTGGAAGCACTAAGTAGACATGATACTGACTATAAGCACTTGAAACCAGACCGCCTTCTATGTAGTTTGTGTTTCAATGGGCTGTGTTTAATTAATTTATGAGTGAAATTAGGGAAACAAAAAGGGTGAGAAAAAGGGAATTAGAGCCAAGTTTTCACCTGTAATAGAATCGTGGAATTGTGCTGGTTGGAAGAGACCTTGAAGATCATCAAGTCCAACTGTTCCCCCAGCAGTGCCAGGGCACCACTACCCCATGTCCCTCAGCACCACAGCTCCACGGCTTGGAAACCCCTCCAGGGGTCACGGGGACTCCACCCCTGCCCTGGGCAGCCTGGCACAGCCCTGGACAACCCTTGTGGGGAAGAAATTGTTCCTCAGCTCCAACCTAAACCTCCCCTGGCATCACACTAATGTTTCCCATGAGTAATGTGGTAAAGATGGCAAAAGCTCTGTAACCTTTGTTGAGGCTTTGAATGTATTTAACAAGCTTTATTCATGTTCAGTTCTAAGAGAACAGAAATGGAGTTTGTCACAGCCTGGATTCTGGAAGTTGCATTTCTTAGGGATACTCTGGATTCTCGAACTATATACAACTGGTTCAGCTAGAGATTAACTGATCAAAGGAAGTCAAGAAGGCTGATGTGTGCAGAGAGGGAAGTGTCAAAATTCTGTGCAAATTCCCCCACAATCCAATGATCAAACTGTTTCCAGCAATTTGACTTTTAATTCAGGCTTTGATCACTGATAGCATTTTTCCTCTCTGCTTAGGTAAAGAACCTCTTCATATCTTCCAGTCCATAAAGCCAAAATGTCAATAAAGAAGAAAACACAATATAATTTATCTTCCAGTATCTACTTGTAGCAGCAACAAAGAGGCCAGGAAGTGTTCTCCAGGCTGCACAAGATCACCCATCCATGGGAAACGGGAAGATGCCATTTATTCTCCAGTACTACAAGCTCACCAACAACCCCCAAACCCTTTGAGCTACTTAACCAAAATCTGCTAGCAAAGAACAAATTCTCAGATTCTATGGCTTTCCTGCTGCAAAGCAAATGCAAACATTTTGTGAAAACGGAAGACAGAAAGCATCAGAGCAACAACTTACAAGCATCTAAGAACGAAGCATCAGAAGAACATCATCTGCTTTACCAACAATACTCTGAAATATATTCTATCGGAAGTTACCGGAGCTTCTGACAAAATATATAGACTAGCAATGTCTCTCCATATCTTAAATTATTTAAAATAATAATAAGAGATATGTATCCAAACTTATCTGTTAGGTAGCAGAGCAGGAAATGTTTACGTAAATGAGATTTTCATGGTGGAAGCAAGTAAGTGATGGCAAAGAGACCATAAACTTCCAGTGAAACTCTACAGATGGACAGATTTTAATCTGACTAGCAGTTTTTCACTAAACATTTTTCTTTCCATAGCTACACAAATGTAAAAGCTCTCGCTCTTCCATAAATGGGTTAATCTCATTAAGGTTTATGCAGCAGCAGCAGCCATAAACCAGCTCTTTTCTTGCTAAAAAGTCAGCAGGGAAGTAATTCCACCCTTCACTGAGAGCCTCTCCTCGTGTTAAGCCGAGGCCTGACATGGCAGACACGGTGACATCTCCTAATCCTCGCTGTAGTGGATATGTCCTCAATGACAACCTGTCCTTACTCGCGTGTTTTACGCGGATTAATCTTTCATTAAGTTCTAATTAAAAGATAATTAAATTATTAGTAACCTGGCGCCAAAATGGTTTCAGGAGAAGGTTAGCTTTCAGTCCAGTTAGAAGGATTAATGTGGTCCGTAGGACCAGAACCTTACCTACAGGCTTTACAGGCTTTAACTCAACATGTTCCTGGGGGGGCTGTCGGTAGGAGTATGTGTCAAGTCCGCCTATGAAATCAACTGAAAACACAACAGTTCCAGAAATGAACAAATGGAAATGAAAATATGTCAACTGAAAAAGAAATATGGACAAGTTACGTTAAAAAAAAATAAAATATATATATAGAAAAAAATTAAAATATATATATATAGAAAAAAAAATAGCAAGCGTGCGCACAGGTTTGCAAGCAAGAAATAAACCACGTAGGTAAAGATGCTGAGGAAACTGCTTAGGGAAGACTCAGTGCTCTGTCTTCCTGGACCAGCCATGGCCACTCCTGCTGGAGTGCGTGCAAAGGGAGCACCCACAACCCACAGCCTCTGAACGGAAACCGCCGTGGGCTCAGGTGGCTGCTTCTCCTTAGGGCAATCTTGGCAAGTCTTGCAGAATTCACTTTCACCCCCTTTGGGAGAGTTTGGAAACGTAGGCAGCGGAAACACTTTGGGAAACACCTCAACTTCAACCTCAACTTCTAATGACTCAATGGACGTGCAGGAAGCAGCACACCAGCAAATACCAAAGGTGTGTCCACGGAGTTAGCAAACTGGTGAGAACTGAAGGTGAAAAAGCAGCAGCATCTTCTCCACACGAACTGCTGGGGACAGGAAGCCTTCTCAGCATCCCCACTTTCTGCCAAGATTCCAATCTTGGGGGTATTGGCTCTTGAGAAGTTTTTTAGTTCCTTCTATGGCCTTAATGATTTTAAAATAAGACATTTTAGTCCGAGTCGTGTATCTTGTTATTGTAGTAAGATTTCAAGCAGCTTTGAGTAGCCACACTTCCAAGCTATCCTAGAAATCTTAAAAGCAGGTTTCTGAAGGTAGTTATTTTTCCTGTTGCCATAGAAGGGCTTGGTGCAGAGCTGTGAAATTCCCAGCCTGTCGGGATTCGCTGGTCACACGGAAAGCGACTGCCTTTGTTTGTATCCAGGCATGTAGACAAAAGGCCTGAGCAGGATTCAGATCCTCATGGTGTTAATTGCCACGTGAGCAGCTAATAAGAAACAGCCCCTTCCCACTCTGGGAAGGGAAAGGAAGAAAGAGGGCACTGGGAAACAGGGCTCAGAGGTTGATGGGCTGATGAAACCCTGACTGAAATCTGTGGAAATGCTCCTGTCGATTTTAGTTGCCTCTCCTCTTGCATCCAGGAAAGGGGCAGCTTGGCTGAAACCTGAACTTGGTGCACTTCAATCAGAGAATAAAGAACAGAATATGTCGTGTTTGTAGTGATATACTTATTATTATTATTATTTTTGTGGTTATATACTTTACTTCTCCCTGCTCTCTGAAGGGTCTTTTTTTGGTTGTTTTTAACTGAGGATACGTGACAGAAGAAGTCAGAAGGTATTTTTTTGAGGTAACTCTCCACTTCGAAACCACACATCATTCCTCTCGGCAATCACAAGCGTCGTCTGCGACTGTAAGCAGGGAGTCAATTTAAGTAATTAGTCCTTCTACCAATCAATCTTTTGGAGAAAGAAATCAAGTCAGTATGTATTAATGATTGACAAAATAGACATGTCTTTAGCTGACAAAGAAAATCCATTTAATAGCACCATCCAACAAGTTTTGAGACGAGCTGCTCAAACCTGTTTACCTGAGGCTTTCTCCCTTGCTATCCAAAATGTGTTCTATAGTATTAAAGCTGAACTTCAACTTAAAAAATTCATGGGAAGCCAGTTCTCGAGGCAAGACCCTGCTCTATCACGCAAGACAATGGAATGTGCCATTTTTCATTATGCACCCTATTTTATGGCTGATAGCTCTTTAATATGAAGATACATCATCAGTTATGTGAATTATAAATTACTTTCAGTTTTAAAAATTCAGCCTGATTTTACCTGGTATTTTTACCACTTTTATCGAGCAGACTTCCAGGGCTGAGACCACAAAAGGCCACTAAATATAGAAATGTGAATTTTTATTGATAAAGAGTGTTTCAGTTCAGACATCTCAGACATCTGACTTTGATCCAGTACTTCAAAATTTTACACTGGCTGAACTTTTTGGATGCTCATGCCCCTCTGTTTAGTTGGCCAGAAGTAAACAGAAGCGACATTTGTATAGGTTTCCCAAGGGGGAAACGTTAGTTTAAGGATGAAACCACGGAGTTGATTTTGTTTCTTTCCAGCCTGGTGAATGGATTATGGATAATTTCCGCCATCGATTCCTAAGAGTACAATAGAAGGTTGCATATGCCTAGAAGAAAGTCCAACAAAACACCTAAATTTTCTATACAGTTCCGTAATTCTATACATTAAAGGTAAAAAAAAACCAAACCAAAGTCATAACTTGTTAGCAATAGGGATATTCATCCACTAAACAAGGAACACCCCAAGGAGTCCACTCATTAACTAGAGTCATGTAGAGAGAATCTTAAAATCCTAGGGAGAGGATTCTTTAGCACCACACGGATAATAGCAGGCTACGGCAGAAAGCAGGTATTTTATCTGCAGCTGGCTGCAAACCATCATCCAATCTCCCCCTCCTCGTGCCACCTCAGCTTCGGGGTCATGCTGGATGCTTAATGGCCAGTGTGAAACGTTCCTTTAGAGTTCATTACCTGCTGGGCTTGGAAGTGCAAACCTGTGCTGAACAATTTCTTCCCCTTGAGGGCTGTCCCAGGGCAGGGGTGCAGTCCCCGTGATCCCTGGAGAGGTTTCCAAGCTGTGGAGCTGTGGTGCTGAGGGACAGGGGGCAGTTGTGCCCTGGCAGTGCTGGGGGAACGGGTGGACTCAATGATCTGAAAGGTCTCTTCCAACCAAAACAATTCTATGATTCCACGATTCTCTAAATCCTGCAGCCTCTTGGCCTGGGATCCCTGCAACCCCATTGCCACTTACCTCTCCTATATAAAGGAGAATAAGCCCCAAAACTGATGGCTCAAAATCAGGTCCCTCCAGCTATCCCCTTCCCAGGAGAGGATATCAGGCTAGCAGCTGCTTGAACGTGTGTTGTTATGTAGGGAAGCTTTTCTTAACCTGGAGGTTTCCAAATGCTATTTTGCACTGTATTATTTCCCTTGTGCTGCGATGTTTTTGAGTGGCAATATATTAGTGCAGCTGCATCCACCGAGGAAAGGCATGAAAATGGGAAGGGTGTCACCAGGTCACGTTAAGTGGCAGGTAGTAAGAAAAGGAGCCAAAGTTAACAAAAGCAAAACATGAGGGCTTGCTGATAAGTCAGTGCTAGACGCATAAAATCCAAACTTTGGACTTGCCAATGTTTGCACTTGCAGCTTATATAAACTTTCCTGGCAAGCGCGGTTTTTCTCCAGGCTCTCTACTTTTTCAGTTGCCTTCCATTTTTCAAGAGACATGCTGCTCGTACACCCATCACTGAACCAGCCAGACTGAGCCTCTACTCTACTCTCTGTTTTCCCCTCTTCACACCAAGTCTGAGCACCGAAGCCTCGAGCCGTGCAGCAGAAGACACTCATGTTCCTTTGCAGGGTCCCAAGAGTAGCTTCTCATTTATGTAGAGGACTGAAGGAGGGGAAACGTGTGCCAGGCAATTAAGAAAGGGAGAAGAAGAGACATCAGTAATCATATGTGGCACGGTGATTGCTACTCTGTCTCTATAAAGGACTAGCAGATGGTAATTGGGTTAAAACAGGTTCAAGTGGGAGAAAATTACAAAGAGATGACCTTTTACATTAACTTTTATTACTGGAAGCTAGAAGGGGAATATTTCAGGGTTCCACAGTAATTATTAAGATTTTGCACTGAATTTTCTTCTTAATCTACGGAGTTAGGTCATCATTTTAGAAGGTGCCCTACCTGCAAGACAGGCACCTGCGGGTCTGTGCTGACAGAAGTGCCCGCTCACATGCTGCTTATAAAGGGCCCTGCCACAAAAATGTCAACTCCCTCTTTGCTATTGAATTCTCTCCTCGTTGTACCAGTGCTGGGACAGCCAAGATTTTAATATCGGATATTCAGAGGTTATTTTTTTGTTCATTTTCCAAGGACACGACTGCTGAGTAAGGTGAAAAAGGCGTTAGAAAGTCACAGAGGCTCAGTCCTTCTTACCCCAGATCATTCCTAATATGAAAATACCTTTCCAAAACATCCCCTGTGCCATGATGTCCCATTACTGAAGTTAAATGACAGGCTGCCTGATTATGTTGTGTTTTGGGGGGCTTTTTTTAAGTATTTCTTAATCACTTTCAGGTCATTAAGGACTCTTGGCCACTATGTGGTAAGAGTCCCTAGAAAAGTACAGTCATCACACATCAGGTCTAGAGGAGAAATACTCATCACAATTTACAATCACAAATTTACTATCAGAAAAGAATATACTTAAGCTGCAAATACGTAGGAATACTTTCCTTAGGCTTCAGCAAACTTCCGTGTTTTGTGGCATTGTGCTCCCTGCAAACCCACAGGCAAAACTGAAGCTGATGAGGAATAGCTTTCTATTTTAGTTTAAAATGCTTTATCTTGCTCTCTCTAAATACTTATCAGGGCTTAATCTTTTTGGCAAAGCAAATCAGTTTGGGCATCAGCTATCCCATACATCTCAGCATAGTTGGCTATGACTTAGGTTATCCATCAGCAGTGCTGTCCAAGCAGCATATTTCAGATGATGTGTTTTCTTCCTGTGTAGGTCACTATTTTTCTGTTCCTTATATTAATGAAAATGCTAACACTTTAATGAAAATACTATCAATTTTTTCCTACTTTTTTTTCCAGAATTCTGGAAAATTCAAGTTACTATACTATGTACAAATTCAGCTAGCACAGGGCAAATAATCTGTGCCTACATGATATTAAATGTCCAGGAACTGCACCTATCACTTATATTCACCTCATTCCCCATGACTGTCCATGGCCACTGGGTTTTCATGACATACCCAGTTAGTCCACTAAACTGGCAGCTCAAAGTAGCCAAGAGGAAAAGCTGTTGTAGAAAAAGGTGCTACAGCTTCAGTCACACCTCCAAACACACGGTCCTCACCAGAAACGTGTCCACATTGGCTTCAGAAGAGACAGAACTCTGAATCTGCTCTTTTGGAGTGAGGCTTTGATCTTTCTTGGCACTCTGATTCGGAGATATATGTTGTATATTAGAGTGCCGTGATATTTCCTCCGAGTCTGGTGCCATAAAGTACAGGATTCTCCTCAACATGTTTAGTGCAGGTGCCAGGACTGACTGGAGTTGATCTATTCCACTTACAGTTCGCTGCTAAGTCACAAGCGAGGTGTTTTGTTCCTTCAAGTTGTTTTTTTTGTGTGTGTGTTTTATCCTATCACTTGAGTCTCACGGGGCTCTATTTCTGGCCTGCTGTTCTTTGTATCCATAACAACTTCTTTTTGCTTCAATTATTTGTCAGTATGACCCAGTTATTCATTTTTGAGACAACACTGAAGCATTTCTATCCGCCTGGTTATTATATATCCAAGAATATCACAACTGCTGCTTCTCATCTTCACTACAAATCAGAGATGCTGCAGGATGTGAAATTAATGTTCTCTTTATATAATGCAGGCCTTGTTCAACTCTCCTGAATAATTCAAGATAAACGTAAAGATGAAGAAGGCAGCAAAATAACCCCAAAGGAAAAGGCGTTGAGGACTCTGGCCACCTAAACTGCCAATTCATCCTGCTGAGCGGGTCAAACACATTCAGATGTGTGTGTTGGGAAGCCATGGGAATATTTGTCACAATCGTTAACTGTTCAGCTCACTGAATCCTCATCAGAATATAACCAGAGAAGTTATGGCCCAGTGTAGAGCCTGATTTGTCCTGCGCCCTCTTTGGGTCCATACATCACCTCATCCAAAGGCATCGTTTGTTACGAGACAGAGCTCTCAGGCTGATGTGTGAACTGGGAAACTTTCACTCGAGCAACGATAACAATAAAAAGGATACTGCTTAAGCTGAGGTCCATAAATTAGGAGAACATATCTGCATGGACGTTAAGACCTGGGGGAGATGGCATTTAAATGGCAGAGTGGGAGTCTGAGAAGTTTCCTTTCAAGCTCCACAAATTAAAACGGACACAAAGCTCTTGCCGTTGAGAAAGGAAGAAGTAAGAAGACTGGTGCTGGAAGTGGAAAATGGATTTGTAGGGAGGTTTTGTTTTAATGGAGGAGCTGGGTGAAAAGGAGGGACAGGCACAGAGGCACCACTTAGGCCTGCGTGTGATGTCAAGTGGAAAGCTCCGGAGAGGGATGCTGGAGTAAGACTGATTGAGCAATAGATGCAATTTAAGTGAAAAGGCCGAGGTGCCTGCAATGGGGGGTGGGGAGAGCATACGTTGAAAAGCAGATTTAATTTAAACAGAAAGGCCAAAGAGGTGGAAGGTGGGGACTAAAACCAATATTAAATTAGCTAAGTAGAAGCTTGAATCAAGCCAGCTAGTTAAGAAAAGGGCATGCTCAGTATTTGGGAGTAGGAGAGCAATGGATGGACCTAAGAAAGGAACTCTCAATAAACAACATATCCCCTCTAATCAGGACAGTAAGTCCATTTTGATAAGATTATTATTTATTACAGTAAGAAACAAACAAAAAAAAATCTTAAAGGAAGGTGTGATCCCCGGTTTAAGGAAAATTATATGATTATAATTATTTGAACGATGTAAAAGTTATAACTATTCAAAGTTAATTTTCTTTGATACATATATGTGTGTGTATATATATGTGATATAGAATAAAATATTCCAAAAATCACAGGTTAGTTTGGGTGGGAAGGGACCTTTAAAGGTCACCTAGTGCAACCCCCCTGCAGGGAGCAGGACCATCTGCAGCCAGAGCAGGTTGCTCAGAGCCCCGGGCAACCTCCCCTGCAATGGTGCCAGGGATGGGGCAGCCACCACCTCTCTGGGCACCCTGGTACAGGCTCTCACCAGCCTTGGTGTCAAAAAATTCTTCTTTATATCTAGTCTGAATATTCAGAACCAATGGCAGAAAAGCTTAACATGAATTTTATCTGCCAAACAGAAATTTATGAGGCAGTGGTGAAGCAGCCTTTAGAAAAATCTCCTTTCTACTTATCAGTCTGGAAATCAATTCCAAGCTAAAGGGATTCTGTATATATCAAAGTTTGAAACAAACTATGTATATATACGAATGGGTACATCTGTGTGTGTATATATACACACACAAATATGTGTATGTACAAGCAAAATACATACATACACAGATGTATATACCTGTATATACACACACGCATGTATAAATACAAGCAAAATATCTTGATATAGAAATACTAATTCTTGGTGCTGAAGGGACCAAGGTGATTCTTCCCTACTGAATTTCATGAAAAAAAATATATATCTGTCTGTGCTTCTGGGAGGAATTGTGCAAAGGCACTAGAGGAACTCTTCCAATATGAGTGATTTACCCTTTTCCTTAATGAACATGAAATGAGCCGCTGGCTTGCATGGAAATGGCACCTTGACTATTATCCTCATACCTATTTCCAGGCAAGTTAGTCCAAGTTTAAAGTCGTAATTAAACTCGGTGCAGGAAGAGGAAATTAGAGGCAGCCCTGCAGCAAGAAATGGATTCTTTACCAAAGACAGACTGAAATATTTTACTCAAGTGGAAAGAAGAACTCAAGACGAGAGTTCTTCGAGTTATTTGATTCTTGCCTTAGAGTAAGCTCCTCTCTTGCCATGAGGAACTGGAATCGGTTCACTCACATCATTTGGGTGATGCCATTTCCTCAGGCTTTGGCTGCACCCTGCCTGGATAAACCTCATGTGTTCCATCCCCCATGCAGCGTGTGGTACTTTCGGGCAGATAACTTCCGCTGCTGCTAGAAATATTCCACGGCCAAGACGTCCCTTTTCGTATACTCTGCTTTATCTATTATTTAAAGATAATCTCTCAACCAGAACAAGGTGTTCTGTGACAGCCATGGAGATTACAGCTGGAAATGAAGACTGTTTTGTACATTTTGCTAGGGGAATGAAAAAGCAGAGGGTGGCACGGGTGCATTTCTTTTGCTGTAGTTGTTTTCCTGTGAAGGGTCAATCACCTGTGGGGTTTTAAGCAGAGAAAGGAAGGGGGAATCATGCCTCTGCTCCAACTTTTTTTTGCCACTAACTTACTGAAGATCAAGATTTTGTCCTGATATTTAGTATTTATGTTGTTAAACTGCTTTGACTGGGTTTTTGCCCTTTGTTGTGTGCATTATATCCATGCACACGCTTCCATAGGAACTCGAACAAATCTTGCTCAGGCAATGGGTAAGAACTTAATGGAAAAAGAAACAAAAGAAAAAAAAAGGGGGGGGGGGGGGGAATTAAATACTATGTAGTGGTAATTTAAATAGTGTAACGTTTCCACTGTATTATTTCATTAACTATTTGAGAACTCATTGTGTTAATTTAGTGTAGGAGTGAGCAGTTAATTCACAAGTTAACAAGTAATTCACACCTTAACAAGCTAAGGGGAAGGATAAGCAGGAGGGCACCAACAGACAGTAACACCCTGTGATATTGTCAGAAGAACAGCTTTGTCCTTTATATTTCCAGTAAGGGAGAAAGTGGGGTCAGATATAAGCAGGACAGTAAATAGGTGAGTCTGCGTCTCATCAACAAACTCCTTCTGGACAGACCTATTTATGGCAGATAAGGCAGTGCAGAAGTTTTTCAGTGGTGATAACAATGTATTTTGCTTTAATTCATAGTTGCCTAATGACAGCAACATGGGAAGGTCCCTATTGATACCACAGAATGGAGAAACTCTTCTTTTGAAAGGAGACTCCCCTTCCTCTCTGTTCTGAAAGTGAAGCTGAGCTCTGAATACAACTCGCATAAGAGAGAGAAATAAAATTTTTAATTATTAATTTTGTTCTTGCGCTTTCACTTGAAACTTTCCTTCGTGGTGAATGGCAAGGCCTTTCCTTTTGCTCAGGTTCCAAAGAGGTTTGAACTTCCTTGGATCGACCTTTCGGTGTTCCAGTCTCATTTTTGTAACAGATGCTGAAATTGCACCTGTAGTTTTGTGTCAGATCTGCCCCTCTGCTTTCACTTATTTTTTTTTCTCCCTTATGCAATTTGTAGGTGACTCAACTTCCACTCCACAAACTCAGATGCAGACCTATCACTTCTGACACGTCCTGGTGCAGTATTCATGAACTAGCATTTAGCAGCAGTGCTGCTATCGACCGTTCCTCAAAAAAACTCCAGAAACTCTTTAGAAATTTAATAATGATTTTTAACAATGTATTTTGCCTAGTCTCCAGACTCTGCTTTATTAAAACCATTCAGAAACTCTGACAAGGTGGCAACAAGCTTCCCGAGTTCATTTTTAGGAGAAAATGATTCACAAACAGGATAGTGACAGGCTTTTATGATTACAGATTTCACATATTCTGCTCCTTCTAAAGGGCTTATGGAGATTGATAGATCTACACAGCAAGAAATGAAAAAATGAAGAGAAGAGATATAAATAGACTTTTTCATTAGGATGAATGATGGAAGGTATTAACCTCACTACAGCACCGTGCTTTTTACATGTCTTCTTCTTCATTCCTTTTGACCTACTACCATCTTCCTTCCAAGTAAAAGTTAACTGCAGTCTGAAACGCGGGTAAGGTGAGCAATAGCTGGAAATAAATGTTTCCTCAAGCATTATTACTGTTCAGAAAAGTGTCCATCAGCCAAAATGTCAGGCTCCAAATCCATTTAAGCACTGCACAGAGGCTAAACAGGCAGCTATTATTAATTTTTAAGTCTGCCTGACGGGTTTCAGACCAAGAACTGGGGTTAACTCGATGCACTGAATATTGCAGAGCGCGTTTAATTAGGGAGGCTTTGACTCTCAGATGGCTGAGGATTTATTCCGTGCAAACCAGTGCACAGCTACGATGGAATAGCTGCATCTACCTAAGAATCTGCTGCATATTATTAAAATGCATAAAATTGCTCTTTTGTTGCAGTTTCTTGGACTCTTATCCCCATGTAATCACGGTCTAATCTTACCTGGCTGTTCTGAAGCACTGCTCTACTTCTCACCCAAACAAATTTTTGTTCATTATGTTGCAAGTTAACAATGTGAATGTTTACAGAATGTCCTGTTCTCAGCTAATTACCAAACTTTTTTTTCCACTGTGCCTTACACAGACATTTCCTCACTTAAAGCCTATCTGTGGGATTGCTATGAATGAGTTAGCTTTTGTCTTTAACCTATTTCTCTATAAGCACAGAGGACTCTGAAACACAAAAGGGCAGTAAGACACAAATTGGCAGAAAGAGAGATACCAAAGGTCTATCTGGTTGCTTTGGATTGGATTCTGGATCTTGGAAAGTAGCAAATCAGAAATTATTTCCTTCCCCTGGGTGTAAAATCTCCTGGCTCTATCTATCAGTGCTGCTGTGCTCCACTTCCAGCACACCGCTCTCGCCCCTGCCCAGCTCATCTGATGCTAACTAAAAAAAATCCATTCACACAAAAGTCCAGAAGATTATAAGTAAAGGTACAAGTGAAAATGGGAAACTTGCCCATTCCTAGGGCAGCACTGAGCTCAGCTACACCCATGCTTTCCAAGACGAGTGAGATGATTTTCCCTTGTAACAGAACACCAAATTGCCAGTGGCAGTTCTGGAAGACCAGCAGAAATGAAAGGTGGACACCCAGTTCCTTTGTGGAGATGCGGCACTGGGTCATTTTTACATACTGGATCACCTTTGCACTTGATGTGTTTTACTGGGTAAGAGATGTAATCTGCTGTTCCCCATTCTCAGGGATTTAAATCTCCCTTGGGATCGTACAGCACAAACCTCTCAAAGGGCAGGATGCTCGCAGTCAGAGGGACGTCATCTGCTTGGATGTCAAAGACAGACCTTGCCCCAACCCTTCTAAGTAGTCACATTTTCTAAGTGACCAAGGACCTGAACTCGACCATAACCCTCTTGAGAGGCCCTGAACGTGAACCACATACACTCTTTAGCAGCTGACTGCATTTCCCATGAGCATATTGCACTCTGTGGTGGGAGTTGTGTCTGTCACACGCATAAAACACAGATGTGTGAAGCATGCTAAAAAGAACTAACAAGAACCAACAACAATAGAGCATATTTGTGTAAAACAGTGAAGGGTCTGTCTCCTCAGGTACAGATATATCTGCATCTGCACGTGGGTGTGCAGGAATACACCCTATTCACCTCTGAAAGGCACTGTGGTTTGTGTTTTCCTTATCAGTCTATCAGTTATCCCCATCATTTAATGAAGCCTCCCTGCGCCAGGAATTTAGCTGCTCATTGTCTCCTGAACAAAGTTTCCAGCTTCCAGGAGTTGTCCTGGATTTCACTGACCAAAGACTCTGCTTATAAAACCCCACACCACGCAGCCACCTCGCTGCCCTGCTATCCTCTGCTGTTACATTCATTACCAGTTCTTAACTGGCAATTCCCAGCTTTTCAAGGGAGCATTGTCTGGGCTTTTCCTCCTCTTCCTCCTCCTCAAGATCTACATTTCATGTTGCTTCTTCTCCGAGAGTTGTTTTTCTCCTTTACAGCACCAGCCTTTGTCCAGGCTCCTTGTGCCTTGTCACAGTACACTCTGTGCTCAACGTGCTTAGAGCTTCTCCCCGCTCGGTTCTGTCTGAGACTCTCTTTGATGTCTTTTCCTCCTGTTAGAAATCTGAATGAAAGTGTTAAAATCGATTTGATGCTAATGTCTTGTTGCATTATGATGGAGAACCGAACGTTGTACGGTTTGGAGGGACGGAAAAGTATTTTGTTTATGGTCCTCCACACTGTTTTCAATCAAAAAAAGTCTCTTTTCCATCACAGCCATGAATTATTTGAATTATGTTTTCAATAAGATATTACCAAATGCTTTCTTACAAACTCAATTAGTTTTTCTACTATATTCTAGTGCTATTCTGTGAAAAAACAAAACAACTATGTCAAGATTTATGAATGAAATTTATGAATATACATCTGTCTGTGTATTATTTATCCTATAGCCATAAAATGATATTGACATTTGCTCCTTTTTTTGTCTCCCTAGAGGTAGTTATTTTACTGCTTAACTCCTCATATATGTGAGGAAGTAACTCACAAGGTGGCACATTGTTCTTTTTTAAACAGACTTGTTCTTGTATTTGCTTCTCTTTGCTCACCCAGTATTACTCTGTTCTCACTGCTGCTTTTCCCACTCTCATTAGGCAATTCCCACAATCCCTTTTCACACAGCATCCTACCAAAATGTTCAGCCTATTCAGACCTTTCCAAGGCCCACAGAATGACTTTTCACAAATACTTCTTCAAAGGCGTGCACATTTTCAATCTTTTTTGGACAATACAGCCGTGTACGTAAGTGTGTGATTGATAAAGGCAGGTGAAGAACACGGGGTCAGCATTTTAAATGTGTGGTCTAGCTACTTCTAAGTGCTGGACAGGTCTGTCTAATTACTGGGCAGTGTGACACTTCACATGGTAAATGGCTCGTTCTATCATCTCCATTAATTTTGCTGCTGATCAAGTTGTCATTTGTCACAACAGACTAAGCAGCTTCAGGAGCTTTGTTTCAAATCTAAATGAACATACAGAAAAATTCACACAGATAACAAGCAACATGGACCAAATGATCTCCAGCAGTGTGAGCAGCTCCCAGACCTCTGAAGAAATTTAGTAAGCACAATCCTGACATCAAGATAAGGCAGTGGTACCTAAAGAAGGAACCTTTTTGAGCACAACTGGTCGTGCACATGGACTGCTAGTTTTCAAGCACTGCTCTTTGCCCTGGTAGTTAAGCCAAGACTAAGTGTCACCCCAGGCGCTGTGGCCCCTGAGGTGGGGAGGTGTGTGTCAGTACTTACAGCTCTCCTCCTCCTCCAGGAAAAGACTGATCACATAACAGGCGTACACAAACCCAATCAGCTGTGTGAGAGAAATGGAGAAACAATGGTTAGAAAACACCCCGACACTCATTAAGCCTTTAGTATAATGGAATATAAATATAGGTATTGAAATTAAAATAATAATTAAAAAAATTTGCTTCCATTTCCTGTATTGATTTCTAAATTTCAGTGCAAATGGTCACAAAACAGATGAATTAAAGAGATTTCTCTCCTTTGCTCATGTTACATTGTATTTTAAAATCAGTATTTTGATTCAGTATTGACAAATACTACTATAGAGCAAGTCTGGTGGAAAACACTGGACCTTGATGCTCAGCTCTTACTTAGATTCCTTCATTCAGTACCGCTGCTCTCACATGACTTGGGCCACATGAATGTGGGCCCCCTAAGCACCTAGGTTATGTATTAAAAAGGGAAAATATTTATTGACTGCTACAGTATAAAGTCAATAGTAAAGCTCTTATGGAATCCACGAGAGATGTCTCTGTGTGGAATGAAGTGCCCTCGTGAAGAACTGCTCGGCGAAACTTTGGTTTGGTACACGGAGTGCCATGATGTAGCTGAACAGTAGAGCTGGGTTATGATTCATCAGCATCAGGAAACACCTTATCAGAAGAGCCTACCACTAAACCATATCAACTGTGCAAGACATGAGCAGGCTCCTTTCCCCAAAGGAAAAACCACAACACCAGCAAAACCACACCGTTAGTTTAAGAGCGGCTCCCACGAAAGCATCCTCCTCAACCTGGATCTGCGTCACTTGTGCCGCCGAGAGAAAGGGATTAAGATCTTTAGGCTCAAGGAATAGAAACTTCTCTTGTTTGCTTTCCACATAGACAAAATATTTTCTTATGACCACCACTAAAGAAGAAGAAAAATCCCACTGGGTAAGGAAAGCTATGAAACTGCGCTGCCCAGACATGCTCATGCTTGAGCAAATATTATTTGTGCAGCTGTACACAATTCTTGCTCTCTGAAAGCCTTGAAAAGCCTGCTCACCAGAGATTCTAAAATAAGCCAGAGATTAGTTTTAAGAAAACTTCCTTTTATTCCGGTCCATTCAAAAAAATCTAATTAAAATAGTTCTAAGGGTGTCATGGATCAACTGTCTGAGAAAGAGGTAATTTAATAGTATCTAGACAGGTATAAGCTCCTTCAGAGGCACAGAAATTCCAACCTGCTTTCTGGTTGGGCTGCATGAGGAGCTTTACAAGCAGCTCCAAGAGCCTCTCTGCAGACAAAACGCTTGTCCTCACAAGGGAATTCAGGGAAGTTAAGATGAATTAACTAAAGCTGTGAAATCAATGCACATAAGATAAAGTACATTAAATCCCTGTGTGGCCTTTCCCATTCAGAAATAAAGTGGCCCGAGTTCACTGTAGCTTAATCCTCCTCCAAGGGATTAATCTTCTCCATGGAGAATTGAGCTCCAGGATGCCGAAGCCAAGTTGCTTGTGAATGGAGCTGGCACCGTCCAGTCCCAGCTCCCTGTCCAGGGCATTCACCTCACTGGTGTTTTGGGAGAGTGATTTTCACCCAACTGTCCTCTCGCTCTGAGCAGGCTGCAGGAGCCTTGGGCAACTACCTGGGGGTGGGTTTTTTGGGGTCCCATTTCTGGGGTGGTATTGCCACAGCCTCTACCGGGTGCACAGCACTTTGCGATACTGATGCTCCGAGCCAGGAGCCATTGATGCTCTCAATGCAAACCAGCTCCGGAGGAGGTTGGGGCTGGAGATGCCCAGGACCAAGCTGTGCCTGAGCTGCCAAGCCCTGCTGTGCCCGGTGCCATGGTGCCTGCAGCTGAGGAGAGCTCAAGCCCCGGCCCCAGAGTGAGCCCACGGTCACCTGCTGAAGGCTGCACGGGAGGGGAGGGGAGTCTTGGGAATGGGATCTTGTGGTTCTGCTGCCCTGCACCTCCAGGCCCAGCACTGGCTCACTGTCTCCTTGACAGATTAAGCACATTTTTTCCCTAAAATTCACAGTTCAGAGCACCATTCAGGCGTGAGAAGTGAAGCAATATGATATACGGGTCGGGGCAATCCAGTTATTGCCGTGCAGAGTCAGACAGCAATGTTTGCTTGTAACAAACATACTAATGATAATTGGGTATCTGACATCTACAGTATAATTAACAAGAAGTGATGAAGTGGGAAGGTACCCTTCTACAGAGGAGACCTGTTTCCAGATCCTTAAACAGAGTTATGGCCACCACAGTGTGCATATTTTTACAAATGAATTAATTAAACCCCCTTCTTTTGCTTCACTGATGGACGCACTAATAAAATATTTATTCCAACAAATTACTTTTGCTATCTTGATTAACCCGGCTGCTGTTTAATTAATAACGTTATGCTTAAGTGAACCCATCCGGCCGTCACGTTAATTGCCAATTTGCAGTGAGCTGACTGATGTGTCCTGCCCAGTTATCCTGACTGGCAAGGCTGGCTATTGGCCTGGCACCGAGTGACAGCCTTACATCTGTGCTCCACAGTAACCAAAGAAAGCGTGATGCAAATGAGCCGAAAGAGACTTAATTTGCTCATCTTGGGTTTCATGTGTCATTCAAAGGGACCCAAGAAGTGGTTGCAACAGGATGGCCAAAGCACCTGAAAGTATCAATGGCAGCCTCTGGATTGAGCCAGAGACCAACTGAGATGTCAACGAGGACTTGACAGAGTTGAGTTTCAAGACACGGAAACCTGGGATCCCTGCCTTGTCCAGGGGAATGCCTGCCTTGCCTTCAGAGCTCAGTCTAGTAAACTGTCTCAGGAGACTCTTGTCAGTGCTATTCTGCAGGAAATCAAGTGGAGAAACCATGGGAAGAGGCTGTTGTGCCTTGCCCATCGACTCAGTGCTTGGGGTGCACATCTTGCTCTGGAGAGAATAAGTAACACATAAACCACTCAGATATTGTCACCTGTTGTCACAGTTGTCACCTCAGCTAAGCTGAGACTTCGGCGTGGAGTGCACAAAGGCATTTCTTATTAGTGGAGCACGGGTGCATTTATATGATGCTATTAACAAGGCTTTTGATGCATAATTTATTTTCTGATGATAGCCGTAGGTAGGAACAAGGTAGCAGACTCTGTTATTTCTCTCCTGTGCAGTCAGTGTGGTCTCTTGAGGACTTAAATGCTTTAGTCTGTCTATCTTAAAATCTCTAGGCATAAGCTGTGGACATCTACATGAAATATAAATGCCTAGTTTAATAGGAGTTAAATTAGATTATATAATTGTCCATCATTAAACTGTAAAAAAACCCTATGAAAACTTGTAAGAAATTAAAAGCCTAATCATCTGAGCAAATATGACATACAATTGCTTTAATAAATGAATATTGCTAGAATATAACCTATTAAAAATGAGAACCAAACTGAGTGTAAAATGTATATTTACTTGCAAATTAATGTATTTTAATAGTCACCAGTTAATGTGGATTAACCTTGCCTTAGGAAAACAAGGACAAATGCAAAATAAAATTAGAAGTGATTATTTAAATCAAGGCTATTGTCTGCAGACTGAAATATTTTCGATTAGAACTGATGACTTAGATAAATTTGATTTAAACCTTTCTGCTTGGCTTTGTCATCATCGGCTGTGGCCTTTACATACACCCTCAGAGTATGTGATTACTCTCCTGTCCATCTGCTCCGATGACTTTGGGTCCACTGGTTTCAAGGAGTGTGTACCAAGTATTTCAGATTATTGAGTATTATTGAGTATTTAAGATCACACAGAGTGGTGCCCGAGGCTATGAGGTTAATCTTCAGGATCAGGTGTACAACAGGACGCTTATCACTGCCAGGAGTTTTGTAAAGATCTCATTACAACGTGGGACAATCCAAATAAATTAACTCAAAAATTCAGCTCGGTTTCCTCCAATCAATAAACCAACCGATCTTCACATCCTTCCTTCTACACACCCATAATAGGAACCCTTTCCTATGCCTGTATGTTTATATCCTATCTATATTATTTATATTTATTATTACTAGGATACAGTATTTCATCTTACAGTATATTAACTGCTTGCTAATGATTCAGTTGAACACAGTGAAAGCCAACAGCCTAAGATAAAGCCAACCTTAAACCTTGGAAGTTAGAGAAGGAACTGATGGAAAGTGAAGGGGATAAGGGTGGTAAGAAGGAAGAGGGAGAGAAAGGAGACCTACACCTGAGGAGACTTTTAACAAAATGACCAGAAAAGAAGAGGATACCCAAGCAAGACTTCCTCTAGATCTAGTTTTCCTCCAGTGGTAAAGAAAATAAAAATTCTTAGGAACGGAGACAAAATTCTCCTATTTAGGTTAATAAATAAGAATATTATCATCACTATTATATACATTATAATATTTAGGTTAATACATAATAATAATAACCTTGTGAGCCAAATACCAGGGGGTGAGGAAGCCCCTTACACCTAATCTTCCAGTGGAGGCAGCTGCCCTTCTTTCATTCCTGTAAACCTGCCTTTGAATCACTGGAGTTTATCTTTTCCAAGTAACTTTTATTTCCTTTTACCTCAACTTGTCAACGTTAAAGATCCTTTCAGTGCTACTTGCTGATGACGTGGTATTTCACACCTTTTGATGGAGCAAACAAATTCAGGTTTGATGGTGTCTTGTAACCCCAAAGTGTTTCTTCAAGGTATCCAGCAGGTAAGGGCATCACCCCCACCTACCAGTTTGGAAGCTGGTAACGAAATCAGAATGGAAGAAATGCCTGCCAGTGACTAAAGCCAATGCAAATCACTTTGGCATGCGACGACGTTTCTGAATCCCAGGGAAACCAATTATGCATGCAGGGGGTACCAAAGTAAACTCTTTTCAGAACAGCAGAATATTGCAAGTCTTGGCCATTTTTTATGCTAATATTCCTTTTAAAATTCTTCTGCTGCTTTTCCTGCAATTATGAAAGATGTCCTTTGCTGATAGAATGCCAAGAGACATTTTTCCCTCCTTATTAGATCAGAAGGCACATAATGAGAGTATTATTTCCACCTACTTGTGGCAACAGAAACGGAGAAAGCATTTTAATTCCGACGATGCATCACAATCTGTACGAATCACTTGCTTTGTACTGAATCATTTCTTTCCCTCCACGCACGATGTGAATAACACATGCATGAAACTATCAGATCACCATCAGGCAGTAGCCATCTAGAGACAGACAAACCATGGCATGGAAACCAAAAATAACTTAGTTTAAGATTTCAACGGGGTGACAGTGAGTGTAAGAATAGAATGAAGTACAGTCAGATCCCCACTAGTCTCTAACCTTAAAGGGGGTTAGAGATACTTCTTAAATACCTTGGTAATAGCAGCTAAAACAACACATTATTAATCTAGCTCCTGATAATCCCTAAACAAGGCTTGAAAATTGCATGAAAAAACATGCAAAGCTTCCAAGAACAACAATGATGCCAGATTATACCTGAGGGAAAAATAGACCAACAAAATGCCACCCACAGATAAAACCTAAGCCATCCTATTAACTCGCTCATTAGGAAATGTTATATGACCTAATGAACTGCAAAGTAAGATTTAATCTCTACCTATACCAGGCTGCTCCTATGAACTCTCCTAGTGGAACCCTCAGAGAGGATTTTCAGGGGTGGTAGACACAGAACTGCACCTCAGGAGTAAGCTCCAGAGCCTGAAAGACATGCACCAGCTTAGACCCAGCACTACTTAAATCACAGGAAAAAAAAAACCCAAACCAAAAGGCTTGAATAATACAAAATAAACATAAAATATGATCAATAATGAAAAAAAAAACCCCAACAAGCCAACCTAAGAACAAAACCCACAACAAAACAAACCAACAAAATTCAAAAGGCTTGAATAATAACCAAGAGCAGGTTAAAATCCACAAGGATGTAAAAATTCCTGTAAGGATGAGCACGGATTGATTGAAAACTTTTCTTCTGCTCTAGTCTGCAGGAGAAGCTGAAAAAGCAGCATACAATAATTCCCTCTGTCGATCGCTCTTCCAAATTCATTTTGGACATCGCATAGCTAAGTTGTCTTATTTGATGAATATTTTGTTTGATACAGAGAAGAAGAATCACAAGAAAATAATAATTTTGATTTTTTTTGTCTTGGAGGTGTAAATATATACTGGAAATTCTTAAAATCTTCTCTGCTTTAGATGACCTCAGGTGGTAAGTCCATCTGTTTTTGGCAAAGAAAGTTTACTTCCATCTTTAAGAAGGTAAGAAAAGACAGAAGAGGCAAACAGGTGATGGCTTGTGATTCTCCAACGTGAAAAATGGAACAAATCCCTTGGATGTCCACCAGACTTTGATACAGGTTTGACCATTTGTGTGCGTTCATTAAACAGTGCAGCGAAGAGCAACAGTGCATCAGGTAGAGCTGAAGGTAAGAAACTCCCTCTTGGTCATCCCTTTTGTTTTTCCATCTAACAGGGTGTTTAGCAGATGATCTACCCCACGTGGGCTTGCGTTTGTCTATGAATCTGCTGTATTCAGACCACAGAACAAATGACTCAACTTTGAGCCACAGTTGAGCTGGTTTCACTCTTTGGAAGAAAAAATGCTGCAATCAGAAATGGGGCTGGATTTAAAACAGGGCTGGATTTAAAACAGGGCTGGATTTAAGTGTTTGCCAAGTAGCACAGCAGCCTCTTCACTCACTCCCCTGCAACGTCCGAAACTGCGCAACACGAAGAATCTGCAATAGCAGGTTCCTTTTGGAAAACCTTTGTTTGACAGTTGGGTTTCTTTTTGGCTCTCCTTAGGTCTTCTTGCTATGGATAATATTGTTTAATTCCTCCAAGCTGCTACCTGAATGTGCAGATGGAGGTACAGAAACACACACACTCACATCCTTACAATGCTTTGTGGAGTGGTCTGCTGTGATATGTGAAAAACACAGCTACCGTAAAAGCAGCAATGTTATCAGCTTGCTCAGGTATTCCCAGTTAAACTGTGTGCTAAAAGGCTTTTGTGCTGGATTCCCACTGGGCAGAAAAGCTATCAAGAATGGCAATGAAGCTTCGCTTTCTATCAGTGCCTAATGAATTTCAGAAGCTGCTTCTCCAGTCATGTCTGACCCAGTGTGATCTCTTGTACCACATCTCCCTGGCACAGTTTATTTGCTTGCAGTATATAGAATCACAGACTGGTCTGGGTGAAAAAGGACCTTTCAAGGCTGTCTAGTCCAACCCCCCTGCAGGGAGCAGGGCCATCTGCAACCAGAGCAGGTTGCTCAGAGCCCCGGGCAACCTCCCCTGCAATGGTGCCAGGGATGGGGCAGCCACCACCTCTCTGAGCAGCTTGGCACAGGCTCTCCCCACCCTCAGCATCAAAAATATATCTGGTCTAAATTTTTATATGCATGTTGTGGCTTCACGTCCTATTCCTTCCTGTTTCTTCCCGACAGCTTTCACTTGACACTGCATCCCTCTGCTCCCTTTACCTTCATCTGGGTCTGATTCTGCAGCCTGAAGCCCAGGGTGCACCCAAAAGCAGTATTTCTTTTCCAAGGAGCTTAAACTCAGCCTGTAATCAGGTAGCGTGCAAATAGGGAAGCTACGTTGGAGCCAATTTCTGTCTCCTGCCATCAGTGCAAAGCCAGCGTTAACCATCCCTGCGTGGCTGGCGACCACGTCCCCATGTGCTGGGTGTAGGGGTGACAGCAAAAGGTGTTGCCCCCCACACTCCCTTACAACTTCTGGATCTGGGAGACCGCATTCACAGCGTACTCTTAGCTCACGTTGTCCAGAGCATCCTCCTACAGTGGAGTCTCCTTCCCTGGAGCCTTTCCAAACCCGCCTGGCTGTGACCCTAGGCACCCTGCTCTGGGTCACCCTACTTTCGAGGAGGGTTGGATGAGATGTTCTCTGGAGGTTCCTTCCAACTCCCACCGTGCTGGGATTCTGTAGAAAGATTACGTGCAAAGGGCTTCTTCAGACTGCTGCCATCCAAACCACTTATCAAACAATTTTATTCCAGCAATAATAAGTTACTGTCAGAGGATAAAAATCTTAACAGAGCTTTTCAAATTCAATTACACCACAAAACAACTACCGATATCAAAAGGCTCAAGGGTTTTCTCATTAGTATTTTAAAGCAGCATGACAGATTATTTTGAGTGTGTCAATAATGATTCATACTTCTCGTTGAGTCCCCATTGTAAGGGAAAAATCTTACGACAGCTGAACTGTCTTTTTTTTTTTCAGGCCAAGATAGGAAAAAACATCATTAAAGTTGTTACGAATCCAGACAGGGCATAACTTTGTCTGACAGCTATAACAAGAGCAGATGAGATGCAAAGCAGAGTCGCATCACTTCGGGTTTTGTGCTGGCTACTCTGTGGGCAAGACTCAATTATTGCAAAAGAAAGACGAGGAAATCCTTCCGAAGCTGCCAAGAGAGAGAAACAAGGTGTGTGTGTGGGGGGTGTTATTCTCTGATGGTGAAGAAATACTATTCAAGATGGCATATTACCTTCCCAAAGGGCTAAAAAGATTATCACCGTGTAATAATAAACATATTCAGTGTTAAAAAATAGTGTAAATTACCACTGAGCCGTGGGCTGTGAGAATAACTCATTAGCAATAAGGTCTGTACAGCTTGATTAAGATTTCCCTGACTAAAATGTTGTGTATCAACAGGAGGGATTTCTATGCTGAAAAGCTGTTAGTGTTATATGGAATGAAAATATTTCATAATGGTGACATTTCGACACAAAATTTCCTGATAGCTGACATCACCTCAGCTTCTGAAGAGGTTACACTGGCAAAGTGCCTATCATTTCATCTTGCTGTCAGAAAAGGAAGCGGAATTTTTTGCAGCAACCAAACAGTAGTAAGTGTAATTTCCTCGCTGCATTTTGCTCATTTACTTATTTTTCTCTTTTCAGTGTGTGCCCACTCGAGCTGGTTGGTACCTATGCCTTGTCCTCTCTGCATGACAGGTGAATAATCCAGGCTGGAAGAATTTTCGCTGCTCATTTATCTGTAAAGAGCCCTGGCAAATCTACCAGGAAGGGGTTTTTTATTTACATTGCATACAGATTTGCACGCTTTGGATGTCCAACTCCAACTGCAGAGCTCAAGGACACCTTCCCTTATGGTGGATAGCTGTGCTCTGTCCTCAGCTCTCAGCAAACTCAGGATCTCTTCAGATGGGGACAATTTCTGGTGGTGGGTGCCATGTTCTTCCAAGAAACTCCAAGGAATTCTCCTGCATTTCATGGACTATATCCTTCACCATCCCTGGAAGGGTTTCCAAGCTGTGGGACATGGGGTAGTGGTGACCTAGCAGTGATGGGGGAATGGGTGGACTTGATGATCTTAAAGGTCTCTTCCAACCTAAATTATTCTGTGATTCTTTTATTTCCCTGGTTTCCACCCTCCTTACTCAATGAAAGTCAATCTGAGGATGATTCACGATATAGTAGAGAAGAATGTAAAAATAACAATTCTGACACATTTTCACACAGCACTCGCAAATGGGTGAATGTTCTCAAAGCTTCAAAACCCAACGCTGGCCAAATGTGGCCTCTCCTTCGAAATCCACAGGCTTCCAATAAACTTTTTCTTCTTTTTTTAGCTTACTCTGGTTTATAACATTTTCCCTTCCTGCTTGTGAGGTTGGTTTTTTTTTCCTCTCAGGATTATCTCGTACAGTGTTTACAGAACTAGCATTTGGGTTTTCAGAATCCCACTAAATACCGTGTTTCTATGGAGGAATTACTCTCTATCTTTAAAGACCGGAGCTATTTCCCCTCAATAAAGCCTGTTTTCATATTTTCTGTCCTCACAGCACAAGAGAACTAAACAATACGGTACTTCACATACAAACTTAGCCATGGAAATCCTGAACAAAGTCTTCAAGCTTCACGTTTGGGTCTGAGGGGGGGGTCTCAGGGCATTCTCCCAAATTATTTTCCATTGTGGTATTCCAAAATTGATTTGGACTTGAAACTCATCTTTGTCCAGAGCTTTTGGCAGACACCTTCAAATACCCAGACATGGAGGGCAAACGGAGTACGCTGTGAAGAGGATTTGTGTGTATTCCACAGCCCCAAATCCTTGCAATAGTACATTGCTTGCTCTGCTGAGAAGCTGCTTTCAGACTTCGTGTGGCTGCAAAGTTGGGCACGATGGGAGGACTGACAGCCAAGGGACGTGCACAAAAGGGAGAGAGAGCACTTTGGGGTGTGGGAACAGCAGAAGAAACTCTGCAAGACAGCAGAGTTAGCTTAAAAGCGAGTAGAATATGGCATTCTGTGATGATTGCCACACTCCTGGCAGCAGGCAGATGTACTGAGCGAAGAGTCTCTCTCCCTTTCATTATTATTATAATTACTATGATGGTTGTTATTGCTGTTGTAAGGAAACAGTACCTGAAAATTGTGAGAGACCGTGTTATTTCCTTTTCGTTACAGACTCTAAACTACAGTTATCACTTAAACTCTCAGCGGTTTGGATTTTTAAACGGCATTGGAGAGTGTATTTTGTACAGGTGGTAAAAGGAAGAAGGAAAAAAACATCCCTTCTTGCTGGGAGTTTTGTGTTTCATTACATCAGGGCCAGGATTTCATCCACACTCTTTAACTTCTCTCAGATCCCTGCTTCTCATTTTGCTAACAACACTGACGCCTGAAAATAATCTTAGGAACCAGCTTCCTCCCCTTTCCTGGGTACCTGCTTCGGTGTCTCTTATCTGACAAGGGAGCGAGGGGACTGAGTGAAGGGCTTTGGTTGTTTTCATTCATATGGAATGAACCAAAACATTTTGCTTTTCATCACTCAGAGTCTTTGGCAATGAAGGCTGAAGATACCCAGGGGCTACCACCAGCAGCAAGGACCAGGAGGATGAGGATTCCTCATCCTGAACCCTTCTTGGATTCTCCTGTTTGCTTGTGGCACTGAATCGAAGCTTCAGATGGGTTTGACTTTTTGTTTCTCATTTTATTTTGGTCAAATCCATAACATATTTAGCAATGGAACAGAACCATTTTCTCTCCTACTCCTTTTCAGATTCATTATGACTGGTCGACAGGTTCATCTATGGGATATAAAACTCAAGCACCTTTACTTTGAGTCGATAACTTGCACAAGGGACACAGAGCCTCTGGAAGTCCTTATGTAAAGGGTACATTATTTAACTGTCTTTAACTTGATGGAACTTTCCTTTCAAAGACATGAACTACAATCTCAAATACTCTTCAGCCTTCAGGTTTCCCCTCCCCCTCTCTCTTTCTGTCTTTTTGTTTATTAAAATATGGATCAAAATCACATTTTCCTCTGATGCTCGTTCATGATGACTTTGAAGGAGTGTGAAATTTTTCCAGGAAATAAATGACTGTTTTCATTTTCCAGCAGATATTCAGCTAATGGAAATGCTTTCATAAGTCACATCTTTAGAGATTTGATTGAGAGTCGATTTTCAAGTAGACGGAAACAGTCACCTCTATTTCAGAGTTCCTCAGATCAGGCATTATTTGTCCTCCATCTTCAACTCCCTAATTATATGTTTTGTAATGTGCTTATAGCAGGATACCTCTTGTGACTACTTTTAATCCAGTAGATTTATGTTCAGACCTATCCTTCAGTATCTGAGCTGGTGTTATGCTTAGAATGGCTCTTGTACCTCTCTGCAAGGTACCACTTCACCTCCAGTTTTCATCTACCGGATGAAAGCAGTTAGGATTTCTCTTTTGTTTTTTCTTTATTTGGGTCAATTAAAAAAGAAAGCAGGAAGCAGCTGCTTAGTTTTGCAGCTCTTGTCTCCACTAACATCCTCATTTGTTCTTATGAGATGAATCATTTTCTTCCTTCCAATCAGAATCAGCGGTCACATGGAAAACGTGAATGGCACATAACGAAGTAAATAAGACACAATGTGAGGGGAAATTTGGTTGGTTAGAGCAGAGGTCCAGGATATAAGGACAATAATAGAGCTCTAAAAGTGCCATATGGTGACTAAAAGGCTCAATTTGTTTCAGAAGCGCTGCATTACACCAGATAAAAGACCTTTTATATCAGCTTCTTTATACCTCATCTTTGCAAATCGACCCTACTTTATTCCTTCACTCATTTACATATTTTTCTGTTGTTAATAGCAAAAGAAAGAAAGCTCAAAATTGCTCAAGTTCTATAAAAAATCAGATGTATTCTTCACAAGGTTGCAAATGTATGCGTAGCCTTAGAGCTAGAAAATACATCTACTACACATTTTCCCACATCAAATACAAAAAAGAATGCACTGTATGGATGGAGATAAGAGTTATCTATAAAATCAGAGTTCACTAACATCATACTAGATGATCACATTAATTAGACCATGAAATAAGTCCTCTGCACCTTTCACTTTTTCACTGACATCAGTTGAATATATACGTACTCAAATATAGGTTATCTCTATTTCAGTCTTAGAGAAAATAAAGCAAACACAGTTTTGGGAAATGAAACGAGTATCTTCCTACAAAGAAAACAAATTACATTGGGGTACTAATTATGTACACCCCTAAGCTGGCCAAAACAACAAGCTTTATATCTATGCAATTCAATCGTATGGGATTTCACTTCTGTACAAATAATAAAGAGACTCATGAAGGCAACAGTTGGTATAGAGGACTTGGTTTTCATCTTGCTTAAGCTGCCATAAATCAAAAGCTGAGCAATGTAGAAGTGTGAGGTGAGAATTAAACCCAGACTCTCCTTTTGGCAGAGCTTTTTTCTTCCAAGATGTAGCATTATATGCTGTTCTCTCAGCACCAAAGACGCTGTCTTTGCCAAGGGCATAACCTGTCTTGCCTGGCACTCAGTAAAAGAGCTCGTATTAATTCAGAATGACACTTGAGAGTAAGGACTGGTTTGCTGTATACTCCTGAAAGGCATAGTAAAGGATAATGGCTATTTTCATTAACTATCTCCCTTACAGAGTTACTTGCAGTGGTTTAGAAAGCCAGAAGCCTGGCCTGATCCCAAAACCCTGCAGATAACCATCTCTTTGATACCCTGAGAGCCAGAGGCAATATTCAGTCACTTCTCATAGACATGCAGTATCTTATAATTGAATGCTAGCACTTCTTTATACAGCCAAGCAAAAATCTTGCAAGTGCACAGAACAGAAATGAAAACTGGCCAGGAAAATGTTTTGAGATTGAAAACAAGATATTTATGGCTGGGCAAATGCCACGCGAATCTCAACTTCTCACTTCAAATTCTTTCTTTTAGAAAGAAAAAAAACCCAACCCAACAAAACAAACACCAACCCCAACATAAAGGCTATTAGAGTTTGCACTCCACTAAGGCTTCGTTCAGGTTTATTTTCCGTACTCCGTATGAGAAATGTAGGTCAGCGACCATGAGCAACAAGGTGTCTTAAGAACATTTAGAGATACGTGTCAGAAGCCTGAGTGCAATAAAAGGCAGAGTAGAGCGTAAGAGTACAACGTGCTCTGTTCTTCAGTGTCCCACATTCTGGGAGAAAACGTGAAGAGTTACTAGGTAGACATTTAGCAGAGAAAACCAGACAAAGCAAAAAGGGAAGGGAAATGAAAGAGAAGGCAAGACGACCGTCTCTTTGCTCCCCTTTAACCTCTCTCCTTGAGGTTCATTGCTTTAAAAAAACACAACCCAACCCAACCAAGCAACAACATCAGAAAAACCTGGCTCTGGTGCTCCAGAAACATGCTCAGTGGAGAATCAAAAGAGTGAGTTCTTATGGCCTGGGGAGTATGAGCTTCCCTACACCATAAATAAATGAGTGTGTAAAGAGTCCCAGAGCTATGTATTTTTCATGAGGGAGAAGATGGACGCTAGAATTTAACGAGAGGCTGACGTTTTATAACAAGGGGATCACATTCTCCTCAGAGTCACCTAAAAAGGGAGATGGTGTGAGCAGTATGTAAGAAAAACAGAACAAAGAGCATACATAAGGATTTTGTTGTAAGAATGCCATTTTTGATGCTTAAACACACATTGATTAGGACTGTTTCGTATCCTCCTCTGTTTTCTGGAAAGATCAAAACCTGGCCATTAGGCCATTGTGCCTGAATATCAATCAGATAAAAGATTCAGTTTTGCCATATAATTTACAAAAAAAAAACCAAACCCCAAAAAACATTACAACTTTGCACAATGCTATTTCTTCTTTCGATAAATCCACCCCAGTATTTTTGAACCATTGATTTACAAGGCAAATCTTTGCCTGGGATTGAGTCCATCCTCGCTGCCTACGCTCCAATACGGTCTCTGCCAATGCTGAACTATGCCACGTTCCTGACTTTTAATTCCTGTTAATAAATAAACCACAGCCTGCTTTGAAACGAAACCATTAACAGCGGGACAAGCAGGAAGACTCTGCAATTCAACCTTTTTGTTCTGGGGGACCTCCAGACAGCGATGCTCTGACTGAAGCATCCAGAAGCATGAAGAGCTGTATTTCCCATGTGCGTCACTGAAGTGCTAGGTGCTGCCCCATCCATAGCCTGGGATTTCCTGGGATTGCTCTGCAGATGTCTAACACACAGAACAGTGAGACTGTAGCACCCTCTTACAATGGGAACCTGATGCAAAGTTTCCTGAAATCAGTAAGAGGCATCGCGTGCTACGTTTATTATGATGGTAAGCAGAACGTAGGGTAGGGGCTGCTAGAGAGCCCACTGAGTATTTCCAAGGGCTCATTCACACTCTGAAATTTAACCATTCTCTCTTTTTTTCTACTCAGACAACTTAAGAGTGTAATTATCTTGATATATGAAAGGAGGAGGGCTGAGCAGAAACAATTAATACTTGGAGCGCGTGTTTCGTCTGCTAGCAGTGGGCCCCACCATCCTTCACTCCCTCATGCTGTCATTTAATTCTTGTTTAAACAGCTCCTGTCTTCTTATTTCTTCAGCTGTGACCGTTGGACCATTTCTCATGGTCATGGCTCTCAACATGGTAATGGCTTTGCAATTTTCAGGCACCTGTTCCAGATTTGTTTTCCTTCGTGAACCTATTTCTTCTAGAGTTACCATCTAGCACGAGCAGAACAATTTGCCTAGAGCAGGCTAAAAATAACACTCGTGCACAAATAACTTCAGAGGATTTTCCCATCACCTCCTAACCCTTCTAACGTATGTGTTTGTGTGGTCCTCCATGTCTCTGCTTTTTGCTTTTGTTGTGCTAGAAGACATTTATATTGACTGAGCACATTTGAATTAAGGAAGCAAATCCTGTGATGAAAAGAAAATCAATCCTGTTTTAATTCTGAACATACCACTTTGTATCTAGGAGAAAAATACATCCCCAATTAAACATGTGCATGAAACCACGCGGACAGAAATACAGACTGCTTTCAAAATAATACCCTTTAAATACGTGTGTAATAAAAACGACCCATATTTGTTCACAGCCACTATCAAGTAATGGGAGAAAGGAAAGGGATTCAGAAGGACCTACTGAAGAAGACAAAATTATTTCCATTTTTCTGCATCCTCATTCAATATTTATGAAGTTTTAACTCATTTTGCAGTCGATACATACGTCTGGAATCCATATCTTATGCTTTTAGCAAGAGTCCAGCTTGTCAATCATTATCGGAGGCTTTTAGAAGATGCTAACAATTTACATCAGTGGAAAGTGCCATTACCACTGAGCCTGGTTAAACCGAATATTCCTGAAGTCTAACTGACCATTACTAATGAGAATCACAGCACCCTGCATTCAGTATGTCTTGGTAATCTTAAGGAACTCATTCGTTGTGGGCTTTCCATTTAAAAATCCACACGAAAAATGAAAGCATGTTAAAAAAGATTAAAAAAAAAAAAAGAAAAAAAAAAAAAGAAAGTTAACAGCACTGATCATGACTCAGTCTCAGGACTGCATGCTGCTCAGTCTCCCCAAACGTACTGGGAAATTGAGATGCTCAGATATAATTTTAAGCTTTCTGTTTCTAACCTTTATTTTGACACACAAAGTTGCCACCACGGTGCTGTATTGGTAAAGAGGAGATAAAAGGCTATGCTTCAGAGCCAACAGACCACCTTTTTCTGAAAATAGCCTTTAAACCCAAATGCCTTTAAACCTAAATGCCTTCCTGAAACATGATTTTTTTTCAGGGCAAAGCAGTTGAAGATAAAAGCAGCAGCAACAACTCTTCCCATGTACGTTGTGGAGAAACAAAGACATTGTGCTTGTTACCCAACTAAAATTCAAGACAAATAAAGAGGGGCTGTCAATAGAAACAGCACAGACACTGCTGGCTACAGTAAAATGAATATTACACACCCTCAGTGGGAACTCTAAACATCACAGGCTACTGCTTCACACCACTTTTTAGCCCTTCTCCTTGTCAGACAGACCTTGTATATCCTACTGCTGCAATCCCACCAACTTTAGAGTTTGGTGATATGATCAACCATCAAGTTATTCTGGTTGGAGGAGACCTTTAAGATCACCAAGTCCACCTGCCACCCCAGCACTGCCAGGGCACCACTACCCCATATCCCTCAGCACCACAGCTTGGAAACCCCTCCAGGGATCACGAGGACTCCACCACTGCCCTGGGCAGCCTGGACCAGCCCTGGACAACCCTTAAATCTCCCCTGGTCCAACTTGACACTTGTTCCTCTTGTCCATCTGGTGACATTCAAAGACAGAGACAGGACACACTCTTGTCTTTGTCCCATAGTAGCTCCTTTACATCTCACAAGACTGTATATTTTATTTCCTCTAAAAACTGTGCTCTCTGCTCCACCCTCCATCACTCCTTCTGTTTCAGACCCTGTGACACTGATGTCAACTGCTGCTTTCCTCTGTTACCCATTCTACTGCCTCCTGGCTCCTCTGCTTGGTGCTCTTATGGTCTCTCCTCGTCCCCACACATCTTCATTTCATAACTCATCCCCACCAGCTCCTATAGCCTGCATGTAGTCCTATATGCTGCTGTCCACAGCCGCATCTCTTCATCCATGGCCTGACTCCCTGCTCGGGTTATTTGATGTCTCTCTCCCTCTTTTCAGGAATGTTGACACTTCCAAAAGCAAAACTGCTGCACCTCTTCAGCAGAAGCTGCTTTCGTATTCTTTTTTGTCAACTACTGTATTATCTCACTTACTTTGATATAAAATATTAAAGTTGGTTTTGATTAGTTTCCCTTTCCTTCCTTTTATGTTGGTATTGCTATTCTTGCCCATAAACTAATCTTCTTACTTCTCCCCTTCTAACTGTTCTAAATTCCTCTGTTCTTCTCCACTGTTACCTAAACCCCTGATACGGCTGTGGGTTTATTTTTCCTTTGTATTTTATCAGAACAAAAAATCATCCTCCTTTTTTAGCCTTTTTGGACTTTTTTTTGCTTTCAAAAATGAACTTAAAGGCCATTTATGGCCAACAAAACTGGAGGGCAGTATCTGGAAAGGCAAAGCATGCTCCAGTGAGACCGACATCAGTAATGTGTCACAGGAGGTAGATGAGAACAAAGCAAGGCCATGCTCATTAAAAATGCACATTAATTCCTTAAGCCATGTTTCTCATCACCTTTCTAATGTACCCTCTGCCTTTCCCTGTTCGCTGGGACTTCTCAGAAAAGAGATATTAACAAAGACTTAGGGCAGTGATGAATAGAGACTAGTAGATCCTTCAGCTCTCCGTGAAGAGAAAATGTCTTTTAGTGACTGAAAATTAGACCTTTATTCTCTCTGGTCCAGAGGGACCTTTCAGTTCTGCAGTTAAACAAATGGCATGTGCTCCTCTTCTCTTCATTTATTCTGGTGGCAGGATCTGCTCAGGCTTTAGCCTTGCGAGACTTTTAGCATTATGCCATTTAAGATAAATTGAGCAAGGTTAGGAATTAAATTAATGTGATTTCATTATTATTTGAACAGCATGTAAGGACTGCCTATAAGATTATTGCAAGCTCTTTGTGCATCACAACGGCGTTAAAGCATCTTGCCTAAACGAAATACTTCTACTCAAAATACGCTTGATATTGTGAATTAAAATACACAGTACAAGGTGAATGCGTGTAATAAACACGTTAATCATTAAAATACAGGTATATGCTCATTAGCTAATTATTTTGTTCACATTTCCCAACTAGCAGCAGAATGAATTCCCGTGTGTGACACAATTCCATAAATTAGCCTCACTGGAAGTAAATAGATCTTGCTTCACCCTTCTAAACAGCCTTAGAAGGTTAAGAAGAAAAGAATATTTTTGCATGCTCAGGAATTCAATTGCTCAAGCCCTAAACCCTAGATCTACTTAGAAAAAAAAATAAATTAAACCCTACTAATTTTAAATGAAGACATAAATTTAGTTTTACTCTGTTGGTCCGAATACAGGCAGTAAGCTGGAGCGAGGCCCGGAGAACTCCCCAGAGCAGCAACCAGCCTGGCCAGTCAGGGCAGTGGTTAATATTTTATTCAGAGGAAAGATCAGATTAATTTGGTGGTGGTGCAGAAAGACAGACACATAGCTTCCCAGATATGCACGTCAGGCTAAACTAGGAGAAGCTTCAAGCAGAGGAAACAGAATAGCAAGGAGGAAGGCAGCAAGATGGGCAGGAACAGGAGCTGTGGCAAGAAAAGCAGGTCAGCACATTCTGGAGATAATCATCTAAATCACTATTTTTTTTTTTCTGATGGAAATGCTTGGAAAGCAATAAAGCTGGGAGAGACTAAGGGGAGATACAGATTGTAAACTGGATGTGAATCTGTGCTGGGAAATGAAGAAGGCAGTATGATTTTGAGTTGGATACGCACGAACACCGATAGCCCCTTTCTACACGGCGCTGATAAAACCAGCAGAAGATGGAAGATCTAGAAGATCTCAGTAGGAGAAGATGCCAACAGGGAGAAATCTCAAGGAAAATAAATAATATATGCATGTGAGAAATGGGAGTTTTCACATGCAGGAAGATGAACATAATGAAAAAAAAACCCACCCAAGATTCTAGAAATGGGAATATAACACCAGAGTCTGGAATTTACTGCTTTGTGGCTTTATGTAAGATTTACTTGAAATGTATTTGTTATAACAACAAGATTTTCTCCCTGATGCTTTCAAAGTCAAGCTACTTAATAAGGAAAACCAAACTTATTAACACAGATTTAAATTTAAAGGGATTGTTAATCTGTACCTTTGCTTGTAAGAAAACAGAGCAGTGGCAGAGAGGGTGGGAGGGCAGAGCCAATCCAGGCTCTACGTCACTGCTCAGGGCAAGACGCGGGGCAACAAATTGCTCAGGTTCATAATTTTCCATCTGAAAATTAGTGAGGTCATGCAGAGAAATTAGGGCTGCCGAGTATATCCTGATAATTCCAGTTTCCTCTGACCCCTCCTTCTGAAGGACAGTGAAGCAGGGAGTTCTCTGCTTTCCCCAAGCATCTTTCTCTGAGAAAGCTGAGAGATTTGATGCAATTTATTGCCATGCCCGGAACCAAACGTCAGATGGTTCTAACCAGCTGTTTGAGTGGAGAACAGTGGCTTGGGTTCATAAGGGCAACACAGGAGGTGTTTGCAGACCCTGCCTTGCTTCTTTATTGGCGTTTCTTTTCCATGTTAAAGAAAATGTCAACTAAGCAAAGAGGGCCAGTTGGAAATGCTGGCAAAAAAATACCTGACGAAGATCTAGTGCACGCAGAATTGAATAGCAATGCAAAAAGCTGTGCGTGGTCAGAAATGCAGGTACCATATCTAAATAACTGTGTCTGGGGTTATTATAACAAAAAACACACTGCTCAATAGCTCGAAGAACTACGAAGGGGTTAGCGATGCAAAAAAGCAGATATTTCATCTCATCCCAGCCCCCTTCTGCAGCTTTTTGTCAGCGGTAATGACTTTAGAAGCAAACTAATTAGCTGATTAGAGACCTAGCCCTAAAAAAGCCTGAAGCAAGGGTCACTTCAAAGGTTTCACTAAAGCCAATTCTGGTAGATTCTCAAGGCTGTCACGTTTTGAATTTGATACTTTTGATTGCCCTGATTCCAACCAAGATGTCCAACAGGGAAAAGGAAATATTGTGAGGAATACCTGAACGATCTCACAGAAAAAGGTGGTTTATAGAAACAAGAGCAGGGCTTTTGAGAACGTGGAGGAGCTCAGCACTCAGAGGGATCTGTCACCCTGTGTTTCAGAGGTATTTTAGTGGGTCTCTTCACCAAAAAGCAATTTTCCAAACTGATCTTTGAAAAAGCTCATCCAGAATGAAGCTACCAAACCCCCAATAACCTTTAAGCTATTCCTCTTGTAAGAAGCAGATGTTAAGCCATTGAAATGAGGAAAAATAATTTTGAACATAAGATTACACAAACACTGCTATGAATTTAAGTTTCTTCTCCATTTCACAAATTACAAAAACAAAAAAAAAAGATAAAACTGAGAGCAGTTTTGGTTTCCATGGCCATATGCCCAGGTCAGTTGTTTGCTTACCTGTTATCCCCAGCAGCTACGTCTGCAGTAAATTAACCACCTAGACTACTTTCTCATAGGGAGAAGATACAAATTGGGTAATAAGTCAATGTCCAATCGTTGTTTTTTTTCCTTAGATACTGCATAAATATATATTCCTAAAGCTTTCCAGAGTCCTGGGAGCTTGAGCAGTGGTTTCACGCACACATATCTCCCTGTGAAATGCATCATGTGCATTAGGAATCTAAAAGCAAAGTGTGTGTGGGGTGTATGATCACGGGAGGGGAGAACTGAGGAATTCCTTATGGGATGTGGGTTAGATAAGGCAGGTGCTAGCAATTCCCTGTACGTCTCTATCAACTGCTGGTGGGTGGGCTGATATCAGCTATGGGAAGTCTCAAAGCAAAGGAAAAAAATTCCTTGTGCGCGTCTCAAAGTTGTTTCTTTGGAGGCGTCTTCAAGCAAAGGCACTGACGAGCTCTTTGCAGAAAGGCAACAGGAGAATTAAGCCGTGGTGGTTACTGCTGTTTGGTCCAGACCTGGTGCAGAAGGGGGAGGGAGAAGGCAACGTTTGCAGCAGGAGGAGAGGTGTATGGCAGTGCCTGGCAGCGTGGGCTCTGCGCTGGATGCTGAGGCAATACAGGGTGGTACTCATTTTCATGCCTGAAAACCAACACGCAGAGGGTAACTTGTCTTAGAATACTCCACGCCAGCTCAAAGTACAGTCCTTAAATGCAAACACAGACAATACCCTCTTTTGCTACTTTCTCTTTCCTGTCTGCTGCTGTAAATGCTCTTCATCCCTTGAACGTTGTTCTTGTCAGCCCATGAAGTGCCCTCGCTTCTGGAGAAAAGGAAGGAGGAGCTCAGCACTCAGGGGGATCTGTCTCCCTGTGTTTCAGAGGTATTTCAGAGGTATTTCAGAAAAATGAATCCTGCTTAGGGGTTGAGAAGAAAAGCCCTAAGCACTGGCTGTGTGGCACGTTTCAGGAGGGTATTTAGGTAGTTGTCTACTTTTTAATACCTGTCTCATTTTGAGCAGTAGGAAGATGAGAGAAGAGAGACTGAAAGCCCAGGAGGCCAGAAAGTGGATTAGAATGGCGGTAATGCCATCCTGCTCACATTAAAAACACTTTAAGCCTGTCCTACAATCATATTAATATCAAACTGTGTTGATTGAGTATAATCTCTTCCCATCTTTGGGCCTCCAACAGATGTGTCATAGCTCCTCACACAAGTTTTAGCCAGGCTGAAGTCTCCCGGAGGCCCTATCACTTTGCTAGCACTCCTCTAACCTGCCAGAGGCTCCTCTGCTTTACTCTTGCTGCTTTCCATCCCAGCTTTTTTATCCTGCTTGCAGACCCGCTGGTAGATCCTGCTAAGTGACCGCTGATCACTCAAGAGGCAGCTGTACTCCCACTCTCTCCAGAGAGCACTGGTACCAGCAATCACCATGTGAGACTACCCAGAATCATCCTCACACCCAACAAACCAGAGCAGCAAGGGGTCACATCCAGCTTTCATCGGGGACGTGGCACTGGGCTGGTCTCAGAGCACCAGTGTCAGACACGGGCAGGCTGGGCAGCCAGGTAATGTGGGAGAGCTGTGAGAAGGCACAGTCATTGCACATCACTGCTAGGGTAGGAGGCATCTGGGCTTGCTAACAAGGTGGGCAAACCAGCAGTTGCCAAAGGCAGTCTGCTAACACTCGTGAAGGTGACGTGCCATACCCAGGCACTGAGATGACTTACATGAGAAAGAGATGTCAGTGAAAGTGCATCCCAGTTCACCCACGAGACATCTGAAGTTCAGACACATCCTCATCCCCACAGGAAATATTCAGTTTTACCATATTCCAGCTCTTGATCTTAACAGTCTTCTTCTCTGTTAAAGTCATGGTCTTGTAACTAGAGAACAGGGCTGCAAACGCACGGCTGAACGACTCAGTTTCAGCAGAAAATTATTCATAATTACTACAATCAAAAACCCGACTGCCTGTGGAATCTCTCCCAAATAACTTTCTGTAAACAACATCACAAAAATCACCGTCGACTCACATAAGATTCATGAATAAATATAGGAAAAAAATTATTTGTAATTATTTGCTGCTACTAGCTGGCCCCTCAAAATATTCTCTCCAATTTAACAGCCCCAGGCTGTGATTGCACAATCATGGATATTAATGGTGGGAAAGAACCAGAAAACTCCCTCCTCTAGCTGAGCATTCTTGTCCCCTCTCTTTGTGAGACACTGCCTAACAAAAAACCCTGAGGAATATCTACAGTGTCTCTACAATCCTTTGATGCTTTGTACTGGTCCGGTCTCAAAATCTTGAGCATTGCTTTGAGCGTGTCTGCTCAGCTGAAACTGTGGTAATGACAGTAAGGGTGCTGCTTTTTTTTTTTTTTTAACTGCTTACTGAGATTGATGCTTTCTTTGAAGGCTCCTTGCTCATTTAAATCTTTGCCTGGTAGTTAAAAAGCAGTAGTACAACCCCCCCCGACAGGCATCTCTGTTCTGTCTGCTTCGTCCCACGTGTCTCGCTCTGGCTCGTAAATCATAATCCACAGACAAGACGCGGCTAAAACCCGAGCGAACGGATGTTCTGAGAAACCCAAAATGTCAATTAGCAAATGACTGCCACGTGCAACGTGTTCCTACTTATTCAAGATTGTAGCTTCTGGAATAAATCGGTCTTGGTGTCTAAACCCGCTTTGTTGTTTGCCACTAAGTCATCCCGCAGAAGCTTTGCAAAGTCTCTGATCACCACTGATGATGTCTTGTGCCTGTACGGCAGTAGCCCAACACCAGGCAAACAAACTGGTGAAAGCAGTGACCCCCTCTCCTAAGCAGAATACCTATTTTCAGATATGTATCATGGAATCATAGAGTCATTTTGGTTGGAAGAGACCTTGAAGATCATCGAGTCCACCCGTTCCCCCAGCACTGCCAGGGCACCCCTGCCCCCTGTCCCTCAGCACCACAGCTCCACGGCTTGGAAACCCCTCCAGGGATCATGGGGACTCCACCCCTGCCCTGGACAGCCTGGGACAGCCCTGGACAACCCTCAAGGTGAAGAAATTGTTCCTCATTCATGTCCAACCTAAACCTCCCCTGGTGCAACTTGAGGCCATTTCCTCTTGCCCTGTCACTGGATAAAGCCTAAGCACAGGGTGCAAGCAATTGCTTGCCACAGAAGAGGAGAGAGGAAGGAATGGGAAGAACCACCTTATAGCATCCTGTGGTGTGGTTCATATGAGGAGTCTCCCCACTGCTCTGGGGAGCTCCCTTCTTCCGGGGCTGCCTGATTTTACCAGTGGCAGACGACGGTGTTTCTGTTTGCTGAGCATCAGCGTTGTACTTATGGGCATGGACAAGTACAAACAGAATCACTCAGCCAACACATTTACATCAAAGAGTTTGATCTGGGAGGTGCTCATTGCCTCTGAAGATCTTCAGCATTTTTCTCAGAATCAGACAGATGAGAGAAAAGTTCCCAAAGACGCTACAAAGGAAAAAGATAACGCTGAAGATAGTGTAATTTGCCCTAGATTTTACAGTACGTGTCACCTGAGCAGCAACCAGCAATTCTTCCAAACCCTTGCTCCTCTTTTTTTTTCTTGAAAAAGAGTAAACAGCAATTAGTCCTAACCCGAGCAGGTATGGAATAGCCCAGTGTCAATTCCTGCCTACACAAAGGCACAGCAGAATAAAGAGAATGAGGGTGTTTCAAAATCGGTACTTAATTAGTAATGCCCTTTCAGTTGAGCTCAGACACACTCACTGTAGCAAACCCTTAACCCAGAAATGTCAGGCTAGATTAGGCGTGCACAGCAGTGCAGGTGCTGCTATGGAAAGGTGCTCAACGCCAACTGTGAACGATGGATCCAGATGAGTACGAGAAATAGAGCATCTGCACTTTCACACAGGATGTGACTGCACTGCTTAGAGCCAGCTTGTGTGTCTTCTGTCTCTGAAGAGCCTGCTTGATGTCAGGAGCAGAGAATTCCCCCTTTCCTTTTATCACTCGGCATCTTCATACATCTTTTCACTTTTCTGCCTTCCTTGTCCCCCCTCGCTTCCCTTGCCTCCTCACATGTCATCATGAGCTCGAAAGGTGATGCCCTTCTGGGCCTTTGTAGCCCACAGCACAAAGCAGCTCTGAGGGCTGGAGCCCACTCTGCATTAAGAGAGTCACCAGAGCTGGAACATGTCACAGGAGAGAGAAGTTACCGAAACAGAATCAGAGGTTCTGATTTCAACAGAACCCGACTTGGGGGTCAGTAGGGACCAGAGTTAACAACGTTTGCCTATGTCCACTTTTCAGAGTGGAACGTACATGACATGATCAGCAGCAGAAAGTCAAAACAGGAACATAAATGACTTAGCCCTCAGTTTAGAACAACTGACAAATGAAAAGAAAAAGTTTACAGTCAAGAGAAGGGTAGGAAGGGAGCAAATTTCTTGCTCTACAAAGGGAGTAGAGTGCAGCCTATTTTATGACTTAGGGTGAGGTAGGTGAGGGAAGCATGGAAATTACTCTCAGATGAAAGATATTGATATTAGATCTGATCTGAGCATTGACTTGTCCATGTGATAGTATCAGAAACCAAATGAATTACCTGTTTCAGGAACAGGGCGGCCCTGCAGACCATGAGGCTCACTGTGTTGCCAGTTGGCACTCTTAAAGCCATTGTACCTGTAAAAATCTAACCCACGAAGTCTAATTTGATTCTCCTGGGTCTTTTTTATTTGTCTCTATTCTTTCCACCAGGATTATTGCTCAGTCTGAACTACTCATTTAAAAACTACTAATCCACAGAGCCCAGCTGATGCCTCCTCAGGTCAAAGTGCAAACCAGCTCCTGATTTACATCCTCTCCAACCCCAACATATGCTGCGTGTGTTGGCTTTGAGATTTAGGTGGTCATAGACCAGTTCTTCCTGAATTACAGCCCAAAATACTGTCTGTGAGTAACTAGAGGGTACCCATATGTGATGCAGAGCTGTGCCGTTAGATGTATTAAGAAGCAACCGAAACATTGGGTTTTACTTTGAACTAACATGGTGCATCTTATAAAATCTCCACATGCTGGAAGAAAGAGTAAATCCTCTGTGGTTTGCTCATAAATATTTATAGGATTAGTCAGTCCATTGTGTAGTGAATAACCAAATGCATTCTGATGCAAACCAGCCCAGCTCCTGTGTTTGTACAGTCGATCTGACAGAACGCAATTACAAAACAGATTTTTCTTGTTAAAATTTCTACCTGAGCTCCTCGAAGCACCTAGAATTTGAACTTGTCAATGCAGAACTGTGATTTTTCCAAGGACCCGGAATCTTACAGATTAGAAGTGCATGTATTCTTCAAGGACAAAACTATATACTGTGTCGTTTATATTCACAGAAATGTATTCTGTAAGAACAAATCAATATATTATATATGTACATCCTGTATCTTTGCTCCTGGTAGGGAATTCTATTCCCAAGTAGAGCAAGCCCACAAAACCAACTTAACTCTACAGATTCAAGAAAGGAATATTCCGTCTTTTTTTTTTCTATTATTCTATCTTCTGTTCAAAAGGAAAGTGGCTCAGGGGTAGGGTGGGGATTTTAATTTAAGATATTCATGACTGGAGCAATTGGCAAGGTCTGCTCTTTCCGACACGTGTAAAGTCAGGCTCAGCCCTAAATACATCTTGTCTTCTAGTACTTATTCTGGTTGTTCCCTGCTATTCAGTTTATCTGCTGCTGAAAGTTCTCTTTTATCAGAAAAATCATAATCTGAGCCAGAGACTGAAATGCTGATTTCAGCGACAAATTAGAAACTGAAAAAATAGGAGATGAAAGGAGTGGGAAAGTGAATCTGTTCTGTGCAGATGCACTTTCATTCTCAAGAGCCTGTTTCTACAAAAAAAAAAAAAATTCAGAAAAAAAAAAAAAAAGAAGTTTCATTCGCCATGGAAATGTGAAAACTTTTTCAAGGCAAAGTCTTTGCATATGCTAAAAGCACAGATGATGTTCCATGCAGAGCATTACTTTTATCTTCATTGTTTTGAATATGTTGGAGAGTAAGAATGGATGCACTCCAACTGCCACTTCAAAGCTGCACAGATAATCCCACATCCCACTTGCTCTGTTTGCATTTTTAATTCTGCTCAAGTAAAAGCAGAATCAAAGCTCATACTTTATTCTCTGAAAAACTCCTGTACAACCTTCCCCTAAAGTCCAGCTCATCTGCACCAGGGTATGTCACCAAGTTCCCAACTCATTTGAGGATATTTCTGTTTACTGTCTGCGTTTGCCTTATTTTACATGATAAAATGCTTCAGCCTCTCACTGGATGGAAGTCATCAATCTCCACCATGCTCAAAAGCTTTCCCTCTGTAGATCAAGGGGTCTGTAATCTGTGGAGCAGGTGCTGGCATTGCAAGAGGAATGGAATTGTTTCTGAGGCAGGTGACAATCCTTGTCAGTCAGCCTGCGATGCCGGTGCCAACAGAAGCAAGGGCAGACTCCCAGTTGCAGAACACTTGCCTCTTCTGGCCCCTGAGCCCCAGAAATGAGTCTGTCCCCAGCTCCCATCACCCAGCTACAGGCTCCGTGGGCCAGCGTGGCTTGCTCAAAGGAGAAGAGAAATGGCTCCAACCGAGAAATTCCTTCATTCACTAGTAACACTTGCCCAGGTGAGAGCGAGCAGAGAAGTCTGGTGCCTCTTCATCTGCCAGCTCTTTCCATTCCCTCTTTGAAGTCTTTGAGTCTCTGTTCAGGCTCAAAAGGAGATCCCAAAAGATACGGTCCCCACATTGACATCTACCCCTGAAGGACTTTGCACCTTAGAAAGAGGGTGAGAATATGAAACAGTTGGTCTGGAAGGGTTTATGACAGATCAAGTGCTTTTCAATGTCACATTTCTCTTCAGAGCAGTTCAAACACACAAATAAATGCAAGCTAGGAGAGCTTTAAGTGAATAAAGCCTTTTTCTAGATGACTTTATTCCCTCAGATGGCTTGATATGCAGTGGCTGGTAGAAATAAATATACCATGGTGATGCTCCTTTGGTCTTTCAGGAAACCAGGCACCCTGTATAGCAAATGTGTGGATGCATTCCTCTTCACCAGTAGGAAACCACCTTCCATCCCCTCTGTAAAACCCTACAAAGAAATGAGTGTCTAGAAACACACTATTTATTGTAATGAGTGCCCTCGGTTCAATAATGCTGCCAGGAAATATGTGAAAGTCCTGGAAACTGCAAGGTCTAGGCAATCTTCTCCTTATTCATCATTGCCTATATAAATCCTTTATCAATGAGCACCTAGGGGCTTATTTTTCACTTGCATCAGCTTTACACCCGCGGATTTCCATCTATTTCACCAGAATCACTTCTAGTGAAAACAGTGGTGTGTTTTAGCAGGGTTAGTTTACAATATTTTAATAAAAATGAATGACTCCCTTATGAAAAAGAAAACTCCCTATTCAGCTATTTTCAAGCAGCACCTCTAGACTGAAACTAACAGACCAAAGGAGACAACACCAGTGGCTATAAAATATTCTTAGCCTGGAAGTATGAGAATCTGACAATATAATATCATGAAAAAAAACAAGCGCCTGAGATGTTTCAATATTATTTATTTTGGGTTTTTTTTTTTTTTGTCTACAGTCCTCCTATGGAGTCCCATCTCCATCACCTGGGGACAAGACCCATGAATCAGTAAAGAAAATTTCCAAAAGGCTTAAAACTGAAAGCAAAAAACACCTGACTCTTTCAGCCACTCTTTTGCCAGAGTGAACTGGACACCTCCTCTCCCCATTTGGAACAGGAGATGACAGAGATGGTACCAAGTAGTCACATTTCTGTCAAATTGAGTAGGTTTCCTCAGGAATTCCTGGAGGAGAAGTATGAATTCTTGTTAATGTGGGGCCGTGTGTATCTCCTAAGTGCCCAACACAGCCTCCCTGTACCAATGAAAACAGGGGAACGGGAAAAAAAATAAGACCAAGATAGTCCCAAACTCTCAACGATTATTGTAACTACCTCAGGCACAAACACTGCTGCTTGCCAGAGTGAAAAAAAATCAGTATCCAGGGAGTAGGAACTTGACAATTCCTGGCTCTTAGTGCTGAGAGCTACCAGGAAGATCAAACCTGTAAGAAAAGCTTAGAGATGATGGAGAGGGTATTTCAAATACCCACCAAGTAGAATTTCACTCTCAAAAACTCTTTCTGGAAATCATTGTGAAGCTGTCTGGTCTCAGAGACCAAAATGTTGCCTTCGTTTTCTGTGCTGATCTTTATATTTCAGCTGTTCCCTTGAACCTGTGTACACGGAGGGATGTGACTACAGCAGGTGCATTATAGGTTAATAAATGAGATAAAAATAAACTAATCACAAATGAAAATGGAGATAATCATGTTCTTTTAAGAGGCTGTTTAATCATCTACCACTTTTTACTGTCATTCACAATGATTATCAATTTATCTACATAGCAAGAATTTATATAGGATGCAAGGGAAGTTAAGCTAGAAAAGTTCCACATCACTAGGAAAGATTTCTGGAGAAACTTTACGCATATCACAGATCTGGAGAGAAATCTAGTAGATACCTTTCACAACACCTGATTTATTCAATTATCATTTTCGATTCAGACTAACGTCAGAATTATGCAGCAACACTATTATTCATCACTTTTGTCCTTCCACGTGGGCAATTCTTTCAACTGAAGCCTCCTACACATTATACAAGGGTGAGAAGAAATGAAATTTCCTTTTCAGGTTTCTACTTTAAAGGTGATTTTGCTCTCTCAGAGCAGTTACTGACACCAGACAAAAACTTACAAGCTGAAAGCAATTCACATCAGCCTCCCTTTCAAGACTACTGGCAATCTTACCCATTCAAACCGTAATCAAACCGTGGCAAAGAAGCACCTTGAGCATCCATTTCACTCAATCTCTATCTCTTCTGAGCCTTCAGAGAATGCAGAAATCCTTATATACACTTATTCCTACCCACAACCTCAACCTCCATCCTGCTCACCTGTTTGTTGGTTTTCTTTCCATGCCATAAGACTCGTTTCTTTTGTTCTGTATTCTCATTAGAAGTACTAACTCCCTTAGACAAGCCTGACAACTGCTGAAGAAACAAATTCAAACTGAAAAGAAGGCAAATTCATCAGGCAATGCCATGGAAATCACTCCTGTGATGTTGTAAAGCATCGCTTCTTTGGTACTGCTCAACATGCATCTTGCCTGGGCTCGGGTACAAAACTGGGATGAGTCTCTCTTGCTATGTTGCTGGGTCACCTACACCCTTCTCTCTGCTACCTGTGTGAATAAGTCCTGTGGGTTGCATTTTCTGTCTAGGCTTTGTGTCCTATGTTCCGTGTCAGAGGATTTTGCAGAAATTGGGCTGTTTCCATGCCCAGCATCTTCCACGGGAGAGCTGATAGGACCTGTATGGAAAAAGCCCCATAATGAGTCCACTGTGCCCAGTTTCCAAACCTGTCACCTACACGGGTGCTGGGGAAGCATACCCTGTGCTGGACCCTGCACCTTGGTGGGAAGTCCCTGCTCTGCTTTGCAGAGATATGAAGGACACAGTGAGAATCTCAGAATCATTCTGGATTGAAGAGACCTTGAAGATCATCAAGTCCAACTGTTAACCCAGCACTGCCAGGTCACCACTAACCCATCTCCCACAGCACCACAGCTGTGTGGCTTTCAAATCCCTCCAGGAACAGTTAAAAGAAGTTTTACAACAGTTTCTTCAATACCAGGTGGTGACCTAGGAACAGCCAAAATCTATTACAGCACTTGGGCCAGAAGCAGGAACTAGAAAAGCTTATGAAGGCACCACGTACAGAATACAGGTCTTTTAAAACATACTCTAGACTGTGATATTCCTAAATCAAAACACATATTTTCTCAGAAAACCTTGTCTGTCTTTCTGTGAGCACTTCTGAGAGGGGCACACAGGCACACCGACTTTCTTCCTGGGTGGAAAGCAAATCATCCCTTCCAAGCATGAGGAGGATGAGCCGATTCGCTGCTTGTTTAGTGAAAGCCCTGCTCTGGCTTCTCCTGTCTCCCTAGGACAAAACAAATCATTGGGGACCGCTGTCGAGAGAAAAGAAGAATTCTTTCTGCAGTCAGGGCACATTCAGGCAACAAATATTAATGGAAGAGCGAGGCTGTGAATTCAGGAGATGATTAAAAGAAAAATGTCCTGTCAGTGGAGGCTCACACAGAGACAGGTTTTAATCAGTGAGTATTTTTCCCCCATAGAAGAGAGTCTGGTGGCATGGTTATCAGCGACGATATGCAGAAGGAATCACTCTGATGAGTATGAGTGAGCACAGGTCCATGGCTGCTCGGATCAGCGAGAAGCTGCTGCAGTTCCCTGCTCACAGTCAGCTCAGGTTAACTTGGACATACTGGAAATGGGTCTAAATGAAAGTATCTGACTGAGAATTACAGTGACTAAATGGCAGACACATGGCCCGTTACCCTGCTCCTGCCATAGGGAGGGGAAACTTTGGGCAAAAGTCGAAGGGAAAAAAAATATTTGCCAAATCTTCCTTTTATCTCTAGTGTTTCTGCATTTTTCTTTTCTTTGCTATTAGTGAAATCCAAAAAAATTAAAATAAACAATTGACTTTTCTTTTTACTCTAAACATTTTTCCCAAGGAAATAAAAATATTTCATAACACCCGCACATGATTTCATTGAAATTTTTTTGTGCAATGTTGAAAATAAACGCCACACTAATTTTCATGTAAAATGGAAACCGAGTCGATACCAAGTGCTGCAAAACGCCTAGGACAATTTAGTTCTCATATTGATTAGTTGACAAGGAGAAGGCACTGTTATATTGCTGCTGCTTAAATTGTTCTCCCTTATCCTCTCATCTTTAGCTGCAGAAGTTGCCCAGCTCTTTTCCACAAACCCCTATCATCACAGCTAATGAATAAACGAGCATGCAAATAACTACAACTTCAGTGGTTTCAGTTCTTCTGAAATGAGCTGCTTGGAAAAGCAGGTGCCCAAAAGGACAACTGAGGGGGAAAACCCACAGATTTTTCTTGATTCTGCCTCACCTAGCAGCTTTATTAACCCAGACTGGTAATTAGATAAGTATAGGTGTGTATTTTACCACCTATGCACCAGCACGCATAATGGGCTCTAACAAAATCAAATGAGAAAGGGCAAGGTCATTTCTAGAGCACAGATGGAGCAGGGCTCTTTTCAGTGGTGCCCAGCGACAGGACGAGGGGCAACGGGCACAAACTGGAACCCAGGAGGGTCCCTCTCAACATCAGGAAGCAGCTTTTTACTATGAGGCTGACTGAGCCCTGGCACAGGTTGCCCAGCGAGGTTGTGGAGTCTCCCTGCTTGGAGATATTCAAAAGCCATCTAGACATGGCATACATGGAACACAGACATTATTTATAGGTGCAGGAACCGAAAGGTGCACAAAGAGTACATCTTCCCAGGACATGTATTTTGGTGGTTACGTTTTCTGTGCTCTTGTTGTCTAACTCAGATCCTGGAAGACAACGGCCATTCAGATGTGGCTTTGTCATCTCTTGCACGCAGACTCATAGATACACCCAGGCATGATGCTGTCCACCTCTAACTACTGTACAACAACGCAAGCTGCTTCTACCCTGTCACACTGCTGTACCTAGCCCAGGTCTGCTCCTGTAGCAGAGTGAACACGTGCTCCAAACCGAGGCAACTGGTACTGAAGGCTGACCAACTTTATCTTCCAACTCTTCCAATGAGCTGCCAAGCACCACAGAAAGAGTTTCAGACTGAAACTAGGGTGAGCATCCCCACTACTTCTGATAGCATCTTTGCTCCACCATTTACACAAAAGACAGACCTTTCTTGGGGACCATAATGAAGACAAAAGTAAATGAAATCAATTGCCATAATAAATAAAGAACATCTCAATCCTTGCAGATCTATAGCCTTGCAGTTTAAGGTGTTTTCAGCTTTCTTTTTGGTCTACACATCAAGAGTGAAACAACATTCAGAAACAGCCCAGAAACTCAATTCTTATCCATACAAAGCCTCAGCTCCACATCCCCTTCTCCATCTGGAGAGAGGGTGGCAGAACAAACGACACGAGACAGATCTACGTGGCTTACTGCAGGGCTGACGCATCCCTGCACGAGGATGGCAGAAGAGCTTAAAAAGGACAGAGTGCCCCTGAATGGAAAACCCAGCACCGTCTCTAGTTTTGTCACCAGTGGAATTAGCTCTCCTCAAAAGAGGATATTAATAGGAAGAATAATTCACGATATTGCTCACCTGACATTGTGTAGTGACATAAATGTCACTGTAACCACTAGATGTCATGTGAAAACATATCTTTCTCTACTGTGTCATAAAGGTAGATGGTTAAGTTCCTCTGGCAAAGGTTTAAGAGATAAAATGTTGGTATAAATCACTGACTTCTGCACCCCTTAGCTAAATGGGCCATTCCTGTCAGCTCCTGCCTGGCTTTGCTCTGCAGAACGGATTGTGGCTGGATATTTGCCCACTACAGCCGCATCAGCAGGAGGGAATCCCTGGGTGCCTGGGAGCGTTCCTGCCACCCGCATGTGCTCACCCATGCTGCTGCTACACGGGTGGGAGCCTGGTCTGCTCCAGCCAGCACTCTCCACTCCCAGTTCCCACGCAGTTTTTGGTCAGAACAATCCCAGGGATTATTCTCCGTGGGTGGCTTGAATGCACCAGCCTGTTGTGGAGGCTGAGACTATTACCAGGCACAGGAGCTGTTCAGAGCCAGCTGGCCCCGGTACCCAGTTCCTTTGGCTTGCCTAATTTATGTGCATAGATGTAGTCTGCCTGTCTTGAAGAAGAATCATTCAGTCTCAAAGGGATCACAGTACCCAGGTCCCAGCTTGTCTGACAGCAGCGCTTTTTCTTACACTTGTGGTATTACAACTTCATTATATTCTTTCAAAAGTACTATATTTATATTTTTGGGGGCTGTGTTTTATGCTGGGTCACGTTCCTAATAAACTATTCCCCCTTGACTAGTGCCTGACTTCACCTTAGGATGGTACATTCACTGCTTTTAACTCCACTGTGGAAAAGATTCAATACTCTTAACCTCTTTATATCACACCTTTGGCTGGCTTCACAGTGTAGTGAAACCCAGGCAACTCTCCAGGAGTGTTTTTTCTGTGAGTGTTCCTCATCTGAAGGTCCAGCAGTTACCCAGAGGTTATACCAATTGACACTTAGGCAACAGATGGACCTCTGCTTTTCTTCCAAATATCCTGCATTTGGCCAGCATCAATGTGCCAAACAGCAAGAATGTTTTGCGTGGTTTTAAGCTTATGTTTTTTTCCTACTTTTCCTTTTCTTTCTCCTTTTCATTTTCCTTTCCCTTTTCCTCCTTTCATTTTACTTCCCCCTTTCCTTTCCCCTTTTCATTTTCCTTTCCCCTTTTCATTTTCCTTTCTCCTTTTCCTTTTACCTTTCCCCTCACCTTCTTTCTTTTCCTCCTTCAGAGTTCTAGATTTTAGACATGGCTGTTCTATACAGAGAAGAGTAATATGTTTAGAGATGGACTAGGCAGTGCTGGGTTAACAACTGGACTTGATGACATTAAAGGTCTTTCCCAACCTAAACAATTCCATGCTGAGATCCAAATGGAAACTTAACCTCACCTTACGCCATGCAGTGTTGTGAGAGGGTAGCAGCTCCCATCCCTCGAAGCAGTCGTTAGCCTGTCATGGCTAAAATTAATTCATTTTGCTTTTTCAGCACGGAGGAAGTTACACAGCTTCTAATTCCAGAGCTACGTTGGTAAACTACCCTTAAACTTGGAGAGGGTTGTGTGTGTGTATGTCTCTGCTAGGCAATGTAGCTGTGGATGAGCTTACTTAGGGTTTAATACAAAACTCTCTGCAATCACTTGAAGAACTTTATAAATCTCAGGCTAGGAAAAACCAGCATCTGCCTGGCATTTAACATTCCCAGTGTGCATGACCTGTTTGCAAAGAAAATCCTGATATGAAGGGGTTTTTCTTAAAGTTGCTAAGCACTCACCAGTTTGCCTGCAACAGCCACTTGCTCTCCAAAGATTCAGGTTTCAGTAAAGATGATCTGCCTTGCATTTTAACATTAAAGGTGTTGTGCAGAGGGCTTTATTAATCAAAATATTATGTACTGTGCTCTACATATCATATAAATGCAGATTTTAAACATATAATTTCAATAAATATCCTCTTTACCATTAATTGCATCCTACTCTATAATATTCCTCTTGATTTTCCCCCAACTTAAATAAATGCCTTGTTTTCTACTCCCAATCACTCTGGCAGCCACCCAGAATCAGGATGAGATGCAAAGTTACTGTTTCACCAGGAAAGGATTCCTTTTTTTTTTTCTTTTTTTGTTGAAACAACTATAAAACAAACACAAAGAGAGTCTCACTGTGTTACAGTTAAATAAATGACTGCCGAGCCTATTCCCCGAAGCAGAGTCTAGCATAGTCACAGCTGCAGTGTTCTGTGCATATAAAAAATTTTATAAGACTTAAAAAAAAAAAAAAAAGATTTAGAGAAAAAAAAAATTCACCTTTTAGAAATGAAGAGCTGCTGCTAGTGAGTTATGCATCTTGACAGGTATCCAATATTCACCCCTGGAGGGATTTCTTCTTTCAGAGGCTCTAGCTCCCTACCAAGTGGACGTGCTCACCTTCCCAGTCGTTTGGGCAAAGGTTAGCACGAGAAAAGGATTTGTTATGCCAATAAAGTTTTTTGTTCCGCTGTAAAATGGTTTGTTACGCTGCTACCGCTACATAAAAACGTTATGAAAATTAAGGAGGTTGTAAGGGCCAGAAAGGAACAGGCTACTTTTAAGACTAGCTACTAGGAAAAGAAAAATAGAAGGCTATGCTGAGCTAGAATTCTTCAGTACTGTAAGAAGACAACCTAAACACCCTTTTACTGAACACCTGAGATTGGTACCCAGTTAGAAGAGCAGTTACGTATCGGAAACCAACAGGAACCTCCTCAGGTCAGCAGTACTTACAAAACAGGAGGAAGCTGCAACAAGTCCAATAAGGTAGGTGGGAATTTCTGTCCTTCAACAAACCTACACTGCAGCTGAGAATGGGAACTGAAACATGGACCTGTGACCTGCGAATCACGACGCATCACCGGCGGGACAGCGTGACCACAAAACTGGAGGAAAACCTTCCCTCGAGTATGGGGTTTGAATTGCAACCTGCTGCCTATCAGTCAGGAGCTGGATCTGAAACCTTGGGAGTTCCTGGCACATTTCAAACCTGCAGTGGATTGTATCCAGAATTTAGTTATGGTTTGTTCCCGGCCATCAGCCCCTCCGTGAGAAAGGGAAGGCCTGTGACATCCGAAGCTCTATAGTTGATACCTCATTTTCATACTTTTTCATATTTCTTTTCGTTTGTACATATTACATGTTTTCATTCTATTATAGAGAGTGTAGTGTTTTTGTTCTGTTATTCTAGTATGAGAGTGTAGATGGAGGGTCTCCTCCCTCTCTACTCTGCCCTAGTTAGACCACACCTGGAATACTGTGTCCAGTTTTGTGCTCCCCAATGTAAGATACACAGGGATCTACTGGAAAGAGTCCAATGGAGGCTACAAGGATGATTAAGGGACTTGAGCATCTCCCCTGTCATGAAAACTGAGGGAACTGAGGCTGTTTAGTCTTGAGAAGACTGGGAGGGGACCTTATTAACGTCTATAAATGTCTGAGAGGTGGGTGTCAAATGGAAGGAGCCAATCTCTTTTCTGTAGTGCCCAGCAATAGGACAAGGAACAAGGGGTATAAACTTGAGCTTAGAAAGTTCCACCTCAACATGAGGAGGAACATCTCTGCTGTGAGGGTGCCAGAGCCTGGCCCAGGCTGCCCAGAGAGGCTGTGGAGTCTCCTGCTCTGGAGAGATTCCAAACCTGCCTGGATGCATCCCTGCGTGACATGGCCTGGGTGACCCTGCTCTGGCAGGGGGGTTGAACTCGATCTCCAGAGGTCCCTTCCAACGCCTACCATTCTATGGTTCTATGAATATTTGTGTTCCTGTTATATGGTTAATTTTGACCAGAACTGGTCAAACAGAGCCAAGAACTGGAGATAATTTTCACCTGTCCCAGTGCAGATCAGAATGGGGACTACACCCATACAGAGCTTTAGAAGATATAAGGAACAAAAAGAGCAACGCACATTTTAATGACGTGAATATCACTCTCTAAATCAATACACAATTAAACATCTGTGCTGCCGGCCGTCAGCTATGGCATCCTCCTCTGAGGACAGAGACACCCAACAGCAGCAGGCTGCCTGAGACACGACCACTGCCATCTGAGTACAAACAGAAACGGGAACTTACGGAGAGGAGTATTTGGATAGCGCTGTGGATGACCTCCAGGTACTGGAAGTCAATGATGCAGCCGGTCACGGAGACGTAGGAGTAATCCTCTAGGATGCCAGGAGCAGAAGGACGCACTACCCTTCGTATGCAGCCAGGCCCGTGTTCCCGCCACCAAGAGCGGTGCATGGAGATGTTAAAGGTCATGAGATCCGTTTCCTAAGAGAGAGGGAGGAAAATGGTGTGAAAACTTCTCTTTTTGTCTAATTTAAGGTAAAGCAAGGGAAATAGAAGGTATGTTCATAGAATCACAGAATCACTTTGGTGAGAAGTGACCTATAAGATCATCAGATCCAAGCCAGCACTGCCAGGGCACCACTGCCCCCTGTCCCTCAGCACCACAGCTCCACGGCTTGGAAACCCCTCCAGGGATCACGGGGACTCCACCCCTGCCCTGGGCAGCCTGGGACAGCCCTGGACAACCCTTTTGGGAAAGAAATCATTCCTCATGTCTAACTGAAACCTCCCTTCTCTGGCCACACTCCAGCCCCTCAATGTCCTTCTCGTAGTTTTCCTTTTAGAGTCCTTTTGCTGTTTTCCTCTGTTAACTGCCTTTATTCCGGCCACACCTGAGAATTCCCAGGTGAATTCCACCCTGCCAGTCTCTGTTGCTGATGGTCAGCAGTAAGAAACGTGCCTTTGTGATCTGGTATCCTGCTCTTCGTAACTTCTTTACCCTTAAAACGCAGACTTGCAGGAGCATGATTTACAGTTGATGAAGCATTTGTCTTTTGACTTTGCATGTCATTCCTCAGCTTAGAAAATTTCCAGCTGCAATATGAAAATGACTTGGGAAATCAGAAGCTGACAGACAATGCAGTTTAATGAAAATATAATTACAAATATCTAGTCGCAGGCAGCAGCCGAGGGTTTCTGTGCCCAACAATGCCAGAGATTGCACAGCGTTATCAAGGGCTCTTGACAACTGTCAACTGTAAGAGATGCCACTTGTCAAGCAGCACACGCAGACGTTCACTCCACTTCAGGAACTCTTGTTTGAGTAGGATGAGGATTGTCCACGTGGCTGGATCACAGAACGTGAGGTAACACCTTTTCATCACACCCACGGTGATAAACTCCAATTGGTGTCCCACCATGCTTTGCTCTTGAGATTTTTTCTCTCTTTTATTATTATTTTTTTTCTTTAATTTTCTATTATTATGCCCTGGTTCAGTGTTTGGTTACCTCACAGCCAAAGAAAAATGCTAAACTTGCATAAGGAAGCAGCCTAATAAATGTCGCTGACACATTCAAACTAAGAATTTGATGTGTGGTCAGTACAAACACCTCTCACAAATTAAACCTTTCATTGGTGGAACACTGTTACCTTTGGTTTTTAGAGCGACTAAAAAAAAATTGCTTGGCTTGATGGTTATCTTTCAAGGTGCTAAACTAGGTGGTCATGCTCGTATTTCAAGGCTGCTGGTGATGCAGTGAGAGAAGGAAACAAGAACACCATAGTTCAAACTCGCTGACTCAACCCAAAAGAGATGTCATCACAGCACTCGCTGCTTTTAAAACCAATATTATTATCCAGAAGTCATGGATAAAAGCTGGGAGAGAAGCTTTGCATCACTGCTTTTCACTAGGTATATATCCTGAGTCCTCAAACCAGGTAAAAGCAGAGTAGGATGACCTGGGCAAGGCAAACAAAGCCACCTGCTGCAGTGGCTTGACCTCTAAAATATCACTTCACAAAATGGCAGATGTAAGCTGTTTGAGCTGATAAACGGTAAGCTGCCAATCAATAAAAGAAAGCCTGACAAAAATCAATTCTTGATTTTTTTTTTTTTTTTTTTTTTAAGCAGCTGAAGCACATTCGTCTCTCTAACTTCTTGGAGATTCTTAATCCATGAAGCGAGTCGAATGTGCCAGGCGTTAAAAAAATAACCTGTATCTTTATCATCATTTGCAGAAGTTTAGAAAATTAAAAAAAAAAAAAAATAGAAATCTTTGCCTGGAAGGCAGAAAGGGTTCAAATACCAGTGACCTTCTGAGTGTGTTTCTATATTTGTGAGCTCAGAGCTCGGAAACGTTGCGCGTGGTGGAAAAGCTGCTGCCCAAGTGGCTTATTCTCAGTTGTATGTCTAATGACAGTTTGGACTTCTTTCAGAAAGCACAGGCAGATACTTGAAGGTTTTCAATAGCTCCTGTATTCCAATGTCACAAGCAATCAATCATTAAGCTTCTGGGGATCAAATGCTTAATGTTCAGCAGGTGATGTAACGTAAACTGCTTATTTCTTATAGAAAAATGCTGCTGCTTCATAGCAAAAGACTCAGGCTCTCTCTTTGGAATTCATGTAAAAAAATGTCATTTCAATCGTGGATGGAAAATTGCTGTCTTCTGAGCCTCAAACTCAGAACATAGATCTTGCTCTTAATTCCACACATCAGCAGGTAAACTCTACTTCCTCAGCGGGTGACCTCTCAGAGAGATGCCATCACGAAGAGCCAGCAGAACACGGATAACAAGACTTCCAGGAAGATCCCTTAGGACTTACGGAAGTGAGACAGAGAAGGAGAACCCTCTGTCCCACCCACTCCTCCCTGTTCCAGTCAGCACCGAGGCGATACTCCATCCGTGGCAAGAGGTTTGCTCCTGAGCGTAGGGTCAGCCCAACAATCCCACTTCTATTGGTGCAGAGTCCCACTGAACTGCCAACGGCTTTTTAAGCTTTGAGACTACCTATAGGATTTGTGGTGGCTGTCAGCCCCAGGATTAATTCTGATCATTATTGGAAATCATTGCTACAGCAGGTACTTCCTTTCAGGTGAGATGTAATCCCTTTAAGTCCCAATAATACTGTTTCCTAAGTGCTGGGAGATAATGTTTAATATCATCATATCTGCTTACACTCTACATTTGGTTTCAAGTGGACTTTTTCTATTGGCTGGGGCTTTGAGTGACCTAATCTAGTGAAAGATGGGGTCCCTGTGGCAGGGAGGTTGGGCTAGATGATCTTTGAAGGTCCCTTCTGACCCAAACCAGTCTGCCATTTTATGATCCTATTTTTAGGTAACGAATCTATATAAATTTTATCAGATAATAGCATAACATACTTTATTTTAATACTAAAGAGCAATGACAAGGATGATGTTCCTTTCATTTATTTGCTTGCATAACCATGCCTATAACAACACCACAAAGATATGAATGAGAAATTAAAACTGACTAAAATCACCAGACGTAAAGACACTAAATCTCCAGGGGAAAAAAAAAAACCCAAACAAAAAATGCACCAACGTTGCCTTGTATAACAAATAAACACCATGCTGTGACATGATGATTACGCATTGCAGAAATATTTTTTCTCACTGTATGTTTCTGCTTTATGACATACTATTTTCTGTTCCTTTTATACCTTGTATCTGAAAAATACACTCTTCAGGAAAATAGTAAGACAGCCTGTTCAGTGGGATGGAGGAGAAGCACTTTTTCCTCCGTGAGACCAGCACTTCACATCTCTCAGAAAGGTGCTTTTTATTTGATACATACTCTAATGCTCATTATAAATGAATATTGGTTAGGCTGAGGCAATAAATATTCCCATCCCATTTCCTAAGAGACACAAGGATGCTCTAGTTCTGGCTTGTTACTTGGTTTCTGTTTTTACTCGTGAGGAGAAAAGATTTTCAATCTAACACCTGGTCAATAGGCAATAAGAGATAACACATAATGCTAGGGAAAAAAAACACACACACAAAAAATTCCTGTGATTCCCTACACCCAATTAAGCTTGTACTTAACAAGCAACGGTGCCAGCATGGACAACGGACACGCACGTTCCTTAGTATCTCATTTCAAGGAGACATTAATCCTCATTAGGCACAAGTGATGTGTGCCAGCGTTAACGAAACCTGCTCTAATTGAGGGGTACTTGGAAGCAGGAGCATCAGCTGTTAGCCAAAGACTCCCGTGGGCAGCAAAATCTTAGTTTTCCACCCTGTTATCTCCCGAAACCGCAGGTTCTGATCCTGGCTTGCTCTGCGTGTGACCAGTTACGCTCCGTCTCCTCTCACCCCTGCTGAACAAATTGCTTTTGAAGGCCTGGGCAGATAATGCCGAAGAAGAACACTGGCAAACAAGGAAACTTGTGTCACCAGCTCGCTCGCTGTCTTGTTTGGGATGATCATTTTTGAATATGCACCACTGATGCTTTTTTTTCCCTTCCTGTTTTTAATTTGTGCCCTTCCTTCAGCGTTACACAGATGATGGCTTTTGGCTGCCCCATGAGCTAAAGGCTGAAGGCAGCCCACTCAATAAGTGTGACATTCCAGCACAGTGGTCGTGAGCAAAGACAAATCATGTGGATAAAGGCTTAGGAAGACAATGTTAATTTTAATAAAGGACAGTTAATTTTAATAATTTCCTTACTTTCTGGTGGGTTCTGTGCTCTGTCTCTGTCCCAAATACCTGAGTACCAGCACATCTCTTCCCACGTGAGGAGATAAAATGCTACACACAGGAGAGTGGATCCTAAATTTAAGGGGCTGTACCAGACTCCAACGACATTAAAAAGCACCATAAAAAAGACTTTGGAAAACTCACCGGAATGTTCAATTTTCTGTCAAGAAAAACAAGTCCCTCTCTTGAGACTAACCAGAATGTTCCTACCTGCATCCAGGAACATTTTAAAGATTAATAGGCCAGTTTAAGCAACTGCTGTTGTGTTCTCTGCTTTGCTTGCTCGAAGCAATGCAATTGCTCACGATATTGCCAACTCTTGTTGTTTTATGGCAAGTCTGGTTACGCTCAGCATTTTTGTTAAAGCCTCCGTTCCCAGGGACATGAGATTATAGGAAGTCTGACTTGTTACAAGAAAGCGACCTGAAGAGTAAAAGCTTCAAAACTCATGAGCCCTACTTGCAGGCGTTTCCAGTCTGTGCTATAATTTCCTTTATTTGCTGGGTTTCTTACAGCTGGGCCCCTGGAATCGAGATGGGAAGCATCTGCATCATCAGATCATGGCTCTCCAGGGCACCACATGCCACAGTGCCCTGTCTCGGATGATCATGGATGTGTCAGTGTGTAGCAAAGGATCAGCTGGTTTTTAACTGGGATCAAAGGGAAGGAGTTAAGTGCACTCTAAAAGCTTGAAAGCCAGAGGTCACAAGCAACACTCAATTTTACTGTTATTTAAATCAAACTGCGTGATTTATCGGCACCTCTGTCACAAGAATCCAGTTTTTATGTTAGACAATCCCTATAGAAACTTGAAATTCAGGCAATGAAACCTGAAATCTTCCCTTTCCTGGCAGATGACTATGGAAAAAAGAATCTGCTGTAGCAAACCCCAGTGCATTTGATTTATTTAATCGTTTGTTTCTGATTGACTATGGGCATTAAGCCCACACTGTAGGTTCCTTCAACTATTTTATGTATTTATGTAAATATATACATATATGCACAGCGTGTATTTTATTTCTTTATACACAGGATGCATATATGTATGTATTTACATACATATATAAAATAAGTATACATATCTTTCCATTTAACTGTACAAATTAATGGCTCAGCAGTGCTTTCCTGAGAACAACTGTCAGCCGCAGTCAAAGGCAACCTCCTTCAGCTCTGCACTGTACCCTGCCCTTAATCAGAGTAATTTGATTTGCAGCCTAATCCACCTTCAAACCTCAATAACTCTCCCAGGCAGCCACACAAAAGAGTTTCCGTTGGACCTCTCCAGTCATTTTCAGAAGGCTATTTCAGGAACAATTTCTCTGACCTGCTCTGCCTGCAGCAGGTCGGGGCTCATCGTAATCAAACTTCTCAAGTTCTTTTGATGAGATTAGTCAGAAGGATCTGAGGGGAGGGTGGCCAGCAACTTCAGTTGTGGATAATTTCCGGTTTATCATTCCAAAGGAAATTAGTGAGTTGCTAAGTCTATTTAGATTGGCTTTTTTTAATTCTTAAGAAATTTCTCACAGAAGTTCCTTTAATCAACATGGCTGAGTGTGTTCCCTGGAAATGTATTTTTAATTCAGGAGGGAACTATTAAAGGCTCTGTTAAGAACTTCAAGTCTAGGTGGATTACTCGATGGTCCTGTTAACAGATGTTATATAAATCTGGTCACTTTGAGAGATGAATAAAGCCACAGAGAAGCCTAATGAGCCGTTCGCTCTTTACCATCACAGGCTTGTCTCTAATCCTTCATCATGCCATTTTTAATACATCCTGCTCTAATAAATAAGAACAAAATGAGACCACTGCAAAGATAAGAGCACACTGATGTTTGAAACGATAGTTTCATTTCACTGTCAAATTTGAAGCAGTAGTAACACAGGGAAGAACAATAATCAATTTTTAGATAGGCTGGTGGAAGTTGTGAATGACAGCAGGACACAACTGTAAAAGGACGAGCAATATTAACATCAATTTACACACTTCCTGAATACAAAATCAAAACTACTACGTGAAGAGATTCCTCGAGTATAACTGAAAAAGAATTTTTAGTTTGCCTGAGGAAAAAAAATAATATTCAACACATTGCCAACATGAGGCCTTTTTCTGCAAGCTGCTGAGTATCTCCAATACACTTTAGATGTCATAAAAGTTTACAGCAAATAATACTAATTACTAACTAGTATTTTCACTCGCGTGCACTTTACTAAACTTCAACAAGCATCCCACTGATATAAGGGATACAATCATAGGACTGTTTTGGTTGGAAGAGACCTTTAGGATCATCCAGTCCAACCATTCCCCCAACAGTGCCAGGATACCACTAACCCATGTCCCTCAGCACCACAGCTCCACGGCTTGGAAACCCCTCCAGGGATCACGGGGACTCCAGCCCTGCCCTGGGCAGCCTGGCACAGCCCTGGACAACCCTTCATGGCATAGCAGCAATATGGCCAAGCAGACATTGGTAGTACAGACCCTCAGGAAATCCAGATAGCTTGGAATTAGAATTCAAGTCTAGGTGGATTACTTGATGGTTCTGTTAACAGATGTTATATAAATCTGGTCACTTTGAGAGATGATCCCTTAGAACCTAAATCAGGGACAGGGAAGACATAGCACTAAACCCAAAGGATCCGAGGTGACAGGATGGCTGGGGGCGAGTAGCTATAGTCTCACATCAACATGCCCACCTAGAAAATATGCCTTCCCTGCCCTCGACTGAGCTTCCCTTTCTTGTTTGGAATTCAAACAGACCTTTCCTACTTGACATTTTCTTTTTGAAATGACAGAATTAGTCGTGCAAACCCAAGGCAGGCGTTCTGATACTGATCATCAGGTACGGCTTTGCACGGTAGGCAGAACATTGTGGGGAGGGAGTACTGAGTTTGACAGGTTAGAAACCAAGGCAAACATCTGCAGACATCTGAAATTCACACTCCTTTTAAAAAACAATGTTGTTGTTTCTTAATTTTTCTCTTGCCAACAGGAAAAGCAAATACTGCACAGGAAAGTTTACAATGCAAAAGTGGAAAATTAAAATATCCTAATGGGAAAAAACCCAAAACGCCCAACCCAGACAAAACCCTCTGAATGTTCACATTCTGGTTCATTTTAAATGCCAGGCAAGGAAACAATTTTTCAGCTGAAAATGCACTTCAGAGTACTAAAAACCAGCAATAAAAGACCATATGTCTCAAGTTTTATCTCTGAACAAAGAGTATGGCCAAGTTAGAAACTCATGAAGAGGAGAATTTCTAAGGAGAGATCTGACCTAATTTCACAACTTTACATAATCTAGAGTATGCTATTTCATAATTCTGCTGCTGGTCTGTTTCTTATACAGAAATATTATGATTATTTCACATGATTTTATGAAGTCATTACTCAAATCAGTCCAAATTCAAAACATAAATGTTCAAGCTGTCACCTGTAAAATGTCCCCTCATACTTCTACTGAACTCTTTAACCAGAATTAGTGATCTAGGTAAAGTTTCTTTGTAAAAAACTTATGAATAAAAGTGACCTCATTTTCAAAAGATGCCAAGAAGTTGACTTTTTTAATGTTAAGGTACGTGACTCAGAAAGGCCCAGGAGAAAACCAACAAACCCCAAACAAACAAAAAAGAGACAGCTTTCTACAAAACACCTAATCTTTAGGAAGAGAAATAATTTGTTTTCCCTGAAATGAAAATCATAAAACCTGACAAACTTTACACGTGGATTATGTCTATAGAATAAATTCTTTGGAGTCCTCTTACCAAAGGAAAAAAGAGAAAACACCTCTAAACAAAGGAGGTTTGCTCCTGCTCACTTCAAATGTTGGCACAGATGATTCTTTGGAGAAGTTTTAATCTCTAAGAACTTGACTCATGCAGATTGAGCTAACTCATGAACAAAAAGAAAAAAAAAATTAATAAAAATAAAGCCCAAATCCAGACAAACCAACAAATATCTATTAACATAGTATTAGTAAATCACCCTGATTGCCACAGCCAACGCCTGGTCACGGCATGATACTAGTGCAGCTAAACTGATGTCATTAAATTGGCACAACTTCCAATGCCATAGAAATAATTAAAATGTTATAAAGGCATTTTCAGAGTCTTATTGTGCTACAGTACAGAGAATAAACCACAATGGTATGAGGAAGCTTTGACATATAAAGCATAATAATGACCATGGTGGTGAATATACCATCTCAATCATTGAATTCAAACTAAAATTTCACCCCTAACTCTTATCGCTGTTTAACTCAAGTCCGTACTCCCTATAAATTGTAAAATAGTCTATCAAGGAGTAAATTATCCTGTAGATGTCATAGAAAGGGCCCTAACAATATTACAATTGGCCATTCATTCCAGGTATGACTCATAGTCCACCAAAGAATTTTTTTCTACATGATCCTCACAGACACTTTTAAGGAAACGGGAAAGCCTGTTTGATCTCTACCCAACAACTCCACCAATATAGACTCATAGACCGGTTTGGGTTGGAAGGGACCTTAAAGCTCATCTCATCCAACACCCCCCTGCAGGGAACAGGGACATCTGCAACTAGAGCACGTTGCTCAGAGCCCCGGAGAACCTGGTCTTGAACACATCCAGTGACGGAGCATCCGCAGCTTCCCTGGGCAACCCATTCCAGTGTCCCAGCATCCTCTGAGTGAAGAACTTCTTCCTAATTTCTAATCTACATCTACCCTTTTCCAGATTGAAGCCATTACCCATCCATATGCAGGAATGAAGTAGCCCTTTGAGTGGCAACCTACTAAATTCTGGTAGTTATGTATTTCTGGAAATCCTCAACGACAACATCAAACATCCGACTTGCTGCGTGTCTCAGGTCAACTGAGCATTTGCAGTACATTCCTAGTGAGAAAGGTTGGCTGTGTCCATCTTGAACGGCCAATACTCTCAGGTATACAAGAAATCAGGTAAGCTTTTTAGTCTGATCCTGTCTGGTTTTCATTGGGTTTCCTAAAGAGAGTGAGTTCCCAGCATCTCAGTATGTGCATGTGTCTGTCTCTCAATCCCCTTGGGGCATTTTAACGCATTTGCAAAAGAGGAAAGGTCTTGAGTATATTAACTTCCCTAAGGATTTCATTAAAACAAGAGCCAGGAAGAGTAGAAGGGCCCTGGGGAAAACCTGCCTTTTCCCAGTATCAGAGAAACCATACGGGAGACTGATGTCAAAGTACAAATACAAAATGAGGCATCATTGCTTCTGCTGCTCATACAACTACCCCTATTGAGTATCCACCAGGGTTTCAACTATGTTACAATGGAATGTTGAAACGACTACATTTTGGGGAGAATGGCCATCAGGAATTGTGAATTATTTTCAGAATGTATTACTACTTGTTAAAAGGAAAAAGAAAGGGGTGTGTGTGAAGCCCCAATGGAACTGAGAGTTGCAGGCTGACCTTTTCCTGCTCACTGCCTTCAGGCAGGAAGTCCAAGGGTGCTGAAGTTACAAGGAGATCCTCTAAGAGCAAGCTAAGCTGGAAACCAGTCAGCTAGCAAGAGGTTTAGAATACTAGAAACTGCTACTGGTTGATCAAAGACCCTAAGAAGTAGTCCATGGAAATAAATAATCAGATACAAACTTGACATCTAAGGAAGAGAGAATGAGAAACTCACTCCAAACTGGTAAACTGTGGATGTTATCTTAAAGAGTGCATGGCAAGTTTAAGATGAGGAAGGAATAAAATTTAAGTGTGAAAAAAAAAAAAAAAAAAAAGTTGCAGAATGAGGAAGTATAAGACAAAGTCTTTAAAAAAATCGGACAAATAATTCATCAGATTTCTGGTCTGTCCTGACTAGGAGGAGCTGATGAGTGAGCAAAGAGAGAAAGGATACAAAAAAAATAAAAGTACTTTGATCTTGAGCTCTACATAACAGCAAAGTCCCTCCCATCCCAGTATGAAGCAGGGAAGTCATCAGAAGACAGTTCCTGAATTATCTTTTAAAAATATTTTGTAATACTTACTTTCAGTATAATTTCCTTCAATTCCTCATTATTCTACCTACTTAAAGCCACATGTAGTACCCTAAAGGAACCATCTGGGGCTTCTGTCATTATATTTTTTTTTTGTGTTTATTTTGATTTATATCTTATTCTAGCTGTTACTTCAGCAGATATGAATAATTCATTCTTTATTGCTCTGTTTTCAAAATATAGTCCATTTCGCATACTTTGATCTGTACAGAAAACAGCTGCAAAAATTCCATGAATCACATCTGGTGAAATGCTGGGCTACTGAAGCCAACATCTGTTCCTCTATTGATTCCACTGGAGCTAAACACTTCAGCTGTGTTACTTTTGCTTCTCTCTCTGCTTAAATATCCACAGCCTGTGTTAAAACCTGTCCTTGTCTTCCAGACCCTACTCATCCCCAACTCAGCCACCACTCTGGATTGCTACTGGTCCCCCAGCCACTGGTCCTTTACATTTTCCCAAAGATGAGGTGCTTTTTCTGTTCATTTTTAGTGCCTGAAGAAGTAAAACAAGAATAAATGAAAGCAACTGTTAATCTACTGCAACTCACAGTGTTTCAAAAACATTCTTCTGTAAATAAATGGGAGAATTTATTTCCTACCATGGTACAATATGCAAACTAAATACATAGTCATGGGAATTACTGCTCCAGAACATGAGGCTGGGGCAGCATGGAACAGTACCTCTGCTTTTATAATATACACACACTCATCTGGAACTCTGGGCTCTTTTTAAGTCATGAATAATGACGAGCCCTTCCCCATTGTATACACACCAAAGGAAGAGAACACAATTCAAAACTAATGCTATGATTATGGGGGGGTGGGGGAAGCTTGTCTCCCTAAAAAATTTCCTTTCCTTCTCCCCTTGCTTAGATTCTCTGCTAGAGAAAAAGAGCAGTGGAAAGGCATTGATGCTCCTGCACTGCAGTGAATGCAGAAAAGAATGTTTAGCTTGATAAAGAATCTGGCCTGGGGCATGTGGGAGTCAGGGAAGATTTAAGCTTGCAAAAGCCAATAGGAAGAGAATAGGAAACACCAACAGTTACAAATACTGACAGCATCACTTGGGTAATGAGAGTTTTTGCAGCAGCACCATTCTAGGAGTTAATGCCACTGTCATTTATCGACATTATTAAAAGTTTAAACACCTCCTATGACTGAAGTTTACTGTTGAACATTAGACTTACAGTTAAATACCACCATCATCTTCTACAGCATTGTCTATTGCCATGAATAATTCCAGGTGTCTGACCAGAAAGATACTGAGTGTTGCTAATATTATCTGGTGTAGTACTTAATCCCTGTCATGTTCAGAGAAGTCCATGTTCCTATTTTTTTTTTCTTTCAGGATATCAGGGTGGATGTGAAGTATTCTCACTATTTTTTACAGGTAAAACTGGTTGAAACTGTAAAATTGCAAATATCTCTCCTATTTCAGCATTTGATTTTGTAAACTGTATAAAATCCCAAAGCTGCAATCGTGCTTTATTCAGAATGTCATTAGTTATCCCGAAGTCATTCCTGCTTGTTCTGAATTTCCAAGGTTCCTTTTCTAGGTGCATGCTGGCTGTCTAAAGAAGGGTAAAAGGAGCTCCAGATCAGCCTTATGCTTTTGCCAAATCTTGGTGTCAGGCTAATTCAGAGCAATCTTTCTGTAGCCCCACCAGCTAAAATAAACCCTCGTGATGGGACCTCCCCTCTACGTGATGCGCTTCTCAAGCATTTGTTTAAAGCTGCTTAGCACTGTAGACAGGTGAGGTAGGTTTACAAGTCTCTAACCTTGAAGGAAACCCTCAACTACTTATTTAAAGCAGGATTATTTGGCCTTTCTTGAAAGATCTTGCCAAAGAAGTACAATGCAGAGTGGCATCGGTCCCGCTCTCTGTTTGTCCCTCCAGTTCTTCAGCAGTATCTGAAAGTGCCACCTGACAGACACCATCTGTATCGACAGGATCATCAGTACGATGTCACAAACAAAACGCTGGAGGCAATGTCATCATTAACATCTTCCTCTGCAGTTTGGGCAGGAGGTTGGTTATTTTTTTTTCTCCTGAAGCAGAAGATAATGTAAAATAGATTAGCGGTACCAGCCAGGCAGGGAGATACCATCAGCACCAGCAGCTATCATGTAATTACTCCCACTGCATCATTTCTCAGATGTCACAGGAAAAAACCCAAACTTTCAGTTTTCCAGACTGTGGCTCGTTTGCCCAAATGGTGCAATAGCAGTGAAAGAGCTCTTTTATTCCCTGAAAATAGCTACAGATTGCTGAGGAAAGATTTAAGTGTGCTGGAGAACACAGGTCCTCTCCGAGTGGTTTATGGTCCCAGTCCATCATCCAGCATAGCCTCCAGTGTTGCTCGCGACAGTCCAAGAAAGAAAAAAAGGCAAACACAGCAGCTAATGTTGAGAACCTCATTTTATAATGAGTTCTCTGGAAAATTTCCCAGATTCCACATCTGCCCTGGCACAACAGCCTGCACTTCAGAAAGCAAGGCTCAGTGGAGGTGCTGGGGGAACAGCTACATTTGCTCACAGTGGGAAGGCTGCTTTCCCTCTCTTCATCTGAAATATGATGCCCACTACTTATCCTTTAACAAAATCCAGCTAGGTAGTAAGAAGAACAATAATTTACTTTATAAAAGCTACAGGTAGGTCACTTTCCAGTTCCTGATACGCCGGTTCTGAGACCAATAGCAGAAGAAGTGGAGGAAAAGATCCGTACAACAGACAGATCTTCAACACAGTTAAGATGTTTTCTTTGGTTGTCTCATTGCTATATTTTAGCTCATCTCCAGGGTTCCCATCCTTAGTTGTCCTCAGTGCTAGTGATGGCCACAACACAAAAGGCACAGTCCCGGGCATCAACACTTTGACCAAATTTTTCTACAGCACAAATATCAGATTCAATTTCCCACTTGTAATCTTTTTTTCTCACAGAGAATATAAGTTTTTAGAATATTTCCATTCCCATTGCACAGGATTTATAGCCTGGAACGTTAAAAAAAATAAACGCTGAAGCAAATCATCGCCTGACTTCATGGAAGTCATTGTGTTCAGTCAGCGGTGCGAGGACATGAGGAGGACATCACAATAGGCATGGAGAAGCCCCTTTATTTCTGGCAAAACCACAACGTGGCAAGTATTCTGCTGGTTTTTACCAAGATGTCCAACAGTGAAAATGATGCGTCCTCTACAGGCTGACTGGTTTGCTTCTTGCTATATACTTTAATTAAACTACATGAGTTTGAAAGCAGTGGAAAACACAGCCAGAGTTTCCAACACTCTCACAAGTCCACTCTCTCCTTGTGAGGAGAAGAAGATTAAAAAAAAAAATCTAATAAGAAAGAAAAAATGGCAGAACTGCTTGAGAAACTTGCATTTTCTTTTATAGCCTGGAGTAGATTTAAGAAAGAAGGCATCTGTTTAATTCATAAGGTATTTATGTGTTTTGCAGAGGACTATTTATTTTATAGTTTCCTAAAAATCTTAGAGAAGACGCTTGAATATCTACGTGACCATAAATGCAAATAAACCCCAGTCTTGGAGGGCAAAAGAGAAAACACAAAAACAAAGACCAAAAAAAAAAAAACCAAAACAAAACAAAAAAAAGCACCAAACCAAAAAGAAAACACCAAACATGAAAGAAAATTAAAGCTACCATTGGTTCAAAGGCTACAACAGGACAAAAATCAGCATTCCTTAACTAGGCTCAAAGGAAACTATCTGCTGATGATATAGACCCGGGGGACTACAAGATTATTTGTTCACTGCTGCAGATTGGAGCGTGGTAGTGGACCTGAGGAAAACAGCAACTGCTTGTTCAAGCTATTCTACTAAGTTCTGAGGACTTCACAGATAATGAAACCAAGTAAAAGAGGAAGAGAGACTCGTCTGTGACCTGGGAGTAAGGTGTGCACCGTGGCTAATAGGATTTGTCACAAAAATAATCAGCTGGTACAACAACTTAGCCTTCTCCAGTTAGGAGGCCTCCCCAGGGTACCAAATTTAGTGACAAGAGGGAAGTAATATTGAGCGTTACTCTTTGACAGTCCACACTCTGACTGAAACTTTGACTTTCCAATTACTATATATCAAGCAACTAGCCGGTTTTTAAAGGGATGAATTAATATTTAAATGGATGGATGAACTGATATGGGCTTCCATTATTTTCCCGCAATAATAATCTTTTTCTTTAAGTAAAGAAAATAGAAAAAAAGATTTTTATGGAGGATAACAATTTCCCAGTCAATTAATAGCTAGGCTCGTGAGAAAGAAAGAATCTTGGGCATCTTAGAGGCAAGAGAGATAAAAAGAAAATTTAGTCTCTCTTTATCAGTTAATTAGTTAAAGCTTATGTTTAATTTCACCAGTTCTTACAACTCATTAGATGGATCTAATTTGAAGGGCCGTGCAGTCCATCCACCAGTTATCTGGAGTATTTCCATGACAGGCACTAGGAGCCCTTTGACAGGCTATCAAAAGGCAACTACCGATCGGAAGAGATCAATCTCCCCTCTCTTCCCCAGGTCTGAAGTGTCTAAAAGTTCCACACCTCATTGCACCCAATAGCCTACCCCTCCTGGAAGGAGGGATGTACCTCGCAGGGGTGGCTGTTCCTCCGGACGGGGATTGAAAGGTAGCGCGAGAAGCTGCTGGAGGACGTCTCTCCCTCTTTTTGCTGAGGATGGAAGGAGCCCACGTAATCAACCTCGGCTGCTTTGAGATGATTAATCCTCCAAAGTGTTTTGAAATGTAAATCAAGACTTTAAATCCAGCAGACGGGATCTGTACTGGATGTGGTTATTTAATAAACGGCAATTTTTTTTTTTCATCGTTTAGAGGTACTGATGAGGCTAAATCTATTTACATGAATAAGTTGCTTTCAAACCCTGGAAGATGGTTTATAATAAGATGACTGCTTCATATTTCTAAATAACACACTGAAAAAATTGAAATATAGTCATTTAAAAGGCAAGCAACAGCTCAGTTCCCTTTAAAGGCAGCAATCATACCAATAAACTATATTAGAAGTTATTAATAAGATTTTCCCTTTAGAACAGTTTGTTCCAGATTGACACCTTTTTATTTTAGTAGTGAAAACCTAATTTCCAGCTATAAATAGCACTGTTCTGTGCTCTTTGAGTTCTGAAAGATGTTGACAAATAGAGGATAAAGTAGAAGAGAAATAAAACAATTAAAGAACTGAAAAGGGCCCAGGAGAGTATCTGGGCAGGCTTAAGCATTTTGGGTACCAGGTACTCCAAAGCAGGACAGTAAGTTCAAGTGCATAGACTGGATTTGGACTTTTCAGGAGTGTGATGGGGTGATAAGAAGGAATCCAATGGGTGTTTGGGAGCATGGCAAAGGGTAGCTCGCCGGGCAGCCTCACAAAGCTCTGAACAGTACACTGAATATGGGGTTAATTTGTTCTCTGGAGAGTAAAACGTTGGTAAAAATGTGGAAATGTCATATTCTTCAAGCCTTTTCTTTAACAGAAGCTTATAATCCACCTTCACATAGAAAGGGCAAATGTAATTTATAAGCCCTGAAGTACGTGGTATTGTGACATTGTCATCCCTCTCTGTGGATGGCCAGAGAATCTCCAGTTTGTGGTTTAGAGCTGGCCCAGTGCTAAAACTCCTCTTGCTTTTCAGCTGCTCCATTGCCCTGGGATTCTAACCTGACCTCTCCTCCCTTCCACATACACTTTACTTCCTCTGCTGCATCTCACATTTTACAATCCACACTCTCTGCTCTCCCCAGAAAGACTTTCTGGAAGGGCTGAATACTTCTTTTCATAACTTGCATTTATATTTGCACCATATGTGTCTGCGTGTGTGTGAGAATAGCATTTTTTCTGCGTACTCACAATTCATCGGTATCTATGAAATAACCATTTCATCATCATCATCTCAGCCTTTCCAAACTGGAAAACATGAAAGTAATCTGTGCTTCTAAAGTACACAGGAGGGCAAAAAGCAGTGTACTTCTGGAATGCCTTGGCATTTCGTAGTGAATAACTTAGACTGCACTTATCAAGCTGAAAAGAACTATTCCTTGGGGGTGCATAATCCCTTCGGCTCCTCGTGTTATAATGAACTAGATTTATCCCTACCCTGCTCTTCTGTATGAAGTTTTGCAGATCTACTACGTGTAGGTTTTAAGGCAAATCTGCAAAGATACTGCTTTCCAATTTTCTCCAGTCTTAATGCTTTAAGGAAGTCACTTCCTACATTCCCTTCTTGTTCTGCTTCCAGGCACGTAAAATCACACCATTAATCTCCTTTAAAATGAGAACCCCCCAGAAATCTCCACCAGCCTATATGTTGGAGTGTGTCCATTTTAATTGCTGGAGTTACTCTTGCAAGTAGACCAGTTGAATTCTGCACCTAGTGCCAGGTACAGAATGGTGTTATATAGGAAAGTTCCAGCCCAAATAGTACTCTGTGTGCATCAGCAATTTTCTCAGTGAACAGAGAGCAGTGGGTAATGCTAAGGAATATCAATGACAGTTCAAGTCCAAAGAGAAATTTGACTTCGAAGTATTTGCCACAGAATATGAATATGTGATAAAAAAAAAACCCTCAAACATTACTTTAAAAATAGCATGAAAATACATTACTCAATAATTCACTACTGCTCTTCCCTAGCCTTTCAGCACTTACAGCTCAATTTGCAGAATGAGTAAGGAAAATATTATTTTTTCTAATGAGATTTAATGCTTTTCTCCATGTGTAACTTGAAAGCACATTGGGTTAGTAAAGTTTAGGTTGTCCAGTAGTCAAACATCAGCTCTAGTGTAGTCAGAAATATCTGTGAAACCAGATCAAACAAAATTCATTGTTTTTCTGAACAGTACCCAGCCTTATCTGCATAGGGAAAGGTGAAGACATGAATCTGGCAGAACGGCTGCTCTCTTGGGGCATGAAGTCACAAAGACAAAAAAGCTACCACCAATATTTGTCCTCATGGAAATGGTAAGAGAACAAATGGTAAGAGGAAGTAATTACACTAAGATAACTGAATTAGCCTTTCAAAGAAACAAATCTGGAGAACGTTTCAGACAAAAAGTAGTTCTCCTGCCTACCTGAAGAGAAGGATATGATATAGGGTTATGTTTAGTCTATTGAATCCAGCTCACAGGTATGAAATTGAAATGCAATAGCTATGAAATTGCTGAGATTAAGTGACACGTGGACAGAGCAATAGTGCGTTTGATTGCTCTATTGCAGTGGAGTCCAGGCTCAGGATGAAACTAGAAATAAATGTGGTGGCTTCCTACTGGGATTTATTAAAAAAGATCAAAAGCCTAACAATTTTCTAAATAAAACGAACAAATAAAAGAATTCCCACTTCATAACAGGAGATGTATCACACACTCCAGGCTGGTGGAATATCACACCCTCTAATTTGCTGGGTTTTTCCTGGCAGCAGAGTCTGTGTTTACCACGATGTGCTTGCAAAAGAGGCACCAATGGACCTAACACCCCTCTGGAAACTAAATCCTTCAATAAGTTCACGGACAAAATAGGAAGATAATACATTGTGCTCTTACCTATTAACTCTGCCTTGGCTGACTGTGGTGAGGCAAAGGCAAAACAGGAATTCCTCCTCTAGGAAGAGACTGGAGCTTTTCTATGGTTGTACTCAGGGTGAGAATTTGACTTTCTAGCTACACTTAAAAAAAACCAAACCAAAACTATAGCAAATTTGCCCTCTGTTGGCTGGTGCCACATCTGACTTTGTAGAAAATCCATTCATACCACTGTCTCTTGCCTTGGGGATGCAAACAGAAGGACGATCTTTGGTTAACTGAATAACAAAATAACCATTTTTAACCAATACCTTTTGTTGCACCAGCAGGAATGTCCAAATAAAGGCAAAGACTTATGTCACATCCAGCAATACAAAAATGATGGAGGAACATCATCTTCAAGCAAGCAGGCATACTTTGGAGTTACCTGCAGGAGTGGTATATAACCAGCACTGGCAAAGATGAGTTTTATGTAAATCAGCTCTCTAAGTGGCTATTGCAATAAGTAACAGCTGAGCAAAATTTCAGAGAAATTATGGGTTTAATTTAACACACTGGGGGGAATTTTCCTTCCCCGCTTTATTTTTTGGTGCATGTATAAATATGAAAAAAAAAATCTTTAATAATTCTATGAGAAATGTCTTGTACATCTGGAGTGATTAACTGTTTCTGCAGAACATTTGCCAGCCACGTTTGAAACAATCCAGCTGTTTGGTGACTCATTATCATGCAACTTGCAGTTTTTAGATCTCACGAAAGTGGTGACTTTTAGAATAGAAAAAAAACCAACACAAAACACTGACAGGACTGAACGTATAGATCTACTTCCAGAAATGGCAAATGGCCTTGTATCCAGATCCCCTCACCTTCTGCTTTCATGGAGGAGTTCTCAAATCAAAATTAGGAGCTCTACAATGCCATGCAATTCTCTATTCCTCTAGAATAGGTTTTTCCCCTGGTTTTTGTTTTGTTTTTAACTGTGCTAGAGCATTTTTCATGGTGTAATAGCTCACACAGCCAACATTTTTTTTTCTAAGAGAGTTTGCTCGTTTTTCTTTTCTTAACACTTCTTTGGGGAAAAAAGTGTTTGACTCTGGGTTCATACCAGCAAAGGAAAGCTCAGAACTCTGTCCCTGCCACGCCTCCCATCTCTGAAACAGAGCTGAGCTTTCAGTCCCAGCGTGCAGGACTCCAGTTGGGGACAGAGAATTACAAAGCCAAGAGCAATCGCTTTTATTTTATCGTCTACGTTATGATGTGCCAGCTGGGATCCTGGCAGGCTGACAGGGGGAACCTCAGCTGGGAAAGCTTCAGGACATCTGAGCCTTGTCTCATGTCTGTGTATTCATAGCTGCCAAATGTCACGGTCGCACACTTGTCCCAGTGGCTCTGACCCCTCCAGAATCACCACCCTTTGTCTACAAGAGGGAAGGGACAATAATCTCCTCCTCTGTTGCAGCAAGCACTCAGGCTTGGTGATGAAGTAGCTCAGATCTGAAATGGTTTCTCTACCTGATTCAGACGACGGTGGATCTCAGCACTCTCTTCTTTTGGGAACAGCATGAAGCCACTCCAGCTCCCTTCAGTAGGAACAGAGGCAACTAATTTGGGTATGTTACAAAGGCTCGTCTCCCTGGCCTTCCTGCAAATGGTACCATCTTCTCTGCAGGCACCATAAAAGATGGAACGACATCCAGACATCACTAATGTTTGATGCCGAGTGTGCAAAAAACATACTTGTAATAGCTCCAGCTGGGAAAGATAAAGCTCTTGTAGAAGTACAGCTAAGAGGGAAGAGGAAGCAGAAAAAAATAACAAAGAGGAAGAACAGTAGCATCTCCTTCTCTGGAGACTTTCCAGCCCCACCTGGATCTGGTCCTGTGTGGGCTGCCCTGGGTGACCCTGCTCTGGCAGGGGGGTTGGACTTGATGTTCTTCAGAGGTCCTTTCCAACCCCTGCCATTCTATGATGTACTGCTGACTTGTGTTCTGACTCTGCAATCAAATTGGACCCAGAGAAAAATAAATGAGGAAAAATAGTGGGGCAGAGGAGGATGGCTTGAGCTAGTGGAAAGCTTATGGGATAGAACAAGGGCTAGAGCTGAAGGAAAGGGCACTAGCAAATATGAGAAGGTAGCTGTAGCAGAGAAAAAACACAACAAAAAAAAGTTGAATTAAATAAATAAATGGGATGCAGAGAGGTGAGCAGGAGGGAGAGACCACTAGAGATAAAATTAGATCTAGGAAAGCAGGCCCAATTATTAAAAGAGCTCCCTTACTTCCCCTGCTCATAGTGATGAAAAACATCCCCACTGGAGCCAGAGCAACCTCCAGAGCCATGAGTCCTGCAGGGGACAGCAGCCCTTCGCTGTGTCCCCCGATACCTGCTCACCTCTTCACAAAGTTACATGTCTGAGATGAGCCATTAGCAGAAGGTACTTAAAAATTCACTTGAGAGCACATTCATTTCTTTCTCCTCTTTGTTACCTCACTGTGCTGCTGCAGACTCTTCTGTGGTCTCTTTTGTAAACTTTTATTTGCCTGTGCTCCAAAAAATTCTTTCAACGCTGGACCTTTCTTAGTGGTTTTGGAAACAAGATAGAAATGGATTAGTTAACCAGATTGATCCATGTTTAAGCTTTTAATGCTGCCTTCTTTGACTTACTGCTGTGACATTGTAAAATTGCTTTTAATTTTCTTTCTTTCCCAGATCTTCAGCAGCTGAGAAGCATGTAATAAAATGTAAAACCCTCACAAAGTACCTTTCTTGTCAAGAAATGTAATGTAACCTGTCTCTGCAATATTTCATGTGCTCGCTGACGATCTGGAAGAGAGAGATTGTTACCAGCAATAAAGTTCAGGTAAGATGCCAAACTGGAGATGTTTCCAAGAGCAGCACAGGACGTGGATTTATGTGCAGCTGGAGAGCTTGGAGTAGCTCAGAAGGATACCGTGTAAGGGAGAGAGGGTGAGAAGGGAACAAAAGGTCCTAAGAGGGAGACTGGGACTGCTGGTCTTGAAAGAAGCAGAACACTGAGGCAAGCAGGGAAAGGAAAGACAGATGTATGAGGAGTAATTATCAGGTAGAGGATAAAGGTCCAGCATAGCTGAGTGGGACAAGGGAGGAGAAGAGGACAAAAAAGGAGGGTTTACTGTTTGAGAATAACCAAAAGAGGCTGCAGACTCCTCCCAGTCCTGATGTCATGGCTATGAAATGACCACTGGGCTCCCCCAGTCTCTCTTAGTTCCCACTGGAGACCCTTCACAGTATGACCCACCAGGTAATACAATAAACCTAAATACATTCAGTGCTAAATCATCACCCTGAATTCCACACTCCATTATCCACAGCTCCAAAAAACCAAACCCAACTAATTTGGTCCCCTTCCCTCCTGCCAGGTTTGTGTCTGAGAGCTGGTCTCCAATTAGTTGCAAAGACTCTCCAAAACATGAGGAGCCACATCAAAACTCAGGAAAGAAAGAAAGGAGACATTGTTCCACTGGCATCTTCTGGAACCTGGGGACAATTTCTAAGTTTCCTTTACATCCTCTGTCTGCTCGAGTAGTTAAACACAGACGGGAAGAAAAAACCCCAAAGTACAAAGACTTAATGGTAGAGGGCTAAGACCTCTGCCAAAAAAAAGAAATAGAAAAATCTCCCAGGGGAGGATCAAAAGCGGGGGGGGGGGGGAAGAAAAGGATGCTGAGAAAAAACCAAACCTGAGAATAAGAAGTTTCTCCTTGAAGAGGAAGGCAAGACTAGAGTAACATATCAGTCAGCACCGTAAAAAAATCCAGAATAACATACCATAGCTAGAAAAATGTGGAAAATAATGATCTAAGAGGAACTGTGATATGAGGAACAGAAAGCGAGGAGGTGATGTGAAAAAGTAGAAAGCAAAGGCTAGCTAGGTATAGTAAAATTTATTATTTAATGTGTATTCCTAGTGAAATCTCAGTTCTACAAAAGTGTGTTCCTCTCCCTCTGTGCATTTACCCAGTTTGTGCAGGTGGGGAGATGATAGCACCTTACAGACCTCCAAAGGGTTTACACACTAACTGGGTGAGAAAGAGTGAAACAGAAGCAAAGCAGTGAAATGCTTTTTGTACAAAGTCTTGCAGATTCTTAAGGAAAACTGAGAAACTTCTGCTTCTTAAGATTACTATTTAAAAACCAACCAAACAAAACCAAACCAAACAAAAAACCCAACCAAAATAAAACAAGAAGGAGGACAAAGCACTGTGTAAAGTATACATGGTCAAAGACTAAGATGGACCAGGGACATAACCACCTTCTAATGATGGACTTCTTCCCTGCCTGTGTAATTTTAATCATTTCACACTTCTGCTATTTTGGATGTGCAGTCTATGTTAAGAAAAAGAAAAAAAAAACCCAAAACAAAAAGGAAAAGAATTTGCATATAGAAATACCATTTGCATGTTCAAATTGGATAGGAAGGAACCTACTTGATCTGCATGCAGTTACCTACATGTTGCTGGGGGCTTTCACGGTGTCAATACAGGTTCATGAAGACACGAGGGCTTAAATGTTGAGGATCATTTACAAATCAACATGACTTGGATTTTTTCATTGTAATCTTTGAGATGTCATTTTGTTTTTCCCATGACTCTGTAACCAAGAACCACTTTGCTTCCAGAGAGGCAAAGATGTCAGAAGGGCACATCAGAGAATAAATTAAAGCATCTGGAACCAAAGGCATTCAGAATAAAGGCAGAGAGAGCACTGGGATTTGCTTGGCCACAGATTGCTGCTTTAAATTGCACAGGAAAAGAATTGAAGAAAACAGATCGTTACTGATAGATGAAAACCACAATTATTCCCATTTTTTCTGGCAATATTGCATATTCAGAGGTCACAGGCGAAAATAAACAAGTATTAATAATAATAATACTGATAAAAATGACAGTGGAAATTCTGTAGCTTTGTTGCAGCGCTCAGTGCAGACTAACAGAAAGAATCAATAAAAAGAAAAAGGAGGCTGCAAATGCCTCGTGCTCCACAAGGAATTAGCAGCACCACTGTCTAATTTGTGGCTGCCACAACAGCAGTTGTTTCAGAGACCCAATTCTTGCTGCTTATTCAGGGAGCAGAGATGAATTGGATCCAAGGGAAATAAGATTCTCTCTTAAACCAAGAGTTTCAAAAGTAATAAAGTACAATTTGGGACAAAATAAGGGCTTTGTGGTATATTTTGAGGACGTGTGCTTATGCTGTTGGTTCCAGTCTTGGTTGCGTTGGTTAGCGCAGAGGTGGTTGAAAGCTCAGCTGTTAGGCTGCCATCAGCTACAGAAGCACTCATCCCTGGGGAGTTCTTCACATGCAGGCCACATCTGGATCATCATCAGGACAGCTCATCAGACAGATGTTTGCATAGGGTCTGGCCTTCCTCAAACAGCCCACCTAGACAAAATTAACCTCATCTCTCGCCACGAACAGAACGGGGCTGTTGCTGCCAAACACAGCTTGGAAGATCTGTAAATTAGACACACATCCCCGGTTGCAAAGATTAGCCAATCAGGTGGCAGAGGAGCATTTTTTTTAATTGCTGATTTTTTAATGTTGCATTAAAACGTAATGATTTTAATAATTTATGTATTTCTAATTTAAAAAAAAAAAAAATTAAAGCAATTCTGGATATATGTATCTACTGAAAGCAATGGGCTCCAGAAGCAAATACACAGAAATCTCCACGCTCTTCATTATGGAAGAAAGACTCGTGACATTTTAAATAAAGTTAAAATATATCACTCAGAAAACTTACGGAATATGCAACTGTAGCTTCCCCTGACTGCAGAAGCAAGGAGAGACTGAGACAAGCTATCAAAAGGTAATTTTTAATTTGAAATGTCAGTGAGATGATTTAGAAGGAAGAACTAGGAGATGATCCAGAAACCAGAAAGTATTATTGTTTTGTCCTTTCATGACACTACTTTTCTCATTCCATTAGAGTACTCAGAATCTTAAGACTCGGTCTCTAAGCTCCATCCAAAAAATATATGATACTGTCATGGATTTGTCTTCGATCTGTGCTTAGGTTAGAAGGGCACTAGTCATTTCTGAGTGAAAATCTCTGAGGACAGAGCCTTTGTGAAATCATCTGTCTGACACGCTTAGCCTGGACGGGAATGAAAAGTACCTCTTCAATTACTTCCAAATCTATACAGGCTGTCCCCCCTATACCCTGGATACTCTGCTTTATTAGCCTGAAAAGGGGAGGGGAGGGCATCTCTGACTTCCCACAGTAGGGTTGTTAGTGAGTGTAAGGCACTGGCCCAATAGCTAAACACCCAACCTGGCAGAATTTGAGACAGCTCCATCCATCATCACACAGCTCCCTCCATACAACAGGACCAACCAAATGGATGCAAAATAATGATCCTTCTAAGCAGCCAAATGAAAGACGACAGAGAAAGCACAATATAAACTCTCTAGATACTCCAGAGCTTCTTGGAAATCTTTCTCACTCTGCTTCAAATTTTTTTTTTTTTTTGCTATTTTGGAAAGTCCTTTTATAGTGGACAACCCTCAGGTTTATTCCTGTACAATACCTAAGGACCATACGTCCATTCCAAATTACTTTACAACTTATTTACTCATCAGTTTTTGTGTCTAACTCATTTAACTGCAACTTTCCAGAAAGAATTCAAATTAAGATAATTCAAACATCAGGTCTGGAAATGTTCATCATAAATAACTTTAAAAAAACCCCAAACAAATCAAAACAAACAAAAAAACCCCATAAAATCACCACTTCTATTTACTATAACTGAGCAGCAGCCAAATTGCTAAACATACTACATTTCAGTTTTACTGGGACTAATCTGTTGCATTCCCAGGCGGGACAAGAACGATCAACACCGCGGAACCAATTATCGTTCACACATTTCCACGCTGTCACAGACCTGGTATTCTCAATCATTTAAAAAGCCTTAGCCAAATGCTAACTCACCCATTCGACCCCTGACGCCTTGAGCTGACATTTCCCACTCACACCCTACACTCAGACGGATGGATGGTTTTCCCCCGCCGTGTAACCGCTCCGTAGCAGCACGCGGGCTTGTTGCTCAAACGCATCCGAGCGTAAAAGCTTGCACTTATTTGAGCAGAATGATTCCACCTCTGCGTGATCAAACGTACTGTTAAACCGTGCTCAGAAAGCTCTAAGCATCCAGGAAGCTGTGGGTGATGGCTTTGGGAGGGGACTGTTCCTCTCTTTGCCCAGCAGACCGTACCACAGTATCCCTCACACAGAGGGAAGCTGCTCGTGGCTGCAAGGGAAGAAATCTGTGCTGTAATGCATCATTAAGTCAAATTAACCCAACCATCCACCTGTTAAGTGAACCAAATGAAGGAAAACCTCCTCCTCAGCGAGGTCCTTTGGGCACCATTGGCAGGGAACGGCTGCATCATGCCAACGGTTCTTTCATCCTGTTAGTTAACTTCCAGGTCCTTTATAGCCTAGTAACGTACTTTGCTTCTACGAGTTTAGCACATTTATTAAGGCCAAATACAAGTTCTATCTCCAAACTGAATGCAACAGAAAAAAAATGTTTCCTTTGCATGCTTTCCTCCCTTTTTGTTTTGTTTTCATGGGAAATTAGAGGTGTTTCTCTGCAAAACAAATAAATATCCTTGGACAGGATGAATTCTCTCTTTTACCCTTCAGCTACCCTGGAAACCAGGAGTGTAAATCAGCCTTTCACTCTCCGAGTCACGCTCAGGGCTTGATCCAAAGGCATGACCTGGTGTTACAGACCACTGAGGTGGGTATTCATGGCAGTCTCCAAGAGCTCTCTTTGATGTCAGGTGCTGACAAACACCAAGCATATTTGTCCTCTTCTGAACGGGCTGTAAAGGTGTTTGGGAACAACCTTTACATGCCTCCTATCGCTCAGGCTGAATCGCTACAGGCAATCTTTTGTCTACATCAAACCTTTTTCTGCAAGAGCCAAACGGCTCCTCTGTTACTGCACACAGCCAAGAGAACACGGGCTGATTTCTAACATTAAAGCCGCTTCAAAATTCCGCTGTATAAAAACAAATCCCCTTTCTCTGAGTTTTCTTAATGTCGAATGAAGGCTCGTGAAGTGTTGCTGCTTTTTAGCAAAGCACTAAAGCGAGCGACTTCCCGAGACAAAAAATGTTCTTCCAAGAACGAGATGCCTTCACAGCATCCCCAACTAGGGACGGGATCTCCATCTGCCTGGTGGAAACACCGGGTTATTTTGGAGCTGCTTTTGAGTCTCAAGCAGACAGTGCTCTTGAACTTCCAGAAACAGAGCCTGGGGAGAGGATTTCACACAGTGCAATTAAATGGAGAACAGAAACAATCAAAAAAGCATCCTGGCACATGTGACAGGAGGGTACTGGTAAAAATAAAGAATTACAGAATTGCCACCAGACAGTAATCACTTTAATTTCTCCCCTGGATATCCTAGCTTACTTTGAGCCTACTGCCCCTTTACTCTTTGCCCCTGACCGAGATCTCTCTCGTGATGCCTGAAGCCCTCCATAGCTAGACATGATGTACACTTCAAAAACCTCAACAGTTTAAACTCAGGAGACAAAAACAAAAACTCTGTAAAGTGAGAGACCAAAATTTGAGTACGAGCTTGACTAAGCAGGAAATCAAACAGCTCCACAAAAAGACCCATTTGCAGGACTTTAACTTTCACATTTTTTCCTCCAATATATTTTCCTCTTCCAGTCTCCCTCTCTCGCACACTCACCGATCTTTCTATCTCCAGTCACTAAAAGCTATAAGCAAGCAGAGTGTCTCTATTACCCAAGTTACTCCTCTTACAGCCACACTGGGAAAAGAAAGAGCAAAAGGTCTCTCCACACATTGCTCACAGAATACCCAGAGCTGATCAGGTACTGTGTGGTTTTTATACCACAGAAGACTCTAAACAGAAAGGAGATATATATATATATATATATATAGATAGATAGATAGATAGATTACTAGGTAGTGCTGTGCCTGCTTTCTCAGTGGCCAAGAGCAAATTAGGAAACCCCTGTGTAAAAGATGCCTGGGCTGGAAATAAACCATAGGCTCCAGTTCTAACAAAGACAGATCAGAGAGATTTTCTGCTCGGCTCCCAAGACCTATGTCCTCTCACAACCACCTCGTATGCAAGATGGGTGACATGAAAGGAGTTTTTAGAAGGGATGCTGAGCCACCCAAACAGCTGCTTGGGTTGGAGAAACACCTTTGACATTGAAGATCAAAAATTTCACCTCTGTGGTGATTCATCCCATTAGAAATGCAGACTCCACTTCCAGAATCACCATGAAAATACACTACAGTATTTCATACAGCTTTCTGAAACACAGAGCTGTCTGCCTGTGTCAGCGGAAGCACTGGAAACCATCGTGGGTTGTACGTACAAATTGATGAAAAGGGAGACAGTTTTTAAGTTTTCAGCTTATTACTGTTTTCGCCTACAAATAATTTTGACTTTTGGAACGAGCTTTAAAAGAAAAGTGGAACCTCTTTTATCATGCAAATACGAATGCAAAAATGTGAACAAAAATTAAACTACAGGTTACATAAAGAAGAAAGAAACATATCAAAGTTGCTCTGAAAAGCTCGCTTCTCCCTGGGGAAATTAAACTTGCAAATATATTCCCTTTCTTTTCAAACATTTTTCCTCCTTTTTTTTTTTTTCCTATCCTTTTCTTTTGCAGGTGCTGGTGGGAAATCAGGCAAGGTATTCAAATGTAGATTAATTTAAAAATATACATTTGATTGGATACTGTATTTGCTGTGAGCTTTTACTGACTGCGGTTCAAAGGCTCAATTAAGACAATAAGAAGACACTAAGACGAGGCACTTCTAATAGAGGTCTTTTCTTTCCATGGAGAGCAAAGATGGTTAATTTAAAAGAAAGGTCTCATGCAGCCAATTCCAGCTGCATAGCAGAGCCTCAGAAACCTTTGTTTTCAAACACTCCTCTGTAAGTGTTGAATAAACAAACACACAGAGAAATAATCACCAGCATGCTGAGGACACATATTCCACATCCAAACTTGCAATCTATACATTCTGCAAACCTGTCCCTCATCAAAGTTCTGGCACCAAGTGATCACAGACATTGGTGCTTCTCCAAAGGGATTGCTTCTTCCCTTCACTGAGATAATCTGGTACTCTGTGGACGGGAGAGAGGAGGAGCCGGGATACCAACAACTCCATTAAAAAGACCAAACCTGAAGCAAGTGAGAACACGGGTAACTCAAATGGCTAAATTAAAATGGCTAAATAACTATAATGGCTAAATAACTAAAATGGGCTGCCCAGGGCGGTGGTGGAGTCACCATCCCTAGAGGTGTTTAAGAGGCGGTTGGATGCTGTGCTTAGGGATGTGGTTTAGTGGTTTTTCATAGGGCTGGGAGTAAGGTTGGACTTGATGATCTTGAAGGTCTCTTCCAGCCAGAACTGTTCTATGAGTATCTATGAATATCTCTTCTGTAACGACACAGAGAAGTCATGTTTTTCCCTTTGCACACTTTTGCTGGGATCGCTGCCTGCATCTCCCCCATCTTGCTGGGGTCTGCGTTGGGATTGTCAAGTGTTCGTGCAAGTACTTCAGTTTGTCCACAGTAGCTGCACTTGGCTGGAGCACTGGCAGAGCCTCAGCTGGAAAAGCAGCCCTGAGCCAAACTGGGTGTACTGGGCTTGCATCTGGAAGCCATCTCTCCCACAGCATTCTAAGTATTCCAGCATCTACTCTGGAGAGTCACCGAGTACAACACCTACAGTGCTGCCCTCAGCACCTTCTCAGGGTTTGGGTTCACACAGTTACCAGGCAGCGGATTTACTCATAGTCCTGCCATCTCCCTAAGAGAGCAGAGGTTGGCAAGGACCAGTCAGGATATTGGAAGTCACATCATCTCCAATGTAAAAATCCCCAAAGATAAAGACATTGTCTGTTAAAACAAGGAATGAGAGCAACTCTGCCCGTTCGACAGCAACAGCTCGTCCTTTCTCCAGTGCCTTCCAGCAACCATCTCCACCTAAGAAATCCACCTGAGCCAGAAGCCCCTGGAACCTACCACATCAGTCAGTAATTAAGCCCCTGATTTTCCTTTCCAAAGGCCTTAATTTTTGAGCACTGAGTTGGGAGGGGACACTTGAAATCTCTTCATTTGCTGTCATAGACCAGATCTGGATGGTGCAGGAACCCACCACCCCACGGGAGACCTTACTGCTGCCTTTCAGTGCTTAAGAGGGGCCTGGCAGAAAGATGGGACAGACTTTTGAGCAGGACCTGTTGGGACAGGACAAGGCGTGATGGATTGAAACAAAAACCAGGGAGACTTAGACTGGATAAAAGGAATAAATTCTTGATGCTGAGAGGGATGAGACCCTGGTCCAGGTTGCCCAGAGAGATGGTGTTGCCTTGATACAGCAACACAACTTGGTTAAAATATCCATTCACTTCCTGGGTCTCCCCCGTGCTGATGGAAAACATAAGACAAACTAATAGAAAGTCAGGTCTCCAGAGACTGTATCTTCATCTCCAGTGCTAAATGTATTGAATTTATTAATTTTAATTATATTTATATCGTTAGCTCTTAAATTAGAAGCTGCTTGAACTGATTTATTCTGCAAATGGAATTATGAGAACGACGTATTTATAATTTTAATTGTTTTCATCACCGTTCGTTACTCCGACGCGCTTTGTTCGCTACCGTTCGTCAAAGATTTGGGGTTTATGACATTTTTCCTGCCGCGAGTTGTTTTTTCTATCAGTGTCACTGTTTGTTTATGCAGTTAGGAGGTTTACTCGATGAGCTGTTTGCCTGGGTACGAGGACAGGTTAACTGAGGAGAAATGGCACTGCTCTCCACCCGGGCACGAGCCTGACACTGCAGTTTTATTTTCTGCTGAATAATACCTATGATATTCTTTTCAAACTGATTTTGATTCCCCAGTCCTCATTTCTGCAGCAGATTTCCTTTTTTCCTTCTCATTCTGTTCACAGATAACCCTATACACCTCCATCCTGGTAATGTTTTTATATATAGATGCACATGGATATCTCTGTATATGCACACATACACATATAGAGCCGATGTTGTTATTCATCTAACCCAGATGCTATAGTTATGGCGTAAAAGAGCTGGAGCATTGCAGAAAACACGAGTATTTACTGAAAGATTAAATATTTGAATGGCTGTGACATGTAAAATGTTTTGCCTATTGATCTGTAGTGTGGATCTGAAACACAAAGCCAGAGTTGAGACAGAAGATGTAGAATTAAGCTCACTGGCTCCTCTCTGCCATTAAAGGCATTATCAGTTCTTGTTATCTTGTTTGTTACGCCACTTTGGATTTCTGGCATTCCTGTAGAACCCTCTTAATTTACACCCAAATTCCTATCATTTACCACTACTTTTACTCCAACCATTCCATTTTGATGTTACAATGACTTATTCCAGATTAAAAAAAAATCCCAGAAACATTCCTTAGAATCTTAGCTGCTTCTTAGACAACACCAGAAATAAGCAACAATCAAAAGCCGTTGGTTTTAGACCTTGCATTTGGGCTTTAAAATAATAATATTCATAATAATAATAAATATTCCTCTTGTTAGGGAATGTTGCTCATGCACCCATCTCTATGGTGGCAAAGAGTTGGTGTTTTAATAGGTGCTTTATATAAAAATTACTCGGTGCCTGTGAGCAGTAAAACTGTTGTAGAGTGGAGACACTTAAGAGTTACTTTAATGCATTAGTTTAATACACTTCAGCAGTGCTCCTACAGTGCGCTTTCAACTAGGGAGGAAAGATTGGGTAATTTTTAATTGCTCAAACCTACTTTTAATGGAAATTGGCTGTGCTTAGCTGTATTTCATGACTCCGAGGCCTCTTACTATGGTGGAACAATAGAACGGGATAATTACCCCTTCTGCCAGTGCAGGACTGAAACAATATAGCTGAGAAAATTCCACAGCCTCGAGGCCACGCTCTCTCTGCTCTCATATATAAAACTGTAGGAATGGAGGAATAAGACCTCATCTTGAAAAAGAAAGATTGCTGCCAACAACATGCCTCAGCAAGGATGGCTGGCTGGCAAAGCTCAGGAGGCACCTGCAAAAGTGATGCTTCCAGCAGTACATCACTGGTCTTACTGGTTGTTGGCCAGCAAATGTTAGGGTCCGCTGCTTTCGGGTACATGCTCCTCAGGGAAAATACTTTGTCATCTTCTTTGCTTGCTGTGTATTTGGCACGTTTCGTGGCTGAGGTCAGCAGTCAGCAAGGCATTCGAGAACGTGCTGGGTGTAACAGTATCTCGGAAGCCAGGGATGCATTCGAGTGGCTGAAAGAGGGTCTTTGTTGTGAGAAATACTAAAATATCTGCACCTCTACCTATTTTCCAGCTTGCACATCTCAAACTTCATGTTTGTGGTGCTATAAGCACGGCAGGCAGATTCAGCCAGGTACCAGGTAGTGAGTTTCAGCTGATACGACCTGAGAAATCTGGATTATTTCCCCTCTTCAGAGGTGCTTTTTTATATCAATTCTGGCCTAAATATTTGCCATACAGGAGCTGACAAAGTAACCATCCCCACCTGCTTTCCCAAACTTTGTCCTTCATTCATGTGTAATTCATAAAATGAATTACAGTTAGTAATTAGTGAATTATAAGTGATGACACTGAAGCCACAGCAAAAAAAAAAAAAACCCAAAAACTGCCTGTCAGGATTCCTTCTTAATTTTTCATCAGTCTCAAATGGATGGATACAGTAGAAATTTTCACGGAGAAACGCTAGTGATCCATATAAAGCTCACTATAAATCCTGTTTAAGGCAGGGTAAAAACAGCATAGGAATTTGGGGTTTGCATAACGTCTCTTCTGTCTCTCCAAATGGACACTATTGCTCACTGAATGAGCTCTTTACAAAATAGAAGAAGAAAAAAAATCCCATTATCGAATAAAAATAGAACGATGGATAATTTGATACTTCATTTCAGGCAGGACTACGTAAATGATGGTAAAAGGGGAAAGATAAACATTCCCTGACATAAGAGATCCCCAAAGCAGTAGCAACGTCTCGCCTCAGTAGCCGCTTATTTGGTTCCAGAGAACGATGGTGCAAGCCCCATAACAAATAAAGAAAAACTCAGCAGTGGAATCCACATCCTCAAGTGAATTATGAGGGAGGGGGTGACTGGACACGGAGACATGCACAGCCTGCAGCTCACCTTGGTGCAGCCAGCTGCCTCACCCAGACAGCACCCAACCTGCTTTGGATGAGTTGATGCATCTCACAGCTACCAGTGCCACTAAAAACCCCAGTGCTCAGGGAAGATGCAAGGACTAGGGTGCTATTAATAGCAGCACCAGACCTGCAGATGGTATGAAATTTGTTTGAGGAGCGTAACGAGGCAGAATTGCTGCTGGGTTACCTATTTTATTTCCAGTGTTGGAAGAGTCAAAGCAGATAATGAGCCTGTTCTTGGACAATTGCTTCAGGAAGCAAATGGTCATTTGGGGATTCTTGCTTTGTTTCTTTTTCAGTTTGAAGTCAAAACATAGCAAGAAGAATCCTCCGTCGCAAGAAGTTTCCTACTACATGTTCAGGCAGCAGCAATAAAGCAGTGATTTCTTGGACTAAAAAGCCCCCACTTTATTAAGGCATCTGCTCTTTCTCATAACTGCAGCTACGGGATCTGCTGAGAGAACCTTCCTTGACCCACTGGCCACACTCTATGCCCCCCAGGAAATCACAGGGGCCCATTGCAACAGCAGCCTGTTCCCAGCAGAAAGCCAGTTCTTCTCACTGCTATTTGGATTTACCAGAGAATACTCCTGCGAGGCTGAAGATATGTAAAGTAACATCAAGGAAACAAGCATCTAAACAACTACATATTACAAGGAAGTACTACGTATTTCTAAAACATTGCTTCACCTCTCCTTATGGGCTATAAACCCAGGATTTTTTCCTGTTCCCTTTAAGATCCTAATGGCAATAAACACACCTTTCACTCATTTCCTCCTTTTTAAGAAGTTCTCAACAGCAATGCCTGAAAGGGTGACATTATTTTCTTTCCTAATGCCTTCAGCTATCAAGTTCCACACGGTTCCAATTACCTTCCATACACAGGGAACCCCCAAGGAGGCAACAACAGGTGAAGCATCATCGTTTCACACTAAACGCCCAAATCTGAATCTATTTAAAGTAACATCAATAATAACATTGCTTTTCAGCTTTCAAAATCACTACGCATTAAGAAGAGGTGCTAATTGTAGGAGAGACTAATACAATGGGGAAAGAGAAGGAGAGTCAGTAAAATAAAAAGACAATCTCATTATTTTGGAGTGACCTGGCTCAGCTTGATCTGTTTGGGTGACAGCTACTAATGAAACTGTCAACCTACAGGGGGAAAAATTTCAGATGAAAACCTCAAGGAAAATAGGAAGAGATTAAGATCATGTTCATTCAAGAGCTTAAACCAGTCATAGGTTTCGCTGCTTTGCAAAAAATAACTCAAAACCTTGGTTCTTTTGCTCTGAGAATTTTGAACACACAAAACCACAACGCAACAGTTCATCTGCAGACGAAGTAGACAAAATTCTAACCAAGAGACTGGAGATTGGGAAAGAAGATATATGAATTAAGGATCACTGAGAACAGTAAGTCATTAATGCAGGTTTGGATCCAAAAATTAGACATTTCCATCGTGAAAAAAAAAGCACATTTTTTCTAAATGTTATTACTAGAGAGTCGCTAGGAGGTAATCATTATACATCTCAGAGGATGAGGGACAAAGGGAGTGATACATTATGAGAAAAATACAATTTTCTTTCAGAATGTCAGTTGGCTGAAAAGTCTTGGAGTTTCTTGTTTCTATTCTGATCTCTGAGTTTTAATAGCTCATTTTCAACAACTTTTATCAGGTGTTGCACCAAGGCTGATGAGCATTCAACAGCCACCACAAAAACCTGCAGGAAATATGTGGAGCTACGATAGGATGTGGTGCCAGCTTTGGACTTAATTAGTGGAAATGCAGAGGGACCGTAGAGTTTTCATCCAGTTATCTCCATTGTGTCACCATAATATAAAGAGAAATAAATGCATTAAAAAACTTAGACACAAGACTAAGGATGTAGTGGGCCAGTGGCTTCACGCCCTTCAGCATAACAAATGTCTTCCTTCTCTCCAGTTTAAATCTCCCTCTTTCAGTTTAAACCATCACCCCTTGTCCTGTCCCAACAGTCCCTGCTCAAAAGTCCATCCCCATCTTTCTGACAGGCCCCCAGAAGGTCTCCCCGGAGCCTTCTCCTCTGCAGGCTGAACCCCCCCAGCTCTCCCAGCCTGGCTCCCAGCAGAGGGGTTCCAGTTTCAGCCCTCCCAGCATTGCTGGGGCTCCTCCGGTCCCACTACACCAACCCTCCCTGTTCCCAACAGGAATTTGGGATGAGACATCTTTCAAGCCCCCAGCCCCTCTGCTCTCCCTCTCTCTCAGCCACTTCAACAAGGTCACGGTGCTGCTACCAAGGAGAACAGAAACATTTGGTGAATAATAAGCAGCGCTGTTAATCAAGAGAGAGACTTTCCCTGGCCCTTGCCCAGACGTGCAGGGCTGGAAACAAGGCTATGAGGAGCTTTGCTCTTTTTTTTTTGCACCCTGGCAGGCTTCGGGGGGGAGCAACAACCACTGCTTCCATCAACCCCTGGAGTGTACATCCCCCCCAGAGACACCCCAAAAGGGACAGCCACAGTGTCAGCCCCAGTGCAGACCCAGGCTGGGGTGCTGGCCAGCTGAAAGGGAGCACGTGTGCTCTTATCTCCTTTGGGCAGAGCCACGAATGTGTCCCAACTCACATTGCCTTATGTAGGGTTTAGTTTTGCAACGCTTTGAAGCTGTGTAACTAATCACCAGAACAGCCAGGACCTCTTCTCTTCCCCATTCCCTTGGAAAAAAAATAATAAAAAAAAAATCAATAGAATAGAACTGTGCTCTGAGACTAATTCAGTCTCATTAAGCACCAGTGTAAATAGCCATGCTTCACCCATTTAAAATGCAATTCCAAATTAATTCAGGCATCGGCAATAACACCCAGGCACACAGTGCTCCAAGCAAGTACAACTGATAGTATGTCTGCTAATCTTGGAGCTTCCATACTAAAACAGTCAATCTATTCACCAGCTGAGAAGAGAGGTGAGCCTATGAGAAATTAAAAAATTAAACTCTAAAAAATATATATAAAAAAATTAAAATCATGCAGGTAAACAGCTTTATCTGCTGGTCATTAATGCCTCAACTTTAGTGGTTTTATTCAAGGGCATATCTACGAAACGCTCAAGACCATTCAGATCAATTGGACAATGCCAATTGAAATTTTAGAGACTGAATTTTCCCCCCCCTGTGGAAAATCTGCAACCCTACAGCTTCTGCAAAAGGACCTCCTCGTTACCTGAGGAATTCTAGCAGAATAGCAAGAGCTCACAGAAAACAGCTATTTTTTTGAACAGTTACAAAGTGCTGCTTCAATATTGTGATGTAGGAGAAAGCAAGGTTATGGGGTTTGTGTGGTTGTTTTCGAGGATGGGTGGGGTTTGTTTTGGTTTTGTTTGTTTGTTCTCCAGCACCGGAGATGTGCCTGTGACTGGGAAAACCAAGTTTCCAGTTCAAATAATAACAAATTCTCCCAACCAGCAGTCATCTCCTACTCTTTGGCAAAGAAGTCTGTAATAAGTGATTCTTCATCAGCCTCACCCGATAAATGAATCCAAGAGAGAATGACACTAAATGAATCCAAGAGAGAATGACACAAAGTTCCCATTTTTAAGTGAACTACAGAAACATGCCAACTGCCAAAGAAGTATTTAAATGCACAAACACGCACACACAAATCAGAAACACCCTGGTAGCACCCTACAATAGAATCCCCTCTGTCATCAACACCTACTATTATTTATTCACAGCTTTTCAGTGTGGAGATGAAAGGACGGCTCTTCCAACATCCATCCTTAGGGGACTGAATTTACAGTAGCAAAATAGCGCTAAAAAATAAACCTTTGAGAGCCGCTGTGCTTTTAATTCACAGTGTTGTATCACCCTGAGAAACCAGGGCTCTGTTTGAACACCCAGCCCGAGTGTGTCAGAATCAAACACCCATTGCTGGGTGTCCCAGTCACACCTTCACGGCACAATTCCTGTGGATTTTTTTATTGCTATTATTAACTGCTGGGACTGTCTGATCTCTCTCTCGTAACTCAGTAGCTACTATATCAAGTAAAACTTTCAGCTTTTGATTGCCAAGAGCTACTGCCCTGTTTACAAATTTTCCAGTGGTAATTTTCCAGATAAAGGAAGATGCTGTCAGTCAGTGTAAACTACACGGGACCTCATTACTGAGTACAGACAGTCCAATTAATCTTAAATACGCACAGTGCCAAGAGAGTAATTAGCAACAATAAATTGCCGTGATTTTTGTTTTTTAAAAGAGCCCAATCGCTCCTACAAATCTCATTAATGCTTCATAAGCCCCCAAATATCAAAGTGTATCATTTCCTAGTGCTAGTTTTGAAGACACTAGGTCTTTCTGGGTTTCACCAACGGGCAGGCGCAGTTACAAAGCTAGTAACCTCCTCCATGGCTGCCCAAAGACTGTGGATTTTGCAAAATCAAGCCTAAAAAGTTATTAAGTGAAAGAATTAAAATTGCTTCTGCAGGCTCTACTTGGTCCCTTTGGGCATCTGCAGTTGGATATGTTTTGTGAACACAGGCTTCCACCAGCCCCCCCGCCAAGAATTGATGTTCTTTATAGTAAATATCTCTTAATTATTCACTCTTTCATATCATTTAGTGCATAACCTTAAATCTTTACTGCAAACAACCTACTTACTTGAACTGGCTGTTGCTTGGGATAGGATGCTTCAAGTTTGTCTCCACAACTTGAGATGTGAAGAGGTCCCCATTTTACAGAAGCAAAAGCAGCTCCAAAATCTACATTGTTTGGTGTATTCAGCATAATTTCTGGTTTTGAGAGAGTCAGCCAAATGATGTACTTTGTGTGTGAAGAGCGATCTTGATCTAACCTGCTCTGAGAGTGCTCAGTGTTTTTCCCATTCTGCTTCTAATAGTAAATGAGGAGAAGGCAACTAATGACTATTTTGAGGTTACTATTTGGAAATGCCTTCTGCTGTGCCAGCAACTAAAGGGTTAAGAGAGACTTTTCATCCACTGGGATGTTGCTAATGGATTATCCAGCAACAGCAAAGGGGCTGTAGGTGAAGTGGGAAGGTGGGGTTGTTGCAGAGACAGATGTTTCCCAGCAGGAGCAGTGACACCTCCCGCAAGAAGGTTATGTCCAGAGCTGTGCTCCTACACACCCAGAACCATCCTTGGAGCTGCAGTGTGGACCACAAAGCTTATAATGCCAGGTGAAAACCACAGCAAAGTGGTCGTTCTTTGGCTGATGGCACAAGCACAGGAAGTGCTCTGAAGGTGGTGCAGGTAGGTCACAGTGTTGTGGCACCAGAAGGAGAGCAGCAGCAGCTTGGAGGAACTGGGCAGCACTGCCTCAGTCACCACGGGGTGCCCCAGTGGCCATAACCAAACCCTATGAGAAGACATGGTTAAATGGGGAACGTCCTTACTGTTAATGACAAGTTGTAGTTGTTCAGAATGAGGGTCACAACCAGTTGCTTCACGTTGAGGGGTAGACACGAGCAGCCTGCCATGGTCTGGCTCGAGAGCAGCTCTTGGCATCCAGCTGAAAGGTGGCCTTCCTAAATCTGCATGCTGGGCTGCGAGAAAAAAGGAGGTCTGAAACCAAACTTACACCAACCTTTCCTTGAGTAGAACCCTCTGCAGTAGCTGGGCCCAAGAGCTTTTGGCCAAGAGGTGGTGGCTTTAGGCAGGAGACACGAGCGCGTGTCGCCCCGCATCATTTCTGCCTGTTCAGCCACTGCCGACGCTGCAGCAGCCGGGCTCTTACAATTTTGTGAGAACCAGCCTAATGAGAGACCGAAGAAAACATTTCACTCAATTGCTGAGAGACAAACCAACCCACAAACCAAGAAATTGATTTGAAGCTTTAATCAAAAGAAATGAGAAAAGGCTTCACATAGATGTGCCTATACCGCTGGGACGTGATTCTCCTATAATTTCAGATTGCTCCAAGAGATATCTTGCAGGCCTCAGCTAGCTTTGCTTTGCTTTCTCCCAGGAGCATTTGGAAACTAGCAAGAGGAAGCTAAAAATCACAGATGGGCTCCTTCCTCCATGAGAAAGGAAAATTTGCACAACAGAGTCTCCAGGAAGTCCAGCTGTCAGCCTAAAAGTGGTAATTAATACTGGTCTCTTAGTCCAAATTACTGAAGAGGCAAGGAGGACGTGAAGAGCCACAGAAGCACAACTTACAAGGTACATCAACCAGACTGTAAGAAAGAGAACCTGCGATATCAGATTCGTTATAGGATCATAGGATGCTTCAGGCTGAAAGGGACCTCAATTCCAACCTCCTGCTCTGTGCAGGGTCACGTGTGAGATCAGAGCAGGTTGCTTCAGGGCTTTATAACGCTGGTGGGTCTTGAAAAAGCCTGCCAAAACTTTAAGAGTCTGATAGTCTTCTACCTTGACACGTTCAAACTGGGACTCAGTATAGATCACCTGACAGAAAAGTCTTACACCTCCAACTCAGGAGTATTGTATTTGACAGACATCTTCCCTGTCTGAGATCTAAAAAAGATGGAGGGATGGGAGGGAGGATAGGAAGAATGACAGTCAGAACACTTCCAACTATGCCAGTCCCTTCTCGTCACCCCTCACTTCCCCAGGATAAAGGCAAAAAGCCTCGACACACCTCGGCTGGCACCGCGTTCGGTTTGGCCATGTGTAGTAGAGAAGGTTCTTAGAAACCAAGGTGACATTTGAAGAAACCGTTGTGCAGGAACCAAAATTTTTAATGCTCATAATGGCTCCAATTTCTATAACATAAAGGTAAATTCCATCCCCAGGAAGGCAGATTCCTTTAACCAGAGCTGCCGAGTGACCTTAACATTGCTGAATACAGGCTGCGCTCATCGCCAGTCCCACCTCTTTGCAGCTCTCAGGTGACATGGGAGATGCCCCCGCCACAACAAAAAGCAACACTTCATCTGTAAGCAGGAAAACTGAGCTGAGACTTTGGGCTATTTAACAACTCGATTGCCAGGAATTGTTAAAGGCCCAGAAACCTTTCTTGAGAGAGGCTAATGCACCTAGCTAGCAGAAGCTGAAGGACTTTGTGGAATACACATCTCTTTTTCCAGGGTAGGTAAACCTGTGAGACAAGCCTAGTTTTAAAACCTGGATTAGCCTAATAACATGTAAAGCTGTAGTTTTAGAAGAAAGCTTCAGGGGTTTTTTTTCTATTTTTTTTTTTATTTTATTTCTATTTTCTTCTAATTGAAGACTATTTAATTTTGTGTTTAACATTCATTTACACCAAACAGAACACCTTCCTGACAAAACATTCACTGAGAAGTCTAAGCATGTATTTCATTGGTGTCCTTGCTCCTCAATTTTCAGATGTGTCTTTTTTTTTTTTCACTCTGAAAAAGAAACAAACCATTTCTTCCATTGATCTGCAAAAAACCTACACCATCATCAGAGAAACTAATTGTGCCAAGGACAGTTGCATCAAAATATCACAACACAAGATTTTGCATTGTGCAAAAAATCACCAGATATTCGACATAAGGAAAGAAACCCCCAGGTTTCTCTCCTGTAAGAGTAAGGTAATTGGCTGAAGCAGCATGTTAAAGGCACCCAGGGAAACCACAAGATTTTAAAATCAGTGTTTTTTTCACTGCAATCTAACACTGAAATAGTCACCAAGCAGAGAATGTGTTTATTCCTCACGTTGTTACAACTATTTCAATTGTAGGCAACTTTGCAAAAGGAAAACAAGCATACGTTTTAATAATGCCATCAACTGGTCTGGGAAAAAAAAAACCCAACTGAGATATCAAAACATTCCTGCTAAAGACTAGCCTAATTAACAGGCCAGTTTCATTACCACAAGTTTTCAAATCTGTGATATTAATTAAGAAACAAAAGGAGACAAATGGCCTGCAAAGAGGCGTCTCTGCCTCCCAGCCTACAAATGAGCGCCCGCGAGCTGGGTAATCGATAGCGAGAAAGCTGCTGGAATTAATACCCAACCTCCCAGCTTTCTGCACCAGCTCCTTCATTTACCTGACCTTTCAGGTAAACCTATCTCCTGGTTCTCCAATGAATAACTGGCACCTTTCATTACTTTAATCATTGACCTATGAAAAAGTATGTAAATGTCAGGCTAAGAGCACTGTTTCCTGCATGCACGCGTTCTGTAGGGGTGGGAGTGACAGTAGCTTGATGGCTGGGAACTGGTCAAGCTCTGTGAGTTCTGAGGGGAATGGGGAAAATTAAAAGAGATTTTTCACCCTCTTCCAGCTGTGGCAGTAGCAGGGCTGCTGCTCAGTATGCCCAGAAAAGCCTTTACATGTTATATATACACTACTTGATAAAAACGACGTGTAAAGCTGGCTTGAATGGCAATTAACGTAAAAGCTGAAATTTAAATGTATATATGGATCAGAAGAATAAAGATTCATCAAGCTTTTATTGAAGAAAATATCGACATATTACATACCAGGATTTGGAATATTCCAACTACAGCTACTTCCTTCCATCAGGATGAAAGAGTTTGAGTACAGCAGTGAAGAAACAAGAAACAGACATTTTTCTTTCTCTCTCTTTGAAAACTGCAATAGAAACAACTCTCCAAAGCAGATGTCTCTATAAGGTCTCCTTGCATGCTTGACTGACCATGCAGATGGAGATCTGCCACGTGGAGCTTATTGTAAGAAGATTAAAACAAGAAGATAATGAACAAGTTCTTCCAATCATGTCAACATAAAAAGTAGTCTGGATGAGCAAACTGGTTTGAACAAAAAATAAGAAAAAAACCTGAACTTGTTTTCTAAAATTAAATCAACCTTCATCTGAAAAGAGAATTAAAATTTCCACAACAGCAATAGAAACATTTGCTGAAAACGTAAGACTTGAAAAATAGATTTCTAGAACAAACATACTTTTTTTGAATGAAGATTATGAGTAAAACCCTGAAGTGGTCTGGCAGTGGGACTGGATGATCACTGTCGGTCCCTCCCAACTGAAATATTCTATTGGAAAAGTAAGCATTCCAAGCTTTTATATAAAAATAAACACTAACCCCTCTAAACACTGTTTTATCATTACTGTGCCACACACGATTAATGAATGACCTATTAAAAAAATAATAAAAATCACTGGCTCCAGAGAAAAACATCAAGACAGGGTTTGGGATAGCTAATGGTTAGGAATTACATTATGACTTTGGATGGTGTCTAGCAATAGTATCTCACAAGCCTGAGGTCATGGTCCCTGAAACCCAGGTTTCAGCCTGTCTGAGCTGAAAAACAAGCAGGAACTCTGCTTCTGCATCTCATACATTTTTTGACCCTTCTCACCTCTCCAGAAAGTACTATGAGGCTCATTATTTAGGTAGAAAATGCCAATATTATTTAAATATGCTATTGAATGAGATTCACAGAGAGATGCTATAAGACACTCGCAAAAAAAGAAATTAAGGTAGTGAATTTATAGTGTTCTCCCTCTGCGGAGACACACATCAGGTACAGACTCCTGAGAGGATAGAAGGAGCAACGCATGTTTTGATCAAGAGAGTAACACATGAAATTCAAACCAGAGCATCCTTTGTTTACCCTGAGGTGGAGCCTACAGCCACCACCACATCCTGCTCTTCACTCGGAATATTCTCTCCCATTTTCACCCGAGTTCGCTCAAAGGCTACACGTGAAAAAATGGCTTAACTAGTTCATTGCAACATACTCCATAAACTCACTGCAAACAGCCTCGCTTCTTTTTCATAAAGATCTGGCAAAGCCGAAGTACTGAGATTAAGAACATGCTTTTTCAACTTTTTCAGCAATTTTTTACCCTGCTTTCTTCATCAAAAACCTTTTTGCCTCCTGAACTGACCCCAGATGACTCACGCCTCTGAAAAATATTTGATAGGTAGATCTCAAAGCAGCTTACATTTTCCAGTATAAAAATTGGTGATAAAATGACGGGGCTGAGAGCACTCGGGAGATTTTAAGGGAAGATGCTGCCTGACAAACCGAAATCCACGGATAGCAGAAAGTGGGTTTCACAAAGCTGAGTTTTCCATAAAGTCACTCATTCTATTGCTGCTCTTTTTGTGGGAGCTGATCAAATAAGATCCTCCTCTTTCTAAAAAAAACCCCAAAGATAAGACAAGTCAAAGAGTCAGCAACTGACAGTAACAACAAGTTATAAATTACGGGTCTCGGACCATTTTAAACGATTACTTTCCATTGATGGAGGATACCAGGAGATGGTACTTGGTTTAACTACATCCAACGATCCAGGCAGTTTCAACCAAACCACTAGTTACTAAACTTCCACTCTCATGATTTATTAGTGTTTTGATCACCTTGTTTTGACACGTTTTCATTTAAAACGACAACGAAACTAACAGAAACAAGGTTTCTTTGCAGGATTGCTTTTAATCACAGAACACTTTGGAGCTGGGAGAGCCAAGTTCCTTAAAATAACATACTAAGTTCAGGTTGAAAGTCGAGTGCACCTTCCTCAGATCAAAACCAGAGGCAAGGCATGTGGAAATGGAGACACAGAAAAGCCTCATCAGCTGCAGAGTTAGGAAATGCTTAGCCACAATGCTGCAATCAACTTTTCTAAACCAATCCTCAAAAGAGCTTTTAATCAGACTCTTTTTTTTTTTTTTTTTAAATCAAGTATTTATCCTTCAAACAGCCTGCTTGAGGTGACCCTGTTTAGCAGGGGGCTTGGACGAGATGACCTCCAGAGGTCCCTTCCATCCTCTGCCAGTCTGACTCGGTGAGACGGGGCGATACATGCCATAGCAATTTAAGGTTGTTTCTTGCTTATTGTTCTTTTCTGGTGCTGTTTGCTACTTACAACTATCTACTTAAAGATCTTTTGGTGGTTAATGCCAGATGGCCACGAACAACATAAGGTGTTGCAAAAAAATCAGTGGGAGAGCAACAGCAAACAGCCCAGGTGTGGTTCTTCGGAGGGACTTGCATTTGTAGAGCATCAGAGACAAAGCAAATGAGCTCACAAACGAGAGCAAAGTATTTAATACTAATCCTAGAACATGCTTGCATACATTAACCTTGCAGCCTGATTCGTTTAGATTCAACACTGGAAAGAGAGCTTGTTTACAACAGTTCAAAAGAGGTAGAAATTTGCATTCAGTCACATCTCAGCCAACATTGTTGTTTATTAGCTGGGGTTTTTTTGGGTTTTTTTGCTTAAAAAGAGACTATGCACAGGTAGAACTGTGTTTCTACCACATAATTCAAAGTACTTCTGTTATCAGGCTGGATCTTATGACCTCATGAATACCATGCAGCTCGTATCTTCCATGCTGGCTGGTGAAAATAATTACTATTGCAGACCCAATTTAAAGCTGCCTTTCACACTTCTGAAAAAAAAAAAAAAAATCTAAAGCTGAGGAAAGATTTTGCAGGCCACTTGGAATCAGCTCGTAGAATGTTGATCTGATTTATTAAATAACTCGCATAATACCAGGCTAATGGGCTAATATTAATCTGCATTCACAGACCACTTCATTTTATGAACTCCTGTGATAAAGTTATAACATTTTCTCATTCTCTCCATGGAAGTTGAAAGGGTAAAGAAAACCAGGAATTTATTTTAAAAATGGCCATAAATTTAATTTTTGAGAAAATCTGGGCAAGATTTGGCATTCGGATAAAACAAAGATGAAAGCAGATGCTGATTCGGGGTAATCTGATTTGAAACACAAAGAATAAATAAAAATATTCTCGGACAGCAGGACTAGGAAAGTGATTGTTCCCCTGCACTGGGCACTGGTGAGGCTGCACATTGAACACTTGGTTCAGTTTTGGGCCCCTCACTTCCAGAAGAACAGTGAGGGGCTGGAGTGGGGCCAGAGAAGGGCAACGGAGCTGGGGAAGGGGCTGGAGCACAAGGGTGCTGAGGAGCAGCTGAGGGACCTGGGCTTGTTCAGCCTGGAGAGAAGGAGGCTGAGGGGAGACCTTCTGGCTCTGACAGCTCCTGACGGGAGGTTGGAGCCAGGGGGGAGGTTTAGGTTGGATATTAGGACTCATTTCTTCCCCACAAGGGTTGTCCAGGGTTGTCCCAGGCTGCAAGGGCAGTGGTGGAGTCCCCATGCAAAATCTAGGAATGTCATACCCCTGATAAGAGGAATGTAGTTTCCTCACAACAAATGGGGAAGTTTCAGATTGAAACTTTCACCAAAAGTTTTGGGAAAGATTAATCCTATCTTTAGAGCATACCTTGACACCCACTCTTCAGATATTCGTAAACATTCATAAGATCCCCTCTCAGTCTTCTCTTCTCCAGGCTAAACAGCCCCAGGGCTCTCAGCCTTTCCTCAGAAGAAAGCTGTTCCAGTCCCTCATCTTTGTAGCCTCCATTGGACTCTCTCTAGCATTCCCCATCCCTCTTGAACCGGGGAGACCACAACTGAGCTCAACTTCAGCTGCAGTAGGAGGTCTACATGTTCTTCTCTACCCGAGCAGAAACAGAGCTCAGCCTTCAGTAAACTTTATAACTTCATTCCAAACTCTGGCTGGCAGTTAACAGCTTTTCAGAACGACAGCTTAAATCAAGAAGATGTCACACGTGTATCGTAACAGGGCTAATCTTGGCTGGAAATTGCTGCCTGTGGTTTGGAGAAGCACAGTAAATTGCCAGCGATTTACAGCGAGTCTCACTGTGAGGATAACCTGACTTCTGCACATTTACCAAAACAGCCTGAAACTATTCACGCGTATCACTCACTGTTTGGGCAATTTTGAGAGTCATTGCTTTCAGGAACCTCTGGTCTGCCTTTTTACTGGATAAATATAAATCTAATACTTGACTTTTACTTCTCAAATGTAAGACTGAAAGTCTATCCTGGTACCAAAGATCTAGAATATATGTTAGGGCTTGCTCATCAAGTGGATAAGTAGCCAGCCTTCCTATGATACTTCAGGTACCTCTACAACACAGCAGATCTCACTGGGGTGGCCCAGAATGCTACAGCACCCTTGTGCCTTTTAAAAACCACACCGAAGCCAAGTTTGTCTGCCATGGATCAAGTATCTAAGCAATGGCTGAAAGCAAGGGAGAAAAAGTTTATACCACCTCAGCAGGAAGCCAAGAACTTCAAAATCTAACATTTCACAACATTAAATCCTACTTTTTTCTTTTTTTTCCCCTCCAAAAAATTATATTTACTAATAGTCTAGACATGAGCAGAGAAATCTGTGGGTATTGAAATACTGTATTTTAGTTACAGTTCAAAGTAAAGTTATTATGAAATATCTTCTGCTTATCTTGGTGTAACTCATAAGCTCCTTTGTTTTTTTTATCTAGCAAATTGAACAACTACTCAATGGACTGACAAAATAATCTATTAAGGCAAATGGAATTACAAGTAAAAGGCAGTGATAATTCTGTTAGAAAGGCAGCATGCAACCCTGTGGACTATTAAATCACACTTATTTGACGCATCAACTTACTTCACTAGTGGCAAAACACTTAAATACAGGAACACATTTATATTTCCATGCTAATAAAAGGACTCAAAATGCAAGCACTAAATTTAAAGACAAACTATGTCAGAAAACTTATTCATTATGCTATTCACAGTCTTGGTGATGTGATGTAGCAGGACAAACTGTAATGAATTATTCTTTGCTAGGTGGGTAACAGATCATAAAAAGCAATATATTGTGTGCTCCTTTTCAAACAAACTTAATGCTTTCTTTGGCTCAGAATCCTTTTTGGGTTCCAAGAATGGCTTTAATTCTCCTTTTTTAATTATTCTTCTTTATAAGGACTATGGCTGTGTTTTTTAAAATACTGAATAATTCAGAGCTGCTCTGAAATTGTAAGCTAAGGCAGAAGACTGCTTCAAAACCACCCCACAGTAACCAAAGTTTCATCCATCTACATATCCTTCCCTGACTTTTTCTGGCTCCAGCTCATTGAATTTCACTCACCTCACGTTATGTATTGGGAGAATTTACAAAGCACGAGCACAATAGGAGAGGTGCCACAGTAATATATACGAGATCAATACCAGCAAATGCAACCCAGATGACTTTAAACTGCCGGTAAGAGATGCTGTTTGGCAATATTGTCATGGGCATGATATAAAAAGCCCCCATAGAACATAACCCCATACATCTGTGCTTATTTAACACATGATATATATGAAATATATCATACTGCGTTTCAACTTTATTGCCCAAGACAAGATTTTTGTGCCCAATGAATACTCAGTTTTGATGGGTTTTTTTCAAGTTTTGTATTAAAGCTTTGTCCCTTTCTTAAACTTTATATGAGGAGTGGAGAGGTCTATGGATTGCCTCTTATTTTAATGCTGATTCTGCAAACTGCTTAATGCATAGTAAGCGTGGAGTAATTTCATTGAGTTTAATGAGACTACTGTTTTAAGTTAATCATTTGTGTCACCGTACTGAAGCTGCAGAAAACAACAAACAAACAAATGCACACATACACTGCGTCAGCCTGTTCCTCAAGAAAACAGAATAAGAGATGAGATCTCTTATTAAGAGACATAATAAGATATAATAAGAGATATAATAAGAGAATAAGGAGAAGAGATCTCAGTCAATATGTATTAAGAGGACGTAGTGTGGAGAAGATTTACTGGGGAAGAAAAATATGACAGGTAGAATCCATGCTAGCAAGGTTAAAGGCAATAAGAAATTGTTCATTAAGTTTATCAGGAACAAAATAAATTAGAGATGAGACCTACTAATCGATGACGACTGAGTTTTTTAGAAGCAGAAAAGACAGGCATCTTTTATAATAAATGTTTCTGTTCTTTATATAGTAAAGAACTGAACGAGAAGAGGAGCAAGAAGCACTTTCTAAAGCGTTACTAAATCATCTACCAATTTACAAATCATACTCAGTCTTTGGCCTGGCCAACTTGCAGCCACACAAAAGCACAGTTTGTTGAGATGTCGAGAGCCGTGAACATAAAGTTCATTTCTAATATATCTTGGGAAGGTCCAGAGACTGAAGAACTGTCAAGCTTATGTAAGGTTCAAAACATGCACATGCAATAGTTCAAGGGCAGTTGGTCTAGCATCAGTCCCAAAGTAATCGAGGGAAAGATGACTTAAAAACAGATGCTTGAGGAACAGCAAAAGCAGTATAATTGATGCCAGTCCATAAGATTTCATAAGGCATTAGACCTGTAAAATTCAATTTGATTACTTCAAGACATGAAAACTTGAATAGGTAGAAGCAGATGCAGGAAGATAACATGACCATTCTAAGATTCTATGATACTTATATTTCTGTAAGATGTTCACAAAAACTGAAAAAAATTAGAACAATACTGTATTTTTAATGGGCTGAAAATTAAAAAGATTTAAAACTGGCTAATTAAAAATTCAGTAGAAAATCACAGTGGACTAGGAGTGTTTCTAGCAGGACTCCCTTGGGATTGATGTAAGGTCTGATGTTATTCAATGTTTTCATCAGAAGTAAATACAAAATCACTGCTTGCAGTGGATATATTCACGGACAAGAAAGAGAGGGAGGAGGGTAAATAATGACCAGGCAGGCAGCTCTACAGGCACACCTGGACTACTTGGTAAGCTGGGATCAGCAAAACAGAATCCATTCAACTATAGGCACGAGCAAAGTGATATAGCTTGGAAGCAGGAGATACAGGTGTGATGCTTTGGGCTGGCATGGAGTTAATTTTCTTCCCAGTAGCTGGTATGGGGCTATATATTGGATTTGTGCTGAGAGCAATGTGGATAATAACACAGGGATGTTTTGGCTACTGCTGAGCAAAGCTTATACAGAGTCAAGGGCTTTTCTGCTCCTCTCCCCATCCCACCAGTGAGCGGGCTGGGGGTGCACAGGCAGCTGGGACAGCTGAGCCCAACTGACCAAAGGGATATTCCAGACCATCCAGCATCATGCTTAGCATATACAACTGGGGGAAGGAGGAAGACGGGGAGGTGTTCAGAGTGATGCTGTTTGTCTTCTCAAGTAGCAGTTACAAGTGATGGAGCCCTGATATCCTGAGGATGGGTGAACACCTGGCTGCTGATGGCAAGTGATGATGAACAAATTTCTTCTTTTGCTTTGCCTATTAAATTGTTTTTGTCTCAACCCACGAGCTGTCTCACTGTTATGCTTCCATTTCTCTCCCTTATCCCCCCGAGGAGTGAGAGAGTGAGCAGCTGCATGGGGGCTGAGCTGCTGGCTGGGGTTAAACCATCACAACAGCTGATGCAACAGAATTGGGAACTGGACCCTAGAGAATAAAATGTTTGGATAGAAGTTAATACGATCCTGGAATGGTTAAGCAAGCTGCCTAGAGATGTAAAAAGTGATCTCATGTAGGAGTGGAGAAGTCCGAGGAAGCTGATGGTACTGTTAACATCTAGGGGCATTCTAAAACTTTCCAACAACCTTTTAAAACCATTTGGTTATTCTACATACAAATTTGTTTCCCAAACACATTTTAAGATATAGACATTTTCACAAATATTAGCATATTTTATCAGAGTGAGGCAAGAAGTTTTCAGAGAAATTGATACCAAAAGGCGACTCAAACCTTTATAGGAAACTGCAGTTTTAAAACCAGAATATAAAGCATATTTAACTAATCATCAGGTAGTCAGTTGATTCATAAAAGCAAAACCAAAATAATATACAAACAAAACCTAAAATAGATAAGATATCAAGAAACACAAATTAAAAAGTGTTTATTAAGAAGTTTGTATCCCAGGCTTTTCCAAAATAACTATTTAGACTGACTTGTGCTAACGTGTGCAGGGCATACACAATGTCTCCATGCTGAGACCATTTCACCATAAAAATAGACAGCTCACGTGAAAAGACACAAGGATGGAAGATACCCTGAGGCAAACTAGAGCTGCAGCTCAGGGTATATGTGAAGCCTATGAAAATAGTCCCAAAAGAGCATGAACGCCTCTGAAGTTAAACAATGTACAAGTGTACTTGAGATAAAGATCTAGTGGAAATCTGTTTCTTCACCGTTGGACATGTACATAGCTCTTTCCTCACTAAATGTAGTCTTTTTATTCACAGACTATCTTTGAAGTGGGGAAAAATAAGCAGTGAATGCCTCAGTAACAGGTAAAGAGAAAGAAATATTGAGTCAAGATGAGATGGCTCAAAAGGAAAATCCATCTACCCTGGCAATACCAGTCATGAGAAAGTTGACCAGTAGATTGGTCCCTTCTGATGAAACTGAAGGAAACTATTGAACTGAATGAAAATAAAGCTGAAAAGTAAAAATATAATCCGTAATTCACAGAAAAGAAAAGGTGAGATGAATCAGCTGTGCTACATCTGCTGCAAAGAAGTAATCTGGGATTTAAGAACTAGACAGGCGGTTCAGCAGGCAGCTCAAGAGTTCAAACTGTCTCAGCACAAAAACATGCCCAAGTCTTCACACATCTTTGAGAGAAACATGGAAAATCTTCTGCCAAAACTCTGAAATCAAACCAGAATCTGTCAATCTACCAAAGGAGGCCAAAAATAAATCAAATCCCTAGCAGTAACAGAGAGCAGCAGTCCTCAGCAGCTGGGCATAACGTGTTCTCCCCTACAGCAAAAAAGCTCATCTTAAAGAACTGTGACATGGTCTCTAACGATGTAAGCAGAGAAGGAATCCAAGTATACAGAATGTAAAGCTGCTGTAACGCGGAGGCAATCAAATTATTCATAAACAGCGTGTGCCCTTGGAAGACAGTCTCAGGGAAGAGCTATTGCCATTGCTCTGGCTTCACTTCCAATGCTTCTGCCTTCCCCATTTGACTGAATAGGTCAGGAAAAAAAAACCCCAAACCAGTGTGACTCGTGGTATAGTAAAGCCACTCTGACAACAAACCCGCTAGCAAAGCAAAGGGCAAGAGGGCAGCCAAATCCCCAACAGGATTCTCTCACTCTTTCCCCATTAATCTGAACCGAAGAAGTTGGCTCCGAGCAGTGCTGATACTCATGAATAATAAACTCAGTCACACCATCAACCCGAGAGAGGAATCTCCCTGAAGGACAGCTGGAAAAGGAAAAGAGAGAGAGTGTAACAATCTAGACAAGGAGCAATCCCTCCAAGTCCCTTGTGCATTGAAAGGGAGTTCTCAAAACCCATTCACTTCATGAAGATTAAATAAATTATTACACAGAAACCAGATTTAGGAGATAAACTTGCTCCAAGCTTCAAACTGCAAAGGCTACCACCTATGACCTACAGAGTCAAAATTCTTCTAAGCAAAATTCTTCTAATTAAGACAGATTAACACGACGTAAACATTAAGCATTCTACAAAGGGAAAGACTGTCAAAACAGACATGCTGGAAATAAACGCAGGCTTATTGAAGGAATGCTGTTGAACTAACTAGAGCTTGTTTGCTGAAGCCTTCAATAGAAATTAATAGTGGGAGTAAGGCAGGGAAACCACTCTGTGGTACCCCTTGTTGTGCTCCAAGAAAGAGCCACTCAAGATGAGCTGAGTGGCCAAAAAACTTCTTCCAGATGCTCTTTTGGAAAAAGCCTGGTGCAAGTCAGGTTCAGGTAGGTCCACCAGACTTGACAACACTTGTAAAACTCAAAGACAAAATGCTAACACCAGACCCCTGGAGCAAAGCAATTTAAGGCAGACGTTAAATCAGAAGGGTCAAGATTACGCACGTATAATGATGAGATATTAGAAGATCCTGAAGAAACAGGAAATCTGAGTGGGTACATGGGATCTGTGAAGTTAGTAAAATCGCCTTGGTTGCCAAATGCAGACCTATGAAAAGTAAAACAAAGGTGCATCCTCTCTTGCTTCCCTTCTAAATTTGATAGTGCTCAGGAAATCCTAAGAGGGAAGCACAGTCCCCTGGATGACATCTAGAGATGCTGAGCAATCACCTGCTATATGTATTTATTTTCCAGGTCAAAGATAGGCTCACATCAACATGTCTGTTTACCTAATATCTACAGAGGGATCTGTCCAGGCTGGACCAATGGGACAAGGCCAAGCACTGGGTCCTGCACTTGGGTCACAACAACCCCCTACAAAACTACAGGCGTGGGGAGGAGTGGCTGGAAACTGCCTGGAGAAAGGGAACTGGGGATGTTGGGTACTCAGGGGTTTACCCTCCCCACATCACCAGCCACTGCATCGCTGGATCCAGTTCAGACTGGGACTGAATCTGGATTTCTTTTTCATGCCCAAAAGGGTCTTTGGAGAAATTTTGCAAGCTACTTGAGCCACTCACCTCCTCCCTGAGAGGCTGGTTGCTTGGTTGAGTTTTTTTAAAATCTTTAAGATGCTAGAAATTAATCAGCCATGGATATTAAATGAATTATTAAAAAAAGCCCCAGAAATACCATCTCAGTTATTTAAACCAAGATGGTGGTGGCCTACACTCCAAACAGCAACCTTACAATTTAGCACCAAGGGGTTGTAAAAAAACCTACAGTTCTCTTTAAAAAAAAAAAAAACCAAAACCACAAAACCTAACCCTACCTTAATGGTGCTGATTGCATATAATATTATGAACCACTACAAATGTCACCTAAAAGGGTATGAAATTCAATTTTTGCACCATCTGGAAAGCACTCCTGATTAAGTTGTTCAGCAATGCGATCGTATCACCTAAATAAACTAATTAACATCAGAATGACACACTCTGCGGGTTCGGTGGCATTTATCTGTGTCCCATTTGTTCCACGTGATTTTATTTATTTATTTATTTGTCCCTCCAGAATGCCCTTACGCTCAAATCGTGCCACCAAGGTAGCTGCAAATTAATTCTCCTTACGAGCGCAAGCTTATATTCCATTACAGCTTACACGATGCTACAGCTTTCCACAGAAGAGGGAAACAGACTGAATAACAAATTACTTTGGTTACGTGAAATCTGGAGCATCAAAAACCAACCACCCCAAAGCCTCTTCAGCTGAAATGGAATTCTCTGAGACTAGCCCATTGTTGAAACTTTTGAACTGGAGGAATATGCGCTTATTTCAATATTAGAGTATGAAGAGATTAATATTTTTCTGCTCTTTAATATGCCTTTCCTTTTTTTTTTTTAAGGGAGCATGTATTAAGTCATATTCTTAAGCACTCTGCTTAAGAAAGCATTCCTTTAATTTTCAATTGGCAAGCATTAATATGTAGCTATTCCCTTTTTTTGGCTGAGAAATGCATGTTGCAAATAAGAGAATGCATTTCCCCATAGCTTCACCATTATGAATTCACAGCCCGTACCTGATTATTTTCCAACTTTTTATGGACACAGCCATTGTATTCTCAACAGAAGCTACCACACGTGGTTTCTGCTCCGCCACGTACCACGTCAGCCTAACACAACATCAAAACCCACTTTGCAAATGCCGTTGAAAGGCACATCACCACCAGGCTGCATCTATGATTAACGGTACCTCGTAGCAGCCAAAGGCAGAGCTATTATTTTGAAGTGCTGAAATGTTGTTTCAGCTCAATATTACACCGCATAACTCCACAGTAAATTGGTTTCCAGGTTTATTGCCAAAGTAATTAAAAATTCAAAAGGTTGCTGTTTGAACAGAACATTACAGAAAAGTATTAAATACAATTGAACCTGGAGATCATTCCTTTTTATGGCGAGAGAGCAGCAGGATGGGAGGAGCAACCTGCATTAGGAAGGTCAGATCAGAAGTTCATATTTTAGCAAACATTTCAGCGGAACTGCTCTTGTAGGAAAGGGCACAAGAATAACAGAAAGGAGGCGACTGGTTCTAAAAACTTGTGTTATTAAAAAACAAAACCCAAGCCCTGTTGCTTCTGAGAGCTGGTTCAAGGAAAGAGTCAAGACCAATTAAATGGATTATATGACACAAGCATTAAAACTTATATTGGGTTTGTTTATCTTTGCCTTATAGTTTAATTTGACTTACTTAAATGGTGTTTAATTAGCAGTCCTCCTTTTCTCCGTGTCAGAAAGGATTCTGGAACATTACTTCTAAAACAAGAATTCTTTAAACCCTTTTGGAATAACAAAGGGGTGGCAGCAAGAGGGTCCAAACCTCAACGAAACAAAACCCGATCTTTTCATCTAGTTTAATATCTGAAAGCTGAATTTTATCAGCGCACACACTCGGAAGAGATTACATTTAACTACTGCTATAAAACTAGTCATTTGTAATGCTTAGAAATTGCAGAATGCCTGCAGCTACATCCAGTGCTTTAGCTAGCGTGGCCCGTGATCGTGCACATCGCAGCTGATGGCAATGGACATACAGCAGTGGGGGCAATAAGAAGGTAAGGGGCACACAGTCTCCCAAGAACCAAGAGAGGTGCTGACAAGAAGCCACTGGCACAAATCAAAGGTGTGTGGGAAGAAATTCTCAGCTGAGTGGGACATGAATGTGTGCACCGTGTCCAGCAGTGAAGAAAAACTCTTATCGCTCTCCCATTGTCCTCGGTGAAAGATGTGCTGCTGCCAAAGGCAATGATTTGTGTTCAAGTGAAAAATCCATCAACAGAACAGAAAGCAGAGGAGTCTTCTTTCTCCCAGCTGTCTGATCTCTATCAGGAGTGAGCAGCAATGACAGCGTCGCCTCCCACTTGGTGTCACACAGCTCAACAACAAAACCCCACCGGCACACGCTCGAGAACTGCCACCAACCACCTCAGAGCCTACACGGAGGGTCCCCCATCTGCTGTGTCCCCACCCACCTGAAAAGCCACCAAGAAAAGCCAGAGCCACCCCAGACTCCCCATCTGGAATGCTGCTCCTGCCAAAGTTAAGAAGACTCTTAGTTAAAGATGAGGTTTTGGGTCTTCAGCTTGTACTGACTTTCACATTTTCAACACCCCTCCCCTAAACCAGCCATGGGCACTAACTTGGGCTTTTATCTCAACAAAGGCTTCTTCCTATAGATTAAAAATAGCAAGGCAGAAAGTTACCTAGATCACCCCACACTGATATTCCTCACATCTTCAAAATACCCACCGATGAGGCCATGTAGCTTTACATCCTAGTCAGTGCCCTTATTATTAAAAAGCTTCTCCTGACCTCCAACCAAATCTTCTTTGCCACATGCTCAGCAAATTATTTCTTGCCTTTCTTCCCAGTGGATGTGAAAAAAACCTGTTTGCTTTCCTCCACATAAAAATCACACGTGAGTAGATGTATACTGACCCACCTTCAGTCTTCTGCTTAGACTAAGGGAGTCCTTTACCTTACACCCACTCACTTTCTATATAGGGTTTTATGGGTGCTGCCAACTTTTTCCACAAGCTTTGTGGAGTAACCTATTCCACAGAGCTAATTATGATGCTAATTACACCAAAATAAGGTATCTTAAAGAAGTCCTGCTATACACTTAGTGAATAAAGGCATTAGCACATAAACAAATGTCACTACCACACAAAGAAAGCAGCAGTAGAACAACGGTCTATTGGAAAGTGTCAGTTGGAATGGTGAGTGATAAATAAAAACAGAGCTGTTTTCATGCGAGTTGTGAAATACTGGAGGAATATTAACTGTACCCACTGAACAAATGAAGTTTCCTTTGGACAGAAGAACTTAAAAGAATAGATTGTTGGGGATGGAGGTCTGCCTTATACAAGTTAAAAGTTCCCTTGTCCTTATTTGAACAAGAACATACAAAAATAAACCATACAAAACTTCAAAATAACAGTTTCTGGTATTGTATCAGGTAGGATCAATATTTATTTTCAAACGCTCTTTAGAGAAATGTATTTTTTTTTCCCCTTTTATTCCCTGAGATTTGTGTTTATATGTTTTAAATTGTCCGTACTCTCAAATATGGCAATTAGAACACATTTTCATTTCAATACCAATAATAGGAACCAAACAACTAATGAGCTCCTGGATGGATGCAGCAATCTGTCATCTTGCAGCACAGGATTAAAAGGTCGTGCTGTAATAGCAGCTTTGCTTCTCTCATACAGAGTGGTTAACACTAAAAATTATGCTTTCAATTTCATGAAAGTAGTAAACGAAAAACACATGCAAATTTCTTTGTTTTTTTTCCTTATGGGCAGTTTTTTTCACTTCTAAAATCCAAAAAAAAAAAAAAAAAAAATAAAACCCCCTAAGTTAAAAAACAAAAAAGATTTATATTTGCATATTTATTTTATTTCTGATCAAATAGCATTTCTTTAGGCCTGAAAAAAAAAACATTAAAATTTCATTTGCACATCTGTAACATAAGCGAGAAAGGAGCTTGGATTGTTTGTTGTTTATAAGGTAGTTAGGGGCAACTTCTACTCATTAGCTTTCTCCTTGCATCTCCTATCTGTAGGAGATCCAGGTTTATTTCCCTTTCACACCCCAGATTTGAATCCACATCGCCCTTTTCCCAGGAGATTACCCTAATTACCACACTGCAGTGCTGCAAGGAAAAGCTCTTCTGTGAAGGTTTCCCTCTTTGTGTATGAAAATATGCTATTAGTTGGGGCAGAAACTGAGGTCCAAGTGAATTTCTTGCCGACGAGCCTAGAGCCTTCAGTTCCTACCTTACCCTTCCCCACTTGGGTCTACCAGTTTGGCCTTCCAGATTATTAAAAAACTTTGGTGGGAATTGGCAGTATTGTCTGAATAAAACATGAAATGCTTTTTCAACTAAAAACCTACTTTCCATGTCACTCCTGGGAAGAAACATTACACTGGGAAGAAAGAATGGAAAGGATCAGGCCACATACATCACGCTTGACACTGGGAGGGGAAGTGGCAGAACTTTCCATCTCTTCTTAGCGAGAAAAGTTTTAGGATCTTGGTGTGCTAAATGCTTAAACTTAAAATAAAATTAAAATAAAGCTTAATATTTAGTTTTTAAAAAGCCAGTTTATCGGGAAAATCTGAACATTATGCATTATAATTGAAGGAAAAGTGTTTCTTTCAAACTCTCACAGCAAAGAACAGGCCTAAATTACCTACATCCTTCTTATTCAAATTTTCCATTAACAGTAGTGGATTTTCCTGGCAGAATTCAAACAGAGAATGTTCAAAGAAGATTTTCCTTTCCACTCTAAGAATAAGATCTGAGCAAAATTTCAGCAGTGGGGGGTTTCTGTTAGGACATTTAAGAAGTCTGGCTACATTGTATGCGCACTCCATGTGAAGACACTGAATTAAAATTACTCTAATATTGCACCAAGTTATATTTTCTGGTAGTATTTATGATCAAAAACCTAAGAAATTCACAGGGCTCCAAGCACCATCTAACTCTGATTCTGATCAGAGCAAATAAAAACATCGTGGCACTGAAACACAAACAGACCAACAGAAATCCATCGCCTGCCAGACAGCAGCATCATTTTCCCTGATGCTATGTCAACAGAAGTTAAAAATTATAATCTATCCACATTCACCTCAGGAAATAAACCTCTTTTTAAATGGAAAAGGAGAACAATAGCAGGAAAAAATAAGGTGTTTATTCCCTGTTGAGATTTCAAGGTGGAGAAAAGAGCCATCCTTGAGAAGCTTCTGATGGTGTTTGATTTGCCAGTCACACTAATATACTTTGATAACAGCACCTTCCTGTCATGCCTGGCAACACAGGGACATATTCATGGAAAGCAATGCTGAAATTTTTAGGTTAGCCTGTTGGGTAAAATGTGGGTCCCGATTAAATTGGTGTCAAATGTCCATCAATTCATAAATATCCAAGATTTTATGCATGTTGTGCAAAAAGACCTCAGTCTCTTCATGACCTCGTCATCCCTAGCATGGTCTTCAGAAACAGCATTAAATGAACTCCAAATTCCACGGTTCACTGAATAAAATTCTTGATTCTGTCACTACAGGCTTGGTCCAAATCCTGGTGACTTTGATGTAATCCATACGAGAGCAGCTGACTTCCATGGAAATTATTTTGTGTCTATCACCATGTTGAGAAACTACTTTTCAAACACTGTATTTATAAACCACGGGATAAAATTTCCACCAAAGCTCTGAGATCAATCGACACACACCCTAATAGAATGGATTTTTCTCAGGTGTTGAGTAATATTTGTGCTACCATTTCCCTGCATCGTGATTTGTCATGTATGTTAAGAAACAAGACCTCGAAGTGGTGAAGCTGGCAGATAGAAGATTTCAAATCCTAATTGCTGGTTTATAAACCTCTCACACTAAGGATATGACCAGAATCCTTTGCAATCAATGGAAAGACAACTCAGATTTTCACAAACTCAATAGTCAGACTAAAAGTTTTGCTTCACTTCCTGGGCACTTAGATAAAAAAACAGTAGTTATCTATAAAAATAGAATAGTCACTATAAACACAGTCATCACCCAACTGATTGAAAGAATACACACTCTATATATAATGAAAATGAGCAATTAGTTGGGGAACCCATCCCTTCCATGTGTTGCTCTTCCTTCAGTCTTTAAGGCAGAACACACCAATATGACCATTTATTTTGATTGTCCATGAGGTGCACTAATTTCTGTATCAAGCCTGAGACTTCCAGTGAACTACATCCCATTTGGAGAAGAACCAAACTGTGGTAGCTTTGCATTATGGAATTTTATCAACAAAGGAATCTATCACTTGAAAGCTTTAATGCTAGTGGAATTTTTACTGAGTAAATTAAATTTTATTTCTGACTAAATCGGTTTCACCAGTTTGCTGTCAGCCAAAATGTGGAAGTTTAAATGTTGAACCCGAAAAAGTACATAGCTCACAAGTGTCCTCATCTGAACTGAGTGGAGCTGACAATTCTTTAAAAGCATTGCATGAACTAACAGTGACGTAGTTCATATCATTAAATCTACAACCACTAAGGGGAATATTTATTCCATTAATAATATTGCATCGGGCATACCGTGCCTGGAATCATTTAAGTATGAACATGGTAAGCACATCATGTCATCTGTGTCTTAACAGGAGGATAAAACCCAGCAAGTGTTGCGTGGAACTCACTGCAGACACGTCAAATAGAACTGGAACAGGCTGCCCAGGGAGGTGGTGGAGTCCCCATCCCTGGAGGTGTTTAAAAAACAAATAGATGTGGCACTTGAGGATATGGTGTAGTGATTAGAGAAATGCTAGGACAAAGGTTGGACTTGATGACCCTGGAGGTTCTTTCCAACCATAATGATTCTATGAACTCTGTATGAACACAACACATATCACGACACCTCCAGCAAACGTTTCTCTCCAATCAGGGGTTTGAATAAGGACTCTTTAGACTTAGAGCACTGAGTGCCATGGCAAGGGAAGTTTTAAAGTAAAAAAAACCCAATGCCATGCTTTGTTATTTGTCCTTTTTCTCTTTTTCCCCCATAAAGAATTAACATTCTCACTGTGAGACCAATTTTCTCCACAAGTTATTACATTAACCTTCTTCACAATTTTCTTTAGCTGCTTTCAATGCAGTCTCAGAAATTCAGACACACTTTCCAAGCACACTTGAAAATTCATCAACTAGAATGACACTGTCTCTCTTTCAACAATCAAAACGAACCTCAAATTTTCCACCGAATAACCTTCCCCCTGCCCCCAGATGGTACTTCAGAAGGCAGCCGTAATTCAGACTCGGCGCAGTTATGCACTTCAAACTCATGACTATTTACTAGCAGAGACAAGTTCAAACGCTGGAGTTCTCATCGGAGGGGAGCTCTGAAGATCAAATTGTATGTTCAAACAACCACATTTCTCCTCTACGTTTCCAACCCTCTAAAAAAAAAATCCGGAGCCCTGTTAAAAACACCCTCCCATAAAACCTGAAGAAGGATAAGTGACCTACCTTAGAAAGTCCGCCTACTTCCAAATAGAAGCAGATAATGAAAACATTCCAGGTGACCCACAGGGCAGTCCACACCGTGTACTACACACAAAGCCGGATGAAAGCAAAAAAGACAGAAAAATAAGATGTGAAGATGAAAGGACTGTACACTGAGCAGATCAATAACAAAAATCCTGTGCAATAAGCATTGTTCTGGGAACAGACAAGAGTGGAGTTCAGGAAAGGAGCCCTCCCTCCACAAGTCCCCAAAGAACCACAGGAAATTAAAAATCCAATATTTGTTGCTGCTCTAAATACATATCCATAAACCAGATTTATTCCTTACAGGTTTAGACTATCCTGCTGAAGCCAATTATCTCCAGAATGCTGACTTCAACACTGGGTTTGGGACAAGTGTGACTCATTTGTAAATCATGATTTAGCTCCAGCAACTGAGATTCCAGAATAGCACAACAATTTCAATAGGCAGATGTGATTTCAAAAATATCTAAATATTATGAAGAAAGACACAAGAAAAAAAAACACCACCAAATCAAACAGAAGATCTATTGCTCTGATAATTTAATTTTTTTTTTTTTTTTACATAAGCAAACAGGTAAAGGGTAAATCTGATTTAATAAAAGTAATCTTGAGAGTCTTTCAGGAACAGAATTAAGTAAGTTAAAAGTAGCTTACTACTTCCCCAGCCCTTGGGGCCATGAATCCAATCAATCCTACAACACACCCTCAATATATGATCCATATCTCTTTGGGTTCTCCAGGGTCCTCCTACCTTAGTGCAAGACTGAACTCATACTCCAACCACCATGTGAATGAGAAACTAACTTGTCTACCTTAAATCACTTTATATTTTAATTATCAGCATAACTGACTGGCTAAACTTAATTACAGATGCACTGTTTAGCTATATCTGACTATAAACTCTACCCAGTTAACTCCCCAAGCAGCCTACTTCATAAGCATTTCTGCCTGCCAGGTCAAAGAGCAGACCCAGCCAGGCTGGAGCTACACCCACCCAGAAAGGCGACGAGGAGCAGCAGGACCAATCCACCTTGATGGCCTCATAACCTTCACAGCAGTGAGCTCCTGCTAAGTGCCTTTTTGCAAGGCTAATGAGCTGTGACCAGGCGAGGCTCAGCTGCTCTTGGCTTGCTTCACAATACTTGGTAAAGCTCAACACCCTAATCTACAACATGCTGGATCCCACTTCTGTTGGCTTGGCTTCCTGGGGCAGTCTTGTTCCCCACTTCCTTCTCCTCCCTACAATGGACAATGAAAGGTTCAAGTGAAGCACAAGAAGGACATGGACTTGTTGGAGCAGGCCCAGAGAGAAGACCATAAGAATGATCTGAGAGCTGGAACCCCTCTGCTGGGAGGCCAGGCTGGGAGATTTGGGGGGGGGGTTCAGCCTGGAGAAGTGAAGGCTCTAGGGAGAACTTCTGGTGGCCTTTCAGGTCTTCCGGGGACCATCAGAAAGATGGGGACAGACCTTTGAGCAAGGCCTGTTGGGACAGGACAAGAGGTGATGGGTTCAAACTAAAAGAGAGAAATTTAGGCTGGAGAGAAGGAAGACGTTGTTGACACCAAGGGTGGTGAGAGCCTGTGCCAGGCTGCCCAGAGAAGTGGTGGCTGCCCCATCCCTGGCACCACTGCAGGGGAGGTTGGCTGGGAAATTGTTGTTCAGTACAGCCCCACAGGTTAGCTGCTTTAATTTAACTTCTCATGAGGTACTTAGGCAGTTTGGAGACAGCCAAGGCATAAGAAGCAGATCATTAATAACCAAAACAAGAGCAACACTCCTGGCCCCGTTCCTCTGGCTTACAGAGAAGAGCAGTGTGGCAACTGAAGGCTGAGTTGTTATAAACCAGGCAGAGCTGCTGTGGCCTGTGAGCAGGGCAGGGTTAACTTAAAAGAGGAGGTCAACATTTTACCACATTTGCTGACTGTGTAGCAGGTCATCATAAGTTCCTGATCTTCAGAACATCAGCTGTGGGGTGTTCAAAATGAATGAACACTTAACGCCCAGCCCCTTGAACTTAAGGAACACTTAAGTCCAGTCACAAGTAAAAAGTGGATTTCAGAATATACAGGAGAGTTCTCCTTTTTAAGCAAGAATTTTTTTAATCTGTCCATGCATGAAGAAAAAGAGAAGTTTTAAGACAGCAGAAGCAAGAAAGCAAAATCAGGAAATGGCAGGATTCAGGTTATATATTAATCTTAATTTTCCTATTTTGCGGGTGTGCAATGCAAACATTAATTAAATCATCATAGGTTTATTTTTCTTTTAAAATACCTTACCTCCCTTAATCCATTTTATGAGCAGCTAACTCAAGACTTCATTTCTCCTTGTCACTCAGACCCTGCTCTGAGGACAGAATATTAATTTCCTCGGGGGGTTTTCTGAGACACTCATCGCTGCAGCACACGAGAGCTGCACAAACATTAACTAATTTATTTTATGTTATAAGGGAATGATACAGTTCTCAGAATGCAAATGATGTTCTGATACACGTGGAGATTACGTTCAGAGGGATTCGCAGGGGCGTCCAAGTTGGGATGCCTAAGACTTCATTTTTTCAGCACCCCTGGGGTTATGAAGTGCTTTAAAAACCCAGTGCTCAGCTCCCTGTGGCTGAGCATTCAGCACATGTGCAAGTCAGACCTCAAGGTCTCAAGACAAGGACCAAGACCACAAAAGGAAAACAAAGCACCTGAGAAGTTCGCTTCAAGTGACTCGGTTTGTGTCAAAAAAGGTTTTGGTGCTTGAGAGCAGAGATAAAACTCGGCTACTCAGCACAGCCTCTGCAACAAAAGCAGCCCTTTTATTCTTGCTGTCACACGCCTCATTCTTTCCATTTCTAGTCTACAGCCACTATCACCAGAGAAAACCCTAAATGTCTCTTCTTTCTGTTGCAACTAAGGTGCCCCTAGAAAAAAAAAAAAAGGTATATGCATCAGTGCAGCTCAAAAATGCAAATACAGAAAAGGAGCACGTTAAGATGGCACGGGAGGCCTTTAGTAACAGCTTTTCTTGTATTTTAAGTGTTTCTTCCTGAAAAATTTCTAATGCTATCTGAACATTATGTGCGTGTGTGTAAATTTATATGCATATACCCTCAAAGTTTAAAAAAAACCCTGCACCAATATTTCATAACGTGGCACGACACTCACGCCTGCTTGGGTTGCTGAGAGGTGGAACTGAGATCTGTGGTGAAGATCTCTTAGGGTTAGGAGCAGCAGGTCCACACTGATCTTCAGGCTTCCCTTCCCTCCCGCAGCCCCTCACCTAATCCATTTCATGACCTGACCTGCCATTCAACATCTCCCAGCCCGTGTCCTGAACACTACCCTGACCATCCTGCTGTGCCCACCCCCCCTTACCCACCCATCCCCTCCTGCTAGGAAGTTGACAATTCCTACCCCACTTCCTTGACCACCACATTGTCCCCCCAGCTCAGCTGGTCTCCTCCTCAGCGCTACAAACCTCACCCTACCTGGCATGAAGAAGGAATTTTCCACAGAAATTGAATCAAAAAGAAGAGTTGTTTTTTGGGGTCTTTCTTAGCTTTATTTTCTACCCCATGTGATGCACTACTTAAAAATCTCCTGGAAATTTTCACTGAACAGATTCCTCCTGCCGCGAGAACCTGGCACGCTGGTGATAATCTTTGTGGATTTCTCCCTGTACTTTCCTGGTTTTGATCTTTTGCACTAAGGATCGTGTATGATGTGGTGTGAGGAACCATATGGAGTCTTACAAGAGCACTCCTTAAACCTGGCAGGTTAAATGTCTATTTAATTCTTGTCCAACCCAGCAGGTTCCTTTCAGATCCCCTTTCCTAGTGCCAGCCTCTCTACAACAGGGATATTTCTATACCTATTTTGACTCTGGTCACACTGAAACCAATGCAGAGATAGAGTTCACATACCAGTGAAATACAACCATGTCTAGAGTTAAATCATCAGTATTACATGGGCACAACGTCCCAAAAAGAAAGGGTTAAGGAAAAATGCAAAGGATGACTTCTTAAACTGAAAGGCAAGAGAGAAAATGGAAATGCCTGCTAGAATATTACAAGGATTGCAGGGTAAGTTTAACGAATAAACTACCTCAAGTGTATATTTAATCTGAAGTTCAGCACTCTCTTCTGCCTGTGTCTTGGCATTAGGGGAAATGAATCTCAGCTCAGGGATACTTCCAGGGAAAGGCAACAACTACCGAGTCATCAGCTCATCCCCCTGGAATACCCAGCTGTGCCCAGAGGCATCAGCTCCTACAGAGCCCAACTCAATCACAGTTGTGAAAGATGGCAAGGGAAGAGGCAGAAATCACCACGGCGGACTAGTAACAGCTCAGGAAATCCCAGGAAGGATAGTCACGGAGTAATTTTAGATGCCTAAATACTTCACACTTGTTTTGAGTGTCTGTTTAACATTTGCCCAAATATTGTGTAAATTATCCTGCAGAGCTTTTCTTCCGCTTTTGTCTGGGTTTTTTTTCCCTTTAAGAACCTGGCTTTTCAGGTGCTCGTTGCCTATATATCACATCATTTAATGGCATAAATTAAGGCAAGCAAAGCAGAGATTTCCACCCGATATTCCCCTTATTTAAGCGTATTATTTTCACCTCTCACTGTTCATTAATACATTTATGTTCAGCTTTGGGCCAGCTTTGTGCCATTTCAGCTATGTGACTCATCGTTCAGAAGGCTTTTGAAGTCCTGTATCAGAAGTAGGACAGGGAAAAACCTCCGACTTTAAGAAGTATCCCTGTCATCATCTTTAATCAGTTTTAACAGCCTGAAAATCTTGCTGGTGATAGCAAGTTCTACCAAGAAAGGAAAAGCACGCGCAGGGAGATGGATCACAGCAGAGCTCTGGAGCGGTGTGATGGGTGTGTTACAGTGCAGTCAGAAGGGAAATTTAGCTGCTTTTTTCTTCTTTGCAAATGTTTGTGTAAGTTTGAAACGAGCTAATGTGGGTGAATTAGGAATCAGATCTGCAGTTTTACGTCCCCTGGGGACTTTGCACTGGTGTAATTCAGCCACAAAATATTCAGGTACTGAAAACAGCACATCCACTTAGTGACGGGACAAATTGTTCACAAAAATTGATCTAAATTACTAATTAATACAAATCCTATTAGAAATAATTATTGTGTTTAACCTAATTAGGACACTTGGATTTAATGCTCTTGTTCCTTCTCTGTGTGTTTCCTAAGCTCTGAAGACTCAGAATTTTACCTATGAGCAGGGGAAACTGCAGATTTATTTCAGAATCACAGTCCTTATAGTCCTGGATCTGAAGGAGTGCAGACAGAGAACAGGAGCCACTGCCTTTATCTACTTGGAATGGCAACTGCATTCCACAGAGATGCTTTATGACCCAGCCATTGCATGGCAGTTCTTAAGAGGTGGGGGGGGAATCTTTTTGGCTGAAAGTTCTCAGCCCAAATTTTCTGTCACTCTAACTCTGAAGCAAAACTCCTTTCTTTATTCAGATTTTTAATCTTCAGTGGCTACGCTCACGCTGTTGTCAAAGAAATGACTGCAGCCTAGGTAGTCATTAAATGCTAGTGATAAATCAGCTAGCCTGGGTTCAGTGCCAGCAGAAGAGTCAGAAGCATCCATCCGCTTTTGTGTTTATCCAGCTGCTCTCACGGCCCTCTCTGAGCTCCTTGGCTCTGGGTATCTGCACCAAAACCCTGGCTCATGTCTGAGTGCAGTACAGAAGTGCTTCAAATTATGGCCCTATATGTAATAAATTTATTCACTTTCCCATTCCTGTCATGTTAAATTTTGAGGGGAGAGAACATGAGATATGCAGGATAGGATGGCAAAGTGGGTTTTGTTTTTAACTTCTCTTGTCAGGAAAGTCTTGCATCTTCTCCTTTCCCCTCCACCGAGTCTCAGTCCCTGTCTTATGCTGGCCCTGGCACGCACTGGGAACCTCACAGACTGGATTCAGATCACCAGAAGAGCAAAAAAAACTCTCCACTTTTTGGTCAGTTGTTTTTCTGACAGCTTAGGAGTGGAACTGGCTTACTGAAGGGTCTGGTTAGCTGGAATTGGCGGAGAGGGTTTGGGAAAGTATTCAGCCAGGGAGAAAACCAGTGTATTTGCACTCTTCTGACTTCAGGATTTGGCTCAAACTAGTCCTACTTCACTGGGAACCTTATGTTAGTAAGGACAGAAGCTGCTCTGAAGCCTTGATTATCCCAAATAGTGAGCATTTGCCCCTGCTATATCTGGAGCTTTCAAATATATGCTAGTTAAATCAGAATGCGAGTTCAGTCGAATTTGGACAAAGAATCTTGAAGTGTTTCTTTAATTATGAGCTCTACTTTAAAATAACTTTAATATAGTAAAAAAAATGTTCATTTACATTGGAGAAGATGGAAAAAACACTCAACATCTGCTGTGTTGTGAAAACTGAAGCAGAGCTTCCCCCAGCGAACAGCAGTGCCAGACCTGGGGGGCAAGAGCTTTCGTGGCATCGTGCTTCAGAACAAATTCCCTACCTAATTTTCCAGATGTTTACCCTCGCTTGCTCCTGGCGTCTGATGTATAAAAGAGAACATGAAGCAGAAAGGTGAGTCATCAATACATGGATGTACACACGCTGCTGCCCAGTTCTCCAACCACAGCTACCAGATCAAAGTGCTGTTATTTACATCAATCCATTCCCAGTTACTTAGAGTCTGCTCGGGAAGCTCAGGCTAATGTGAGTATAGAGAACTTTGGGTACAAGGTTCTTTATTATTTATTCGCTTTTGCTTTTAGGACACGACAAAGAATTACAGCATTCTAGGCTTGGCTAGAAAAGATGAAGCTTTTTAAGTATTTGTTTAATGAGTTTTCCCCAGTAGACATTTATTCCACTCTTTTGTGAGGAAAAAGAAAAAAAAAATAACTTCAGCCTCTTAAAATCCATTACTGACAAGACAACTGAAATGTTCCAGATACAGACACTGCCTGGTAAAGACAAAATATTCATCCATTCAGGAGAGATTGTGAGGAAGGAAAATAGATATTTTTTGTTGGCAGCTTTCTTCACAGCTTTGCAAGTGGTTTTGGTTTTTTTGTATTCCTGGCTATGTTGAGTACATAGGAAAAAAAAAAATCTGTGAAGCTTCAAGGTACAAGGATCAGAGACAATTTAAACAATTTAGGGGCAAGACCATAAATACAGGTCTTGGCAAAGTTAGATTTAAGTGAGAAGGGGATTTCTTTAGAACCCATGGGTCACTGGACCAAAGGAATTCATACAACCCTTGCTTCTCCCTGTTTGAGGAGAAAGATGTAGCTGAATTTAACTTGACCACTCCAAATATGTTTGTTAGTTTGGTTGTTTTTTAAATGGCCATTGATTCTACTCATCTATTGCAAGAAGATCAACAATCTGTATTCCTTTTCTTCATTTACACATAGTCCAATTGCAGCTGCTCCCACGACCCATCTAGGTATTTCATTTTTTAAAGACTCTTACTAAGAACTTGTATCATGGTGAAAATTTTGGCAACTCTTTCTCTAGGTTACCCATTCTTGAAGGGTTCCAAAATCTCAGGAATGACACCCAGTAGTCCTAAATTTGCAAAAAATGACAGAGACCTCTAAAAGTTTCTAGAGAAATATCATCTGGTGTTTTGAAATCAAGAAAATTCTGCTTTGCAATAGAACAGGTTTTAAAAGCAGTTGAGAAAAAAAAAATTTAAAAAGATAATAAATGAGACTTACCACAACTATATATCGAGGCCTAAACTGGATGGTTCCAAATAACCCCAAAATGACAACTATGATTTGTAGGAAATTGCCAAGGATAGGAGCCCACTGGAAACCAAGGAAGTCAAAGATCTGCCTCTCTAATGCTGCCAGCTGTAAGAAAACACATAAAGAGAACATCCACTATTTAATGATGGCTGAGACAGAACACTTGACATTCTGTTACTTGCACCATGCTTCACCAGAGACAAGTACAGCAATATTCTGAAACTAGAGTTCCTGGCTGTCACCTTTGCACTGTCAGTACCTCAGTATCTGGAGACAGCTGTTGGTCAACACTCAGACCTTCTGATGAAAAAGGTCTTGGAAAAAACCTGTCGTTTAAAAAAATATTTGTAAAACCCTCATATAATACGAAAATACCTCTACAAACCAAACGCAGACAAGTTTTATTTTATTTTTGCATGCTGGAAACTCTAAGGCTTGACAGCATTTACTTAAGTACAAAGTTTGTCTTAAGCAGAAGCTCACCTAGATTGAGCAAAGCCATGTGAACTTTGGCTGTTGTAACTGGGCACCATCATCCTCCCTCCCTTCCCCATGTCTTTGTTTCCTTAGATCCAGCCTCAGCTAGACCTGGATACAGCCTCAACTAGACTGGACTGCAAGTTCCTCAATCTGTTCCTAAAGGAGGGAGGTTTTGTCCAGAAAGGGCAAAGCAGGCTCAGAGCAGTCCCAGTTGTGCCTACTGGGGACTGTCCTCATGGTATTTCAGGGGTGGATTTAGTTGGGTGTAGAAATGGAGGAGACTAAGGAACATCAACCTTTATCCTTATCAGCACGTGGTTCTTAGGGAATTTTGCATTTCTGAGTGTTAGGCAATAAATAAATAAGCCAGATTAAAGTTATTTTGCAAACACATTTGATACTCATTTTGACGATCCAGTCCATTGTTCTAAAGATACTAAAATCAACCTTCTCAGCAGCACACTCATTGAAGTTTAAGCTCAGTTCATTATTTTTCCAGCCATGGCAAGACATTTTTGAGCAGCTAAACACAACCCTACTGAGAAACAACAGAATTTCTGTGCTTCCTGGAATTTATTATACATCTACTTGATTTTACTACTTTGTTACAAACCCTGAAATATGCACTTAGAATATTTATAACTGAGACAGATGGAGTAAGCATGGCCCTGTGAATACCAAAGTATTATCATATGTGGGTATTTCCCATAAAACATTTCATTTTACACATAATGGCCAGATTCAATCTTCACCTTCAAGACAGGGCTAGGTGTCGCCAAGAGGAGAATTCATCTTTTCTCTACAAAAATCATCCCTTACACCAGTCATGAAAAACACAATCTCTGTGCTGAGGTTAATAAATATGAGAAACCTAAACAATTAAATGAGCAAAGGTTGATTCATCCACTGGTGCAGCTCCTCTGCAATCAGTTTCATAGACTTTTATCAGCTAAACATCTGGCCGAGTATATAGATAAATGAAAAATTAGCAGGCAACAGACAACATTAAAAGGTTATTATTCTCTTGGACATGTAAGATGTTCCTCTCTTACAGAAATTATCTTATTCTTTTTGTGCTGTAGGTGAGGAAGAACCTCAGAGGGGACATCACTGTGAGTGAAGCTGCTGGCCCACGTAGCATTAGGTATCTACATTGCTTTTGTCACAATCCACCCTCTTTTGTAACTCATTACCCATCCAGATCACTAATTTGGTTTCTTCCCTAGACATGGAAAAGATCTACAGAAGTAAATGACCAAACCCAAAGAATTTCCCAAGAGAATTTCTGCTCTCATCACCATTTTCAGATTTTTCAGAAAACAGCCAAAAACCGGAGCCCTGAAGGCAAAATAGAGGTTCCCAAAATTAGCTGTCTTGGGTTCTCCTGTTGCTAGAAGACAAATATCAACTTAGTAGTGCAGAGGAGCTTGCAGCTGGAGAAACGGGGGATGCTCCACGTGATTGAGGTCCTCTGGGTGTTATTGTCCTATCACTTTCCTAAGAATCACAGGTTGGGAGAGGGTGGCACCTCTACTACTTGTGAGAAGACAACAAAGTTTGTTGTTTGATACTGTTTTTTAACGATTAATGGAAAAGTGAATGAAACCCCAAATCTTTCTTGCAAAGACAAGAGGAGAGTTTCAGTTTTGGCAAGTTAAATCCTGAGGGTTTGGTTTTAGGGGAACCTACGTCCAGTTGTGTGAACATTTTCATCAGAACATGTAAGAATCTATCAAAGTTGATAGGAAACAACATTTCCTTATCATAACAACACAGGGAAAAGGAGACAGAATACTTCTCACTACCGCTGCCAAGGGAGCGCTTTGCTATTTCATCAGCAGCAGCACCAACAACCTTGTAACATAAAGCGCACGACTCAGGAGGCCAGGGCTAGCAGTAAAATGCTCTAGTGGGACTGTATCAGATCACTTAATGAAGATGTGCCACGTTTGTCTTGTTCTTTTGCCTCTTTGTTTCACTAAGTCTATCAAACGTTCCCTGCGTCGCTCTGTCTGCAGAGCAGAAGGAGAAGGTACTAAGCTGAAAGATTGGGCTCCATCAGAGCCATACAGGCTGAACTTTCTCTTCTGGCCATGCTTGAGCCCTTTTGTGTTAAGAGTAGTAAAAAGATCAGGTGAACTAATCTGATTGAGTTTGAGCTTCTCCACCTAGAGGGATCAACCAGATGTGCAGCACATTTCATAGAATAGTTTTGGCTTGGAAGAGACCTTCAAGATCAAGTCCAACCTTATTCCTAGCCGTATCCAAACCCACTAAAACATGTCCATGTTTGGAACACCCTGAACAGAAGAGATAGGGCAGCTGTAGTGTTACTGTCCCAGATGCTGCTTATGGTGAAGGAGAAAGAAAATAAAAGGTGAGGCAGCAATCAGCAGTTCCATCTGGGATCTACAGAAAGGCCTCAGCAAGATGGTCCCAGTCAATAGAGAGATCAAAAAAAGCAGTTTTGAGAGCAGACTGCAACAAATGTTCTCCATAGAGTAAATCCCTCCTCAAAATGCTCAGGTCCTATTATACTTCAAACTACAGATCAGAAGCTGTCTGGGTGATGAGACACCACAGCAGAGTTACAAAGTCAACTTTGCAAAATGAGTGGAAAAACTCAATTTTCTCTTCTGTCAGAAACTTCATGGCTAACAGTCAGTTTTATATTTTCATGGAAAAGCTTTTATAAATGACAGATTAGTTTGAAATGAATAAATAGATCTACAGCCATAACAAAGGAGTCACAGGATCAAGAAAAAAGAAGTTTCCTATGTCACAGATCATTTTAGAGGCTTGATCATAAAAGTGGCTTGATATAAATACGTAATATTACTTACTACAAAAAGAAAAGGTTAATGATACACAGAAATATCTGCAAATTTGATACCTGATAAATTACTGAGTTTACAAAATTTGAGTACAGCCTGCTCTGCATTTGATACTTAAAAGCTGCTTCAATTTCTCATGGAAAACGATCCTTAAAAATAATAATAACCAGAACACTACCCATTCTATATCTAACAATGTATGGATACACTTATAGATACATATCTACACAACGTATCTGCTGTTAGATACATTTCTTGAATGTCTCAAGAAACTGATACATTCAAGAAATCTACCAGCAATGATAAAATTAAATACTTAACAACCACACAGCTGTAAAACTAGAGTTCTGAAATCTTTTTTAAAATAAAAACAATTTAAAGAGTAGGAAAAAAGAAAAAAGACAAATTATTATGACTTCTCAAAGGGAGACTGTTTCCCCAGCTTTCAGAAATGAAACTACTGTATGGAAAAAAAAAAAAAAAAAAAGGTGAATCCAAAAATTACAGAGTGTTCTTATTCTAAGTTCCAGTCAGAAATGATCTGAAACATTTGAATTACACATGTAAGACTCGGAGTCAGCTGATGCTGCTGGTAATTATCAGAGAAGTACCAGGAAGAGCTCATCACCCACACTAACTAGTGCTCCTAAGGATAAAGATGTTTCCTCTGCAACTCTCTGCTTCACCTTACAGCCATAAATTTAACCTATGGCTTCAGAGAATGTTTCCTGGACACGAGGAACCTCTAAGGGCTTTTTGTTCACCACTAGTTTCCAACACACCAGGCTGAACCGCAGACAATTGGTCCAGTTTGGTAGATGCAACTGTTAAAAAAAAAACTGGTTCCCCAAGCCTCCTCCAAGAAACTCCATCCAGAGCTTTAAGTGCGCTCTGCTCTGAACCCCCACGGCACCTTTACTGAGCTCAGCACTGCACTCACCCTGCCCTCCCACTCCAATCTTCCACCCCATTCCTCCTCTCTCCCTCCTTCCTTTTTTCTTTCCTTCGCTTCCTCCTTTTTCAGCTCTTGTTTTGCCCAAATCACTGCACATCCCCAAAAAGCTACACACCAGCAGAAGGGAGAGGGCAACAGCCAGGCAGGAGAGGAGCAGTGGGAGCCACCTGCAGCACCTTGGAGGCTGGGTACTCATCTCAATAAAGACCACCTTGGATCAAGGTCATTTTTAGCACTGGCCACATTTGACTTAAACCCTGTGTTCATATTCCAGTGCTCTTAGGCATGTATTTCATTCTTCTTGACAGATGTTCCACCGAGAAAACATTCTTGTAAAACCTTGGGGCAAATGCACAATGTTCACGTCGTACTTTTGGAAAATGTGCACTTCCTAATTGAAGGAAAAAAAAAAGACATCAAAAAGCTACCAAACTAGTCTGGATAAAACTCCAGCATTGGAGAGTAAAATTGACTCACCAACTACTAAAATGCAGAATTTCTAACAGAAAACTAAGAAGTGAAGCAAGAAGGTGGTGAAAAGAAAAAGAATTAGCTGTGTCAAAAACTGATTGGTAAAGCACTTCTTGTACTCTTGCTGGAATTTCAGAATTTTACTGCCAGGCTTGACTTTGGTAAGAAGGAACGAAAGATTTCATGTGAAAGGAAGGCCAGGTTTGTAACAGAGGGAAGATGATTGAAATCTGAAGTGGAAAGGTGGTCACTGCCCATGGCTGAAGAACCCTCAGCTAAAGGTCACAGTCTCCCTACCTGTGACTTGCCACCTTTCCACGGAGGCTTCGTACCCAGAGCTGAGTGTGGTCCGTGTCACAAAGAAATGGGAAAAGTTGACTTCACTCACTTCCTTATACCTTTGGTGACAGCTAAAGGAACCATCTGACCACAGATGAGATTCCCATTAGGGTTATGATGATCTGAATTCACTTGTCTAGGTCAAAAAGGAGTTTTTGCATGATTTTAGGAGGGTAATCCCTTCTAACAGCTCACTAAATACATTTATAAGACTTCGTGGCATGAATGTTACTGAATTTCAAGGAAGGTTCTGAATAAATCACTAATGTTTATAGTAAGTTCAGTTTCATGGAGCAAAATTGCTTTCTGACAAGCAATTGTCAGTAATCAAAAAAACCCTAATGATCTAATATCCAAAGCACCTTTGCAGTGTTGGTCAGATGGATGGGTAATTGGCTGTCACTTGAGTAGCTGTAAGACTGGATAAAATACAGTGCAAAAAAAACCCCTAAATATGCTGAAATTGCTCAAGAAAAGAGTAATGGCCAAGGTTATGAAGGCCAATGCCCAGGAACAGAGAAAAGAAAGGGACCTATGAAAAAAACCCAAAAGGTCATTTTTTTGAAGAGAGCCTGTGTTGCCTTTACCAGGGAAAGTTGCTCTTTCTTCAACTATTCAACCCATATGGAAATTATTCTGAATGAGGTAATGATCACTCCACCACTCTTGTAAGCACCTTAGTGAATGAGTTCAGTGTTGGGGGATGGTTGTGACAGCACATAACATTGAAGAAGAGCCCATATTTTAGCAAAATAATTCAAAGTTTTTTTTCCCCGAGGGAAAAAAAAAAACATGTCACTTATCAATACATTGCCAGCAGAGATCTGAGAATTTGGTCCATAGTATAATAAGGAGAGATAGTAAAGAGCAGTTCTTAGAAATCTATAAATGTAATTCTAAAATCATAGAATGGTTTAGGTTGGAAAGGACCTTAAAGATCCATCTAGTTCCAATCAAGTTATCTTCCTTAGCTCATTTTCTCCACATCTTAACAAATACACATATATATATTTTAATATCACAATTTAATATCGTCAGATAGGCACAAAACAAAAGTAATTCTTAAAGGCAAAATGTTTACCCAATTACAGGTACTACAACAGCCTTGCAGCTACCCCAGGGATGCACAGAGAGCTTTTGAGTGATGGATTTGATATGAGGGTGTCAATAGGAGGTACTTTCATAAAACTGAGCCTGAACCTCCAGTTTTGGCTCAGACAAATCTCCCAGGGAAGTCAAAAGGAGCTGTGACCTGCCTCCAAAAGGCAACAGTAAATTATTTCATAATCTCAGCAGTGTGGAAGGGTCTGTTTATACATATTCAGCAGGGTCGCCCAGCTGCAGTGATACAAATAGTGGCAGCAAATAGTCCCACTCCCCAGAAGGCTACTGGTTCCAGCGTGATGCATCCACAGCTGCCTGCTACCCCTCGACCCAAGCGAGGTGATGAGCACGCAGCTACGTGCTGCGGGCAGCCCCGAGAAGGAAGGAGCTGACTATTGTAATAAAAGCCTGTAGTGCCAGCTCGTTACAGCACACTGCTTTAAGATTGAATTTCATCCCTCCAGTGAAGCTGTAACTGATCCCGAAACACTAAAGTCAAGCCCCTTGGCTGGGTGACCTATACAATCCTGCAAACAGCTGGGATGAATGTGCTTATACTGGCATTTAAGGCTCCCTTGGCTTGTTTCATTTAAATGCCAGCACACAGACAGCGAAAGACACTGTAAGACACGGTTACAGGTTAAAGACCTTGAAAGATTTCTATCTTATTACGAGTGAGAAAGTCCACGTCAAAAGATACTAGAGAAAAGGGAAAAGCAAATTAAAATTGGTCTTCTTTGTGATTATATCCTGTCACATGTGCAGTGGCTTTAATCCAAAAGAAAGCGTTTGTTTGCTACGCTATTACATCCCTTCACATCTTCAAATCCTAAATTCTCCTAATTGTCAGGCTGGGGATTCTTTTTCATTTATTTGCACGTTTGAACAGATACAGTAAATCTCTGTACCCTCACAGGCTTCCTCCATCGCTGCTTAAGGAATGGTGGAGAAAGGCACTTACTAAGAGTGAGACATTAACATGGTTACTACTACTTTGAATTCCCAGGGTGTAGTAGGTAAGGCAAGGAGATAACTGGCAATGTAAGTGCTTGGTAAGAGCAATGCTGACAGCCCTAGGTCTGTCCTAGATTCTGGTATCCAGAATAAAAAAACCCAATCCAAACAAACAACAAAAAGAGAGAGAGAAAAAAAGAGAAGGCTGAAAACTCTTGCTGCAGGATCTGTACCCAACCCATCCCCAGCAAGAATGCACAGACTGTGAGTGTCTGAAGGGAGAGAGGCTGAGATGGGCACCCAGACTTCCAAGCATGAGATTAGCTTAAATCCCTGTAAGTTAAACAGATAAAATAGTATTTATTACCTCTAGTAGATGAATGATGTGCTCCTGCTCAAAGAACAGCTCTCTGCTTTGAGGAAATGCATCAAGGACCCTTTCATGCCCTAAACCTCTGGGTTTTAATGTAGGCTAAAAAAGATGACAGAAATTAAACCCAGTAGAGCTCTCCTTATGTGACTAAGGAAGACATGTGTTTGGAGTTCACAGGGAGCTGGACAAGTCAGACAGCTTGCTCAAGGTCCAAGTTTAACCAAGTCAAATTGTTTGTTACGAGTTTTGGTGTAAATTGACCACGTGGAACAAAGCTTCCCACGTGGTGGTACATCTTAGGTTAAGGTTGAGTTTGTGGTTCCAAAGAGACAGCAGGTCTTAAATCACCAACTCTCTTCAGGCAAAAAAAAAGTATTAAGCCAACGCAGCAAAGTACTAAAAATCATGTGCTGTCTATTCACCCTAATTTGAGCCACGGCACAGAGTCTATTTCCACAGCAGGAAGGAGTTCCAATGTCTGCCTGAATAACTTTTCCTTTCTTTCCACAGAAAACTTCTCTCTAGTGCTTCTCTCGAGTCCCAGCCATGGAAAAAAATAGAAGAACAAGAGACTGCATCTACTTCAATTCTCCAGATGCACAAGGGAAAGCCAAGCAGTTCAGCACCAGCTCAGAAGACTGACGATGCATCTAAACCCATCCCCGTGCTGAAGTCCAGGAACTTGCTATCCAATGGCAAGTTCAAGCTCACTAGAAACAATCACGGATCCTTTGACTGCTTCATTGCATAGGGGTTTGACATGAGAACTGAAAACTTTGACATGAAAACATGATACTGGATCATTTCATGTTGCCACACAAACAAACCAGAGGAAATTCCTTCCCTGTTTACACCAGAGCAACAATACTCCTACACCTCATGGGTTATTTGGCCAAGTAGAAGGGTTGTGGCGAGGACAGAGGATGCCCTTGCTACTTCTACAGGCTGAAAAGGCTGTTGATGTTTTTCCTTTGCTGGGAGTAAATGATATTTAGCGAGTATCAAATTAACCTGAGTCTCTTCCACTGTTTTCTCTACTGTTGTCTTTTTCCCCTCCCTTCAGAGCTCTGTCTCATCCCCCAGCTCACCCCTTTGAGGCGAGTCAAGTGAGACTCTTCGTGGCATTATAACTGAGCCAGTCAATTGACACTGTTGTGAGGAAGGTAAACTGAAGGAGCTGATCCAACTGAACCTAAGGCAGCAACATTTAGAGCAGATGTCCAAGCCCACTGTTGAAAAATAACAAATACAAAGCTGCTCTTTGATCACTCTTCTGTATAACTGAAGATATCTAATGCTCCCAGCAGCTCCGTCTGCTCTGTGTTGAAATCCTGCAAACTCTGAAGCCATAAAGCAGGATTGGGACTGGGATACACCAGCTTGCACCTCCCAATTCCTATGGATCCAGGTAACCGGCTGGCTGTGAGCCACCGATGCTTCTATGTGGAATGCCCTTTGCATTAAACCCTTTTTTTTTTCCTCTTTCAAATACTATACTTTAATATCAAATAACTGATAATGAAGCCTGGACACATATACAGCATCCCTTGAGCATCCTCTTGCCAGCTGCTATGAACAAAAAGTAGGGCAATGGTTTTCTTCTCTTTTTCTAACCTCTCCCATTAAGGGAAAGAAAAGAATAGAACTGAATAGCAGCATGACAAATTATTTTGACCTTGTGTTATCTAAAGTAATTCATCAGCACAGTTTATTGTATGGATAACTTCCAGTGGGGAGGTCTATTTTACAAAGCTTTCTGCGTTGTCTCTCAAAGCTTTTCCTGCTTCTCTAAAGAAATGAACAAGAGAAGAGTTCATTGAAATACAAATTATAGGTTTATTGGAGATATGGGAAGAGAAAGTTACTGTGTTAATGCCCAAATTTGTCACAGTGTCTGACAGGTTAGTCCTGTTACTTTGCTACTTTAGAAATATGAATGCTAAAGAGACCTTAAAGTAAGTGTAAAAAGCAGGGTTCAATGCAATGTGGCTGTAAAAGTGTGCTCACTTCTACACATCCACAGGGCTGGGAAGTAAGGGTACCCATGGATGAACAGACCCTATTTCCCCTAAACAGGGAGTGACACATACAGAGCATGCAGATAAGTAGGCTAAAAGGGCATTTATGGCTCATTTAGACATATTATTATATATATAGGTTGTTCTCAGACACAGAAGAACATAACTATAGTTAGAAGAGTGACAAAATAGCAATATCCTGCTTTAAATCCTGCTCTTTTACACCTGTTATAAGATCTGTCCATTCTTTTGCAGAAATAAACCCCCAAATTCCCATTGATTTCTGTGATTTTGTCTGATTTTAACAGACCTTAATTCATCTCTCAGTCACTTAGTTCCATTTGTCCTGTTATTTCCATTTAATCCTCCAGCTTTTGCTTTCTCTCCCTTGACCAAGCTCTGACTGAGAAGCAGCACTGATTTAGCAGTCAGCCCACTGCCTTTTGGGGAAGTTCACCCAGCCTTGCTCCCGCAAACCACAAACTCAGCAATTCTCTCCCTTTACCTTCACAGTTCCTGCCACCAGCCCCACTGCTGGCATTTCAGTATCCACTACAAAAAGAAGAGAGCAAGTGATACTCAGATGAGCTCTTCATTTATCTCAGCAGTGTTGTCTCTATCTATCGGTCAGATCTTCTCCAGCAATGCTTTTGTCCATTCCTAAGCTCAGCCAGCAGACAGACATACACAAACTTGTCAGCTGGCTCTTGAAAAGCTTGGAACAGAACAAACAGGCTGAGAAAAGCAGGAAGGGAGCATCCAGAATCTCATGAGACGCACCAACGCTGTCAAAGGCTAGAGGTGATTTTTCCTCATTATCTAGGGATGCTCAGCTAGACTACACAGGCAAAGAGGAAGAGAGAGACTGCTCTGAAGTTATGGGATATAAAAGATTCCCACAGTAAACGATTTCTCCTTTGCATTTCAGGATACTGATTACAAAGCTTTGCAAAATTCCCCAGCCATTCGCCAGTCCATCATCAGAAGTTGTTTTAATGCTGTATGTGTAATGTTCCCAGTAGAGCAGGGTTGTGGTCTTGAAAAGTTGGTATTACGACTTCATTTCATGATTCCACAACAACAACAACAAACCAAACCAGGAAACTAATGAGCAGATTCCAAACTCTTATTCGAGCACAAAGACCGTCGACAGTGATGTCACGATCAAAAGCAGGACTATCAAATAGGTTTGTTTCATCTGTAGTATAATACTTGTCTGAAGGTCTCACTGCTCTGAAAGTCATTCCGAAAAGTTAGCGAAAAGAGTACTTGAAAAGAAGAATAACTTGCCTTCCTTTCTTACATTTTATCTGCCATATAGAGCCGGATTAGCACAAAATGTGAAGGGAAGCCTTTAAACCCAGGAAAAAACCCTGCTGCAGACCTTCTGCCTGATTTCATTTCTCTGCATGAGTTCAGAAAGGGAGGAGCGTGGAGAGAAAATACAAGGCCAGGTATCCCTGTGAATACCAGTGACCGCATTAGGCAGTCTCCTGCTTCTACATCCAGTGGCTTTCAGTCACTGCAGACTGATTTGTTTTTCCTAGCTTCACATCCCTGGTGAGGATGCCTGTTCCGGGCAGAGCAGGGCTAAGCAATCTGTGACAGGGACTCTTCAGCCCCCAGGGCAGATATGCTTGTAATCTCTGTTCTTATCACCACCAGGATAGGGGCAAAGCCAAGGCAACCCGCCTTATCTGATGCCACGCCACGAAATGATAAACATCCTGTCCCTTGCAGGAGCCCCTGAAAATCCCCTGGCAGAAGAGAAGCCTCTTTAATCCAGCGATTCAGATGGGAGCAATATGGAGGAAGATGATACAATACAAACTTCCCTTCTCTGTATGTCCTTTGGAGCTGCAGGGTTGGGAGAGGCTGCAAATGTGTTTATTGCTGCTTCCACCTGAGCTGTCACATCTCTTGCTCCCTCTTGCCCCAACCCCTCCTGTGCACTCTCACACGTCTCCTCTGGGACACGCTGCCCGCTAAACCCACAGCTCTTCCTTTGATCTCTTGAGGACCAAGGTGGCTCCTGGGTGCCCCCAACACACTCTTCTACAAACTCTTCACGCCAACAATCACTGCACTAGCTCTTTCTAATAGATACCAAGAGTTTGAAGAGTAAACCATGGACACCTGAAGCTGTTGTTGCTGGCTTTATGTGGGTGCTGCAAAGCTGCTGGCAGAGGGATTTTCTCAGGGTCTCACAATGTTTGGTAAGAATCCTGCCTTTCTCACCAGTGTTATGAGAAACAGCAGGATGGTTTGTGTAAGCTGGACCAACACCTGGTGTTTGCTAAGTTCTGTTTATGGTACATTGGAAAAATATTTTGCAATGGGTGCTGTAGGACTTGAGCCAATCACCCTAGGAGATGGGTGATCATTGACCCATTGCCCTATTGGGCTAGGGGACAGAAAACGGGGTTAGAACTTAATAAAGTATCTTCTTCTTCCTCTCCTGGCTCTCTCTTTACTGATTTTGTGTTGCTGCATCTCTTCACTCCCGGTATAAACAGCAACAGGCTTTACGTCTGTCGACAAGCTTGGATTCCCAAAACGCACAGCAAAGATCTCACAGAAGTTATGTTTTGCTGTTTACTGCTCAATAAGGTGACAATCAGAATTTATTCAGAAATATGCCACAACATGGACACTTCCACCCTTTAATTTCTACCTTAAAGCCCTTTAATCTCTGGTCTTAATTGACGGTTGATGTCTATCTGTCCTACTCTAGGGCTCCTTTGGAGACAAACAGCAATGATGAATTTTAATGAATTGCCTCTACTTTCACTGAAGAACCAAAAAACCCCATGGGATCTGTGGAAGATGCAGTTTACATTGGTGTTTGTGCCCTTTGCACTCTGCCACCTCTCCATCCCCCTCCTCCCTACAAGAGAAACATGGGGACCAAGAAGCAGTTTCACGCTGGAGAGTCAGCTGCATAGTGTGCTGGGAAGAGATAAAATTTTTCTTATTGTTAATTCTTTGGTAAAATTAGTTAAATGATACTCCTTTTTGGTTATAAATGGACAATGTATTAACACTGTCTTGTCATAAAGTCTCTGACTGTCAAAATCACTGTTACAGATAAGAAAGTGAATTACCTAAGTGTTTGCTCTGATCCACCATGGCCATTCTTATGTTCTTGAATTCCTGGGAGGAATTTATTGCAATCTATTACTACTTCCAAGGCTATTGCAAGTCAGCGAGTTGAATGAAATATCAACCTTTATCTCTGTCTTATGACTACTTACAAAATAGACTGAGAGGCTGTCATCACTACCTTCATTCTCTGCCATGAACTCATCATATTGCCTTCACTAAAATGGATTCTGCTAAGGAAGTCAGAAAAGTGCTGCTCCAAATGAAGCACCTTTTATATTCAGGTGAAGACCTGGAAGCATGCAAAATATGTATCCAAGAATAGGTAACTTCCTCCACACTAAAATGATAAGGACAAAACACAAATTCAGTTTCTCAAGTACCATTCAGCTTTCATGGGGATTATTTGCTCCTGGTAGCTGACTTCCAGACCCGCTCTTAAAAATACCTAGTACAGGAGTGGCCCCAGGTCTCTCATCTTCACTCACCTTCTCAGCTGGACAGGGGAGAAAAACACACAGTGAAAAGTTGATGGGTTGAAATAAGGATGGGGGAGATCACTCAGCAATTACAGTCATGGGCAAAACAAACCTGACTTCTGGAAAAATTAATTAACAATCAAATCAGAGTAGGATAAGAAGTTCTGTTGCCTATTCCACAGTGAGCAACTGTTTGATGAAGTACAATACCCATCTTCTTTCTATTTTCCTCCGTGGCCAAGGCAAATTCATTTCTTACAGTGAAGAACAGGTAGGAATAATAGGGCAGGGAGAATGTACACTGTATGTATGTCCTCAGGTATACCTTTAATCTTATCTCAATTTTGACTCTCAAATGGTTCAACTTACGGTGTATTTTTCTAAATGTAAATTCAAGACCCTGCTTTTGAATTCACAGTATATACCCTAAAGTGCCTTCTGGTGTAAAAAAAATGTGCCTGTTCTGACAAGCTCTTTGTATTACTCACAGAAAGGAATTCAATTCAGAGCTATACAAATTTCTCCAAGCTCAACTACAAATTAAATCTGTCACTCTCTATTGAAAGCCTGGAGATGCTACATGGCTTGAGGAACACATAAGGAACCATCACCTATCTTCCTTTTCTCTTCACATCCCATGTTTCTCTCTTATTTCAAGCATTTCTTTGGGAATAAAGACCTTCCAGTTTGTTTTTAGTGAGGATTTATTCCTGTTATGCAAATGAGATTACACCACACATCCAAGTTTTCAATCAAAAGTCAGTAAAAAATGCTGTCTCCTTCTATTGGGACCAGCTGGAAGCAGAACACAGTTCTGTGATTTCTATTCCAGAGTGTTACAAGTATCCAGACCATATTTAAGGCACACCATATTGAGGGGAATTTCATACATGCACATTACTAAGCACTGAATATAGTAGTAAACAATTTACTAATGACTCCCAAATGATTACATAACTTTGCCTCTCTTCTAGAACCACTTTGGTATTACTAAATTTGGTGAAAAACAAGATCAAATCCTGGTGAATTCTTCACCTAATTCTTTCAAAACCTCTGAATGCAAGATACAGGGATACGCTCTTTTCAGAATATCTATCACTTTAATATTTAGTGCTAGGCACCCTCTTAAATTATCACGGGATCAAGAAGTGTTTTATCATCAGTGTCTTTTCAAACACTTCCAGCATTTACTTTTTTTTGGGTTTTTTTTCCCCCCAAAGATGGAGAAGAAATCCTAAGTGATCTCTTCCCTCAGTTCTACGTTTTCAAGCAATCTGACTGTTCTCACTGCTCAAGAGATCCACATCATTGTTAACATCCTTTTTACTCCAAACATGTTAATACTTATTTCCATGCCCTATTTCCATTGCCACAGTTTTCTACCTTCTGCTCTTTTGATGATTTTAGCAATTTTCTGAAGCTCTAGCTTCAGGCATACAACACTAAACACTAGAATATATATATCTTATCCCGATGTACTCTCAATTTCCTTCCTAGTGTGTACCTTTAAATGCTAACACTGGCTATGTAAGATTTAAAATTTTCTGTGTTAACCTAAAGCTAAGTGAAGTGGGTTGTTTCTTGTAACTGATTTCATTTCTGGAGTTTTATGGGAAAGGGAAGACAAATTCTTTCCCAAGGCCCTAGATGTACTTTCTGTGTTTAGCTCAAATCCCAGGGAGTTGTATAATGTGACCACCATAGAGTTTTTCTCTTTTTCTTATACGTTGTACACTTTTTTTTTAATAAGTATGTGAAATTGAAAACTTTGTGTAATTTCTAGGTACAGGGTCTTGGGCATTGTAACACCAGAAATTTAGTTCTCTAGACCATTTTACAGAAATGAAGAATACTTGGGAGAATGGTTGACGACTATTCTGCTCCACAATTGGATAAAATAGCCCCAAGAGCAATCTAGGGGAACATTACCAAGCTACTGTGCTTTGATCCTGCTGCATCTCTTGAGCCAAGTAAAATAGGGAGAAGATGCACTGGGGGAAGAGCTCCTCTTATATCCAGCTATCGCTTCCTCTTCCCTTTACAGGCAATTTCCTTTGTTTCTGTATTAATGGAATGGCTACATAAGGATACCGATCAATAATCAATCGTGAACCAGGCTTCAGATGCTACAAGCTGCTTTACGCTAGCAATAATTCTGGTCCTGTATTTTATTTGCAGTCCTCATGACACAGCCCGGGGGGAACTACAACTACTACAAAATCTCTGCTGAGTATGAATATGTGTGTGCAGAAAAGGGCAGACGGGGTGAATAATAAATAGCTGCTGTAAAAAAATCATGTTTCACACCCCGAGACGTACAACTAGAGGTTGCAGAGCCATATTTTTAAGTTTTACTGCTTCGCTTTTTTGCTGCTCCTTCCAAGAAAGTGCAGTAAAATGCCAGACAATATTTACTAAGCAAGCATCTGAATCACAGTTTAGAAAGAAGACAACAAATGAGTTGAAAGAAACACATTACAGTCAACGGCCTGCCTTTCAGAAGTATTATTCTTCACCTGTAATGAATTATGAAAAAGTTATAAGCCTTTGGCATTTGGTCTAGCATCTGTAAAAATACACTATGCAAATAAATTGGTCCTGTCATGATGTTACAAGAGAAATCAAAGCTAGTGATGAAACGGGAGGTAAAACATCTAATCCAGAGACCAAGCCTGCTGAAAGGTCTGCATCCAGTCTCAGTTCATTTTCCATCAGGAAACAGCAAACCCCTATTTATTTAAAGGTTAAACCCAAAAGTACTTCAATTACTGAACACTTGCTTTGGTTTAAAGATATCAACTCCAGCAGCAGCAGGAAATTCTATGCCAGCAGGCACCACTAGGAACCAGCTGTAGAGCTGCTAAATTCAGCCCTGGGTCCACTGGTTTCAAACTGGATAACTAAGGTTAAATATAAACATACGAAATCTCTCTTTTGGAATGTCTTACAATGGAAATAAAAGAGTTTAGTTGGCTTGGAAGAGAGGAACAAAACCATGCTGAGAGGGCAGCATCAAGCAAAATGAGTCATGTCCAGTCCCCACCCCATGAGAGTGAACCAATCCTACTACTCTGGGCAGCATTTCTCATGTGTTGAAATAAGTACATGGAGTGATGATGATGAAGAGGACCTATAAAGAAAGATGGGGACAATCCTTTTGTCCTCTTTTAACAGGATAAGGAGACATGGTTTTAAACGAAAAGATGAAAGATTCAGATTGAAGAGAAGGAAGAAAATTTTCACACAAGGTGGTGAGAGCCTGTGCCAGGGTGCCCAGAGAGGTGGTGGCTGCCCCATCCCTGGAACCATTACAGAGCAGGTTGGCCAGGGCTCTGAGCAACCTGCTCTGGCTGCAGATGGCCCTGCTCCCTGCAGGGACAAGATGATCTCTAAACGTCCCTTCCATCCCAAACCATTCTATGAAGAAAAGGGAAACTAGTCATTGCCCAGCCTCCCCTTGAAGACTGAAATACACATTTTGTAGTAGTCATCGCTACCGAAGTTGCTGTGGGTTGTTGAAAAGCCTTTTGTCCCCTCCAGAGCTGCTCACGCTGACTTTGGCATGTCCACAATTCCTACAAACACTTCCATCAATAACTTCATTATTAACATTCATTCTAGAGCTGTGTGGCACAGTGCTCAGCACATACAGCTAGCTTGGGGTTTTCAACCTGCAGACTTACAAAGCTGGTGCTGGTTGACGAGGGGAACGTGGCCATACTCATCTGCTCCCTATAATGGCACCAGTGAAGGTGGAGGTGACAGGGTAAAGGATTGGTGTGTTGTGGGCTCTGATTTAATCCTGACATGCAATTAATGTGTTTTAATTTGGCTGTACATACCGGTGCCTGGAACAGCTGCTCAACCTGAGCACGGTGGGGGTCCTCCGGGGACCCATGTGAGCTTTCAAAATGTCAAGATGTGCTTGGGAGCAAGTGTGGAGGAGTCTCAGCTTCCTACAACATGGGGAAAATGCTCTTTAAAATAAAAGAGTATAAATATCACAGTTGTTATGTCGAAAGCCTTTAATGGGAAAGCAAAACAACTTCAAAATGCTCCAGGCCCACCTTGGCCAGCCGTGGAAATGCCACATGATACAAAAATCCCCATTTTACACCAGTGCAGCTACCTCAGGCTGCAGGGGCTAACCAAAATTTTGCAAAGAAAACCAAAAGAACCACTCAAGTTGAAGGCTAATTGTGTTTTCTCTTTCAACCTAGTTCTTCTATGACCCCTACTGGGTCACGCACTTAGAAGAAATTAGTAATCCCTGTTTTGTTAGTATTGCCACTGAATTACCCTTCCAGTTAATCCATAATTAACTTAAGATCAGGGCAAATGGGGTTATATACCTCCAAAAAGGAAATGCCTCTTACATTGAAACCTCTAGTACCAGTTAAGTTACTAATCCAATAAGTATATTTCCACATGAAATGACAATGGGGTTGAGATCTGCCAGTAATGCTTCAGGGATAATATATCCCATTTTATGGTTCAGAGGCACACAAGGTGTTAACTACATCAAGCTCTCAGCATTTTATCTTCCCATAGCCCACTGTGCAGTTCTACCCCTTTCACGTGGAAAAAAAATAAATCACTCAGCATTATTCATATCGAGATGAAGCCTCACATGGAGAGGATGCTTTACACCATTATAACATAAACACAGTGTAAATACATTTTATATACTACATATAACTTAGAATCAGGGCTTCTTAAGCATTTAACAAGCGTGACCAAGCTTTACCCATCTCCATCCCACAAATTCAGGGAGGGGGGGGGAACAAAACCAACAGACAATTATAGGTTGAAGTTTTGCTTGAACTTCAAATACATGCAAGGAGATGAAAATTAAATCCTTGTATGGTTAGAGGAGATAAAGAGCCCAAACACAAAGAAAGCAAGTAAGGACTTGCATGCTGGGCATCAGCTGCGGGGTGACATGAAGGCTTGAACAGCTAACGAAGCAGAGAGTGCATGTTTATGTTTGGCTTTCTCGGCTGATGGATAGAGGTTTTACTGCAGACAGAGGAAAAGCAGCTGATCATTATCCCCCAAGAGCCAGAGGAAGCTGGTAAGCAATTATTCTGAACTGTGGTCGAAGGCACCGTGCCTCCCAGAGCAGTTTGTAGGTTGATGCAATTTACATTCCATTGTTTGCTCAAGCTTGGACAGTTTATCCAAGGTAATGCTGGCCAGGTCTGAAACCCACCCAGCTTTCCTGGCTCCTTAGCTGCTTTCAGAGACGTTCTGTGGCTTTGTCAGAGAAAAGGGAAGGTCCTCTCCTTCAAGCTAACACCCCGGCTGAAGGAGCGATGCTGTTGCTGGAGTGCCCGTGGGAGATACAGGAGATGTGCCTGCCTGAGTTACAGGAAATTACGGATGGAGCAAAAGAGAAAGTCAAAGTGCATTTCTGAGGAACAGCTTCTAGCATTTTTTTTTTTTTTTTCCATTTTGAAACACCACAATATTCCTCCGTTCCTGCCAGAATGGAAGCTCTTCTGAGCCCCAGCTTCCTCCCATACTAAGAGGCAGAAAGGGGTCTGGGGGAGCAGGAAGGCAGAGATGGCAGCAGTTCTCTCCACTTTCCCACAGAAACCTCAGAGTTCAGTGGGACTCTCTCCCCAGGGTCACACTCCATGATTCTTTTTCATTTCTGTTTTAGCCACATCAGAAAATTTCCAATCAGCCTTTGGAAACCCACACCTTAATGGCAGCTGCTTAATAATAGGTGGCTCAACCAAACTCTGTAGTTGGAATGTGTCAATATTGCTCCTTGAAGTGTGTGCAATATGTGATAAACCGGGGGTAGGAGGGTTTGCATATAGAGATATTCATATAAATAGCTGAAGATTATATCAAAGATGGCCATAAAGACTTTTTATATACCTAAGATATTGGTATATATATTTGCCTTAGAAAAAAATCTCATCGAAATAATTTTCAATCTGTGGCAGTTTTTCCAAATTCTCACTTTCTTATTTTCAAATCTTCATAAAAGAGCAGCTGGACTATTTTCTCTGTTTAAAAAGCAGGTCTTTTTCTAAAGCCTGATGATACAAAACATGAAATGTCCAGACTTTGCATAAACATCATGGCATGTGAATTAACTACAACCGAGAACAGCCAAGAATGTGTTTCATGTAAATCACTGAAGAATTTGCAGTGGAAGAGAAGTTTAGCAAACTACTTAATTTTAGACCAAAAGGGTCTGGAATCAAGGAAACAAGCTAAAATAAATGAGAAGAGGGGATGTATACAGGGCCAGGCTTACAAGGCATTCAAAGTGAACCCAGAGGCATCAGGCTCCTTTGTGTCTCACCAAAATATCATGGATTTTTTTGTCTTATTTTAAAGACAGCCCGTATTTCTAACCTTGGAGAAGCTAAAGAGTCAATCTTCCACATCCTCTGGTTATTCAGAAGTGGTATTAGGAAACAAACACCTTTCTACTGTAGCAAGTAAAAGGTCACCCTGATTTTCCTTTAGCATCGTGGCAAATCAGTAGTGACCCTTTGAAATGCTAAGTAGTTAGGCATGCCTACATCAATGGAAATGAGAGAAGAATTAAATCCCAGGAGACAGATCCTTGCCTGATGTAAACACCACAGCTCTGTTAAAGCAGTTGGAGTTATGATAATACACTATGAGTAAGGAATTGCTTATATGTTGCTGTCTTAAATATAAACGTAGGATACAATTTATTTAGGGTTGTGAGAGCAATCACCACTGAAAAACTTCTGAAATAGTCTGCACTTTTAATTAAGTTTGATTCAGGACAGTAGAAGTTCTAAAGGAAAGTAAGCGGAGGGCAAAAGGGTTAGAGGGGGAAATAAAACTCAGAAATAATCTCTCTACAACATTCCTTATCCTGTTCCTCAAATCTCAAACTACATTCCTGCTCTGATCAGAGATCAAGTGTGTTTTTGTAATTATTTGCTCATGTCGGGAGACAATCTCAGAAAAGGCCTCACTGTCTCTCTCTGGGAAAGACAGAAAACCCAATTCAGCCTCCTTCCCATTTCTCCAACTTGTTATCTTGTAGGTTGTCTTGAATGCTAAAGCCCCAAGTCAAGGAAATTCAGTATGAATAATGGTAAATAATAAATAACTTTTTCAAGCCGGGGGGTGTTCACAATGTTTGTTTTGAGCCACGATCAACAAATCTCCGCAAGTTATTCATGCACGAGAGCACTGCCTGTTGTACAAGGGCAGGATTGTGGGGGTTGTCTCCCATAAAACCCATCGGGCAATCATCATTTACTGAAGAAATCTGAAGAGCAGCACTGCTCTGTGACCTTAAAACATGTTACGTTTGCTGTGTGCTGGGTCATGAATCTTGGCTAGATAATAAATATTTTTGTAAGCTCTATTCTTACTCTTGAATAGAAGCAAGGTACGAGCAGATACACACACATTCAAAACACTTGTCCTGAGTTTGCTTTCCCCATCTGGACAGCAGAAGAGCCTGAGGATGATCATAAACATAGAGGGTTGGTGTTTCAGAGGTGGTCCATAATGATTTAATGCCTGGGGCTGAATTCAAGCATCCCTTACTCAGCACACTATCTATACATTTCTACAGGCAACTCTGAAACTTGAGTTCTTGCTCATTAGACAGCAAACTATAGACAGAAAGTGAAGAGATTTCCCGGATTTAGATGAGATTTCTCATTATTGTAATAAGAAGATTAAAACCTGATGCTGTTTCTCTCACTAACGACACTGCAAAGGCTCAATGACATAAACGAGCAAAGCCAAGGAGCTAGCCCTGTATTTAGCACCTTAAATCTTTTATTCTGCCTTGAGCTAGAGTTTAGAAAATCATCAGAAATTTCTACCTTTGTGTTCTAAACAGTGTTTAATCAATACATAAGTTTTTCAAGCCAAATCTGTTTTCAAATCACAGTCCTCGTGGGTCGACTTGTTGGAGTCTCATTCAACCCATCGCTTCTGTACCATATTTTTGGCCTATTGGATGGTGCTGAGTTTGTGATCCGTGCCCTCCCCCAGATGAAATGCTCAGCTGCGGTGGCTCCGGGAGATTCTTCAGGAAGCTGCAATCCACTCCTCTGCAAAGAGCCAGAGGGAGCAGTTTCTGCATCATTAAATTCCAATTCAACCCTTCAAAATGAGGCTTGAGTAAGTACTGAAGAGACGTACAAGCTTTTTGTTAACCTCCTCCAGAGGAGTGAATTTCATTCCAGTAGGATTATCTCTCGACTGTGTATCTGTAGAACTATAACTCACTGACCAACGGAAACATCAGTCTTAGCACAGTCTTGTAAGACAATTCTATTAAACTTTTTTTACTTCTTTTTAATAATAATTTGATAGAGATCATTGCTTTCAAGCTGTTTGTGGGAGTTTAAGACACTGCTGTAATGAACTTTGCACTGAACTATCTTTTCCTGTTACATTAACAGTTTAACTCAAAGTGCACCTTCCATAAATATGCAACAAAGCATTAGAATAAAAGCACTTGTCAACTAACATATTAGCTAAAGTCTGCAGCAACACCATCATTTGACCAGTTCTACTGAGAAGCTCCCAGAAACATGTTAAATGATTCTATTCAACATAAAAATAATAGATTTTATTTTTATGTTTTAGTTTTCAGGCTGAGACAGATTCTCTGCCTGAATCAATTTTTACTTACATTCAACTATTTAATAGCAATTGAAAATGAGAGAATGAATCATTCGCATCACAAGAAAATAATATGAAGGATATTGTAAAATCCATAGCTGCAGCTGGCTGGAAAAGTGTGCTTGCTTTTTCCTCCTCTTCTCCTTTCCTTTTTCTGGCATTGACACACATTCTTTTATGGCACAATTAGAAAGAAATGCTAACCTGACCGAAGTGTCATCACCATATATTGAGAAACACTGTGAAACAAGTGTTTTCCACAGCCAGAGAGGCACAGTGGTTTTAAAAAAAAAAAAAAAGCATTTGCTTCTCAAAGATACAAAAAAATATTGCAGATGTCAAAATGTCAGTGTAATCAGATGGGAGAAGATACAGAGCAGGTATCTACCCCAGCTCCCTGCCTCTCCATCTGCAGCAGGGATCTTTAGCACTGTTTTGACTGCAGCAGGAATGCATTTCCACGTGGACAAATTATGGGAGCACCAGCACAACACTTAAGTTCTGCTTTGGCATCTTAAGGGAGGCTTATTGCAGAGGCCTCCCCACTTGGGATATTTTCAGCAGGAACGGGACACACTTTATTCTAAATCAACATATGGCAGTACAGACACATCAAGAGAGATTTACAGCCCAGAGTCTGACAAGAAAACTGTTCCTGAAACCATCTCAAAACACTTGAGTAAGGTACTCCGAGTTCAGAATTGCTGTGACTATTCTAGTGGCACAGCCATCTGACGTGCACGCAGAGGCAGAACACAATGAGGAACGATTCTGATGGAGCAGAGCATCAGACATCCTGGCAACTCACAACAACTGCTTTGTCTTGCCAAGAATGTCTCTCTTGCATGCAAACAAAGCTCCGTGCTATGCTCAGCCCAATTTCAAGAACACAGATTTAAAGAAATATATATATATATGCACATTGATCAGAGTTAAAAACGTAGTATCATGGATAGTCAGCTCTCCATGGGACAGCCATGTGCCCTTGGGGCCAAGAGGGCCAATGGTGTCCTGGGGGGGCATTATGAAAACTGTGTCCAGCAGGTCAAGGGATGGTCTCCTCTAGGAGGTTCTGCCCTGCAGAGATTACATCTGGAATACTCTATCCAGCTTTGGGCTCCCCAGTTCAAGAGAGTCAGGGATCTACTGGAGAGAGTCCAATGGAGGCTACAAGGATGACGAAGGGACTGGGACTTCTCTCCTACAAAGAAAGGCTGAGAGAACTGGGGCTGTTTAGCCTTGAGAGGAGAAGGATGAGAGGGGATCTTATGAATGTCTATAAATATCTGAGGGGTGGGTGTCAAGTGGAAGGGGACAGTCTCTTTTATCAGTAATAGGACAAGGAATACTGGCTGTAAGCTAGAACACAGGAAGTTCCACCTCAGTGTGGGTAGAAAATTCTTTCCTGTAAGGGTGCCAGAGCCTGGCCCAGGCTGCCCAGAGAGGCTGTGGAGTCTCCTTCTCTGGAGACTTTCCAACCCCCCTGGCTCTGTTCCTGTGTGGGCTGCCCTGGGTGCCCCTGCTCTGGCAGGGGGTTGGACTTGATGATCTCCAGAGGTCCCTTCCAACCCCTATCATTCTATGAAAAAGCTATTCCACATAGAATTAAAAATTTTTTTAAACCTTAAAACAATTAACAAGGCATCTACACCAGAAGATATCACAAGCAGACACTGTTACAAGAGCACATCCATAACAGAAATAAACTCTATACTGCAGCATCTAAATTTTTAACATGATTTATTAAAGAAATGAAATCACCTTATGCACGAACATGATTCTGTGTCTGGCCCCTACTTCTGCCCCCCCTTTCCTTGTGTGGCCTATTTCAACTGCACATTGAAACATAAGACACAGGCAGAGGTCTCAAAGACAGCATTTCAAGGAAATATTATAAAAGAGACATCTTCTTGAACAGGAAAAGGCTAAAACAAGGAATCCCATCTGGTAAAACACCAGGCAGAGTCTACATCAAAGCCTACACCAAAGTCAATTAACTAGAAGACAAGTCTGCAGAAAACTTGACTCATAAACCTCATAAGCTCCTTCCAGAGCTCATAAACCTTGCAAAACCTGGAGAAAGGGAAAGAGCCAACTCGTGTCTCAGCAGCTCTGTGGAGAAGGACAAGGCAACCTGCCTGGCTGACCCTAGAGAAGGTTGTGGTTGCGAAGCTCAGAGAATCGTTTTGTTTGCAAGAGACCTCTCAGATCATCCAGTTCAACCATTCTGCCACCACTGCCCCATGTCCCTCAGCACCACAGCTCCAGGGCTTGAAAACCCCTCCAGGGATCACGGGGACTCCCTATGGAAAGTGGGCTAAAACTTGCTGACAAAAAAACCCACATTTAACTAAGATTTAACATTTTTAATTAGTATCAATGAAGCAGCTAATTGGTATAATAAGGTGAATGCTCATCATGGTGGACTAATAAGGGAACTTCAAAATCCATATTTAACTTTGATACTAGGGAAAAGTGACTCTTAAGTGCAAAGCATAGAGAAGGTATGGAAATACTGTTTCTTTACTCAGACATCTCTGTTGGCTATAAGAAAGTCAACAGCACAGGTCAATGCATGGACTCAAGAGTTCCACGGAAAGGAAGTCAGAGAATCTGAACAGAGACTAAGATGCCCATATTATACTCAGCTCTAAAACCATTAAGTGATTCATACTGTGTATTATAATCAAAATAGGTGCTGAATAATTATCTCTGAGAGATGATTAGAGGATAATGTGTTTATGTGAATGCCAGCATCCTGAAATACGCAGATTAAAAAGAAGCAGAACGTGGCAGCCAGCAACAAATTGGAACAGAAGGCACAACGTTTGACTTCCTAATAGCTTCTGTTTAAAGCCATTTAGCATATTCTAAGTACTGCTTGCAGTTTTCTGTTGTTGTTTATTAAATGCATGTTTACTAGCAAATGGAAGGCGCGTTCTTTTACGGCTGACAGAACTATTATTAAGAGCCACATTTAGGACTCGACCACAAAATTGTGGTGTTTAGTCTGTGTGATGTCTTCAATAAAATCCTCCAAAGACAAAATTCTGTCATATGCTTATCCTGCAAAGTGCTACACAACAGCACGGAAAATAGTCTAAGGCAGTTCTGCATAAATCACTGCAAAATGTTACACATGTACATCTAACTGGCTAAGAAACCTGTTTGCCAAGACAGGATCCTTGTATCACAGACCTTCATTGAAAAATATTGTAAAACTTGATGACAACACCGAGGCTTTTACCAGAAAGAAAGGAACAAAACACCTGAGCTGCCACTTTGCAGAGAAGGAATCAAGAGGAATGGGAATTTTCATCAGCTTGTACCCATTCTGTACAAACCAGTTGGGTCTAAGCACGTGAGCGGTTCTCAGCTCCCAGGCTGACATCTGACCACACTGGACCACGCAGCACAAAATGAACTGGAACTGATGTTGGAAGGATGGAGTTAAATGCTTTTAGGCTGAGTATATAATGAACTGGTCTGAAACAAGGGGAACAAGACTGGGAGGCCCCTAAGACTTAGAAGATGAAACGACCTTGAAGGTTAAAATAACCAGAAAAAAGGCACAGTAATTAAGAGTAGTACCTAAAGACTGTCAAATTCTGTCAATCTCTATAGATAACACCTCATGACATCTTCTTTACATAAACCAGAGGCAGGTTTGGACAAAGATCAAAATATGAGGTGTCCTTAGTGTAACCTGTGCTGATTTTAATACTGAAAAGGCTTTTTATCTGCTCACTCATTTGAACCATCTGTGGGAAAAGCAGCAGTACTTTAGCACCAGGAAGGAGAGAGAAGTCAGAGTCCTGTCCCTGGGATGTCCTCTAGAAAACTGGAGTAAAAGTAACTTCAGCTTCGTTGTTCCCACTGAGGGAGAATGCAACTTCAGTGGAACCAGTGGCTTCATGTAAAGCCCTGGAAACAGTGAACACAAAGAGATGCTTACAGAAAACTGAGCTAAAGCTGAATATATTAATATACACTCAAAAAAATCAACCAGGAAAGACTCAGTGCATCTCCCTCCACCCCTGCCCCCCGAAAAACAAAGAAAAAAAAGCCTGTATCAGAATGAGGAAAGAGGAAAAGAAAATGGATTATATATGGATTATATAAACCTGTCTAGTACAAGGCAAAGCACTTTGATTAACTCCACCAGGGACCAATTAGGCCTAGTGAGAACAAATAAATATTTATCAACATAGCCAAAGGGCATGTCCTTGTCCGCAGGTTAACTGTGCAAGCTTGTACCCTGTGAACACAGAACTTGGACACCAGGGAGCTCCAGCAGAACCTGGCTGCTCTGGGATTTATCAGTGTAGCAACGTGATGTGGCATCTTTGCAGACCTGAATGCAAACTCTGAAGTGAAACCTCCACCCAAGCTCTGGAGATTCATTTGGGATTGATCATCTCACCCATACCTCTCTACATGAGAAACAGGCACTGACCAGAAGTCTCATTCCATCTGGCTCTCATAGCCTAGGGATTCCAGAGCCATTTCAGGGAAGGCATTTCTTTTGCTCATTTACTTTGAGCAACATAGTGAGGCCATCTCCAGTCTTGGAGTAGAGTAGAGATGCAGCTTTCAGCCTAATATGAAATCCAGTTAATATCAAGTACTAGCAGAGATCAACCAGGGTTTTTATCACTGAATATTCCTTGGTATGCCCAAGTTTACTTACAAGCCTACAAGTCTCAGATGGCAGGCAAGGTACATATTTGAAAATACAGATACCACACGGATTTTCCACCTACTGAGATGCTCAAGAGTTCAGAAAAACAGGCAAAAGTAGTAAATAGTCCAAGTCAAGTAGGAGGCAGAATGTCTACTACACACATCTTTCTGTGAGCAGCCTGTGGGATTTGCCCTATTTAACCTTCAAAACAGGGGCGGGATTCCCTGGGAAGAGAGCGAAGCCAAGACTATCACTGCAAATCTGCTACTTTGCTGTGACAGCCAGGAAAGACAGACACAAAGAAATCAAAATGTTCCTTGTCTTCTGTATGGTCAGCAAGCAACCAGACAACAGAAGGCTCAGCACACTGCACTCAGAGGAAAAGCCTAGCTAGGTGAAGAAGAGGGAATACATTCATGTCAAAGTTAATGGAACCGAATATTTATTTACAGCATCCAGAGAATCAGCATCTTCTCAGATACACGCAGAGGAAGGTTTGACTGGGAGATATAAAGGAGCTAAAACCACTTAGCTAAAAGGTCTGAGCTATTTTACAGGACCCTGGAATAACCCGAGAGGCAAATGTATTCAACTCACGTTTTAGTGGGACATGAGCTGTCGTTGCCACACGCCGAGTGCTCAAATCACGACGCTGTGCTTTGACAGCTCTCTAACAGGGGCTGAGCATTTCTCAGGACTTTCTGGGAGTATCTTCATTTACATATTTACAATCTATAACAATCAAACTTATCACCGACACCCTGACAAGGTGTCTGCTTCTTTCACAGGCTGCCCAAAGAGGTTGGGGTGTCTCCTTCTCTGGAGACTATCAAAACCCACCTGGATATGATGCTGGTCCTTCGTGGAGAATGCTGCCACTATACTGCACCTTTCAGAACAAGTCTCTTGAATTAGCCCATGACTCTACAGAAACTATAGAATTTGCAGGAATTCATTATATTTTATAGAATTTTATAAAGAAAAATAAATGAGCCAACATGGAAAAAAAGAAAAAAGGGGACTTTCTTACCAGAATACCCCCTTCTCCAAGGGCAGCAAACGTCACTAGGGAAATGACTCGGGTCTTTCCTATTTGAAAGAGACCTTGAATCGATGCCTTCCTAATTGTGAAATGTATTCAGAGTTTTCAGAAATGACATGATTCTCTAATGCCCCTGTCCATTAATGGAACACGTTCATTGTATTTATTAAGACGGGGGGAAAAAAAAATCATCATTAGACTGGTGGGAATGAGGGAAAGAAAATTGAAACATTCCCTGCTAAGAAACTAATTTCTCAAAAATGACAGAAAGTCAGTGGCACCGAAAGGCAGGAGATGTTACAATTAGGCCTACTTATTTGAGTCACATTTGATGGCATCAACAGAGGCTGCTTCGAAGAAAATCATCCTGGTCCTCCTGCTCTCTGTTCCAGAGTACTACTCCTCCTCCTCCTCTCTTCTGCTAGAACCCCCATACCTCTACTTCATCCTCTGCTGTGGCTTCTGAACCAGGGACTGACCCCTTCAACAGTGCTGGGGCTCCTGCTGCACTGCCTCGGCTTCAAAAGCTTGTAAAGCTACAATCTGTTGTGTTCTGGATATAGAAATGAATTGTAATCATTTCAGCCCACCAATGCACGTAAAAGGTTGTTGCCCATTCAAAGCTTGCAATGCACAGCCCAAAAGCAGGGGCAGGAGGAAGAGATGCAGTAATGTTAGAAGGGAAATTCTCTAACAGTAATTCTTCAATATTTCCAAGTGCAAAAGGCAAGATACAAAGGGTAGGCCTAAGTTTCTAGTCTGGAGTGATGGTCTTAATACAGAATAAGAGATGCTGATGTTTGCTTCCCTAAGCTGATTCAGAATGTAGCACTGAACACCCCCAGACCCTGGCTGAATTTTCCAGGCTCCAGGTATTTCTGGGGTCTTGGGTTTCTCTGCTTTTGAGAAAGAAAAACCTCAATTACAGAATACAAAATGCTACCTCTCAAAGTGGAAAATAGACAGGAAAGCCATTCCTACCAAAAGGGAAAGCAATTATCTAACATTCCTGACCTGTGGTCACACAGGAAATGGAGATGAATTTCCAAAAGAAAAAAGTTTGCATCACATTTAAGCCACGAGTGAACATTAAGAAGACTGAAGGCACCTCTGGGACAGCCCCCCCCCACAATGGCACAACTACTGAAACAGGAGAAGAGACGGTGGCTGCCCAACAGTCAGCTCAAGAGTCCCCTTTCCAAGCTTTGCTCTGTAACAACCCCAGCACTGCTTCACCCTCTTTTGAGTATTAACCTGCAGGGGTAGGATCTGAAACAGAGAGCAAGAAAACTCCTCTCCCATCCATCAGTTCACGATTTAAAATCCAAGGATGACTCTGGCAGTAACTGTTGAGCTGGAGGTGTGGGGAGAACAGAATTAGCATGGGCTTCGTGTGCAGAGCAGAGCGTGGGTCTGAGCAGCCGGGGGGGTTTGGGAGGGGAAATCAAGCAGGTGGTGAATAGGAAAGCTGGAGCTGTAAGTGGCAAAGAGCCGTCAGGGGAATCATTAGGAGCAGTTGCTTGGCCAGCTCTCATTTAGCAGCAGCAGCTGGGCCAGGCTGAGCAGGGAGGGGATGCAGCCCCACACCAGATGTGCACAGCGTGAGCCAGGGTGGCTGCCAGGGATGGGCAGGAAAAAAGGGGCAGAGCATGGGGAGGGGGACGTGACTAACCAGGTGACTAACCCTCTGATCCCTTTCTGCACATGACTAAAGGGTTAAAAAAAATGTCAGGGAAGCAAATATTTCAGGGGCTGAAGGTGCTGATCAGGCTGATCTGTGCCTTGGTGGCTGCCTCCCGCAATCACCCTGAGCTGGTATTTTCTGCTTGAACTACTGCTTAATTTTATCACCATACAGGAGCTAAGAATTATTTCTTGGACTAGACACTGGTTTAAAACTGCAGTGAAGGATATTAGATTTTGCTCTGCCGACTGCCATGCGAAGTCTGATTTTTCTCTCCCTTTCTCAACTCAAATGTAATTCATGAATTCACTCAGAACAGACCCATGTGTCCAGCTCCCTCCGAAGCTGAGCCGTGATGAACACCACAGAACACCATCGATCAAAAGTTTCAAGACCATGTCCATGCCTTGGGACTACAAACATCTCTTCTGCTTTCCTCTCTTGGTGCTGTGATGCTCCTGCTCTGCATTCACACTTCTTACACTGCCTTTTGCTGAAACTCTTCTGACAACACAGTCCCAATTATGTTTCTGACCATACAGGGAGGTCTGAGCTTTGCCTGGAATATTATAACCCAGCGTGTCCTGCCTCCCTTCCTCTACAGCAAAATTCCACTACTTCAACCATCATTTTCTGCAGGCTTTTTTCATCCTGTCTTGCCCCACTTTCAATTGTATCTTCCTGGTCTCTTTGGAGAGGGCTCAAGTTTAAATCATTTTTGTGTGTGTGTATATAAACCTTTCAAGCAGGACTCTGACACCCCATTCCTCTGTCCAATGAGCTAAGTTAAACCAGCATTTTCTGTACTTCTGCTTACATTCCAATTCATCAAAGAGGGCATACCTGTCTTAGGCAGCTCCTTTCTGCCTGTTTAGAAGTCAGAATATAAATAAATACCAATTTTTATTTCTCCCAAGAGATCTAAGCTCACTGCCATAATACATAAAGAGAAAGCATGTTTAATGCAACAGAGAATTCCATCAGAAGCATTGTACAATGGAGCAAATAATTCATAGTGATTGTGTTATTACAGAGGCACAACCTGTCTTTTGTTTAAGGCACCTATGCCAGGAGATTTCAGATGCACAGGCTTCGGTGTTTATGCCATTTTCAAAGTGTCTGGATGGATCCAAAGGGGTATGTGCTAATAGTCCCTAGTTATTACTCACTGATCGAGTTATACTGCAATTGATCAGAGGTCATGTAGTGCACAGTTTGAAGTCTGGGTAGCAGTTGCATAGAACAACCTTTTAAAGCAAAAAGAAGCAGGTGCAAATGCACAGTAAGTTCTTGTAAAGTGGGTGCTTTGATAGATTTACTTTTTGGTCTAGTAAAAAAATATAAACACATACAGAAACATTATAAATATTATAAATTGTTATATAACGTGCTATTAAAAGCCATGCAGGAAAAAGTCAAGCACTGGGATAACTTTCGTGCAGGTACATTTTTCACAGCTCTAAAGTAGTGTTACGTTGTTAAAATAGTACAGACTCGGTGGTTAGGCAGTTTTTGACACACTAATGATGCATACATTCAGATAAAACCAGGAAGAGATATGATTCCTTGCTATATTAGAAGTAAACACATCAGTAAACTCCAATAATCTCATACTCCAAACTCAGGTCATTAGTGCAGTTACAATTCCATTCTTCAGTTAAATAAAAGCCTCTGTTGAGCTTGTAGCCTGAATTACTGACAAGAAATAGAAGAGACCAGGCTGTGGTCCCTGCTCCTGACACCAGAGCAAATAGCTGGCTGTGAGTTTGCAGCCTGTATTAACACCACTGTTCCCAAACTGCTCGATGCCACATGACTATGACCAGCCTGGGGAGAAATGATGAAGGCAGACCACAGACAACAACAGAAAAATAATATCTCCTTTTCTTGCCAGTAAGTCATTCTTTAACTGCTTCCTCCACCCTGTGAAAGCCCCCCCAGTAAATTTCTCTTCCATAGGACACCAATCATCTCTGACTGATCTATTGTCTTCGTTCCTCCATCCTACTCTATACATAACTTGAAGGAGGTAGTTAATCACAACAGAACACCTAGCTGAAGCTGCTGGGTGTAACACAGAGCCTGGCATCAAAACCAGAGGACAGGGTTCCAAGGTGCAGTATTAAGACAGCTCAACAGCAGCAGCATTAGCATTAATTTCATAATTATAAGACGCTTTTGGAATTCCCAGTACTGGGTAATATTTAAGAAGTGGATCTTGTTTGTCACTGAAATAGGAGTTTGTATTTGTGATAACAGCTGTCATGTGCTTGCACAGAACTTCGCCTCTACTTTAAAAATAATTATATCTAATAAATACATCTATTCAAACTATAAACATATATCAGACAGAAGGATGTCCAACACATTTAGATGTTCCAGCCCTGATTTAGGCAAGCATTCAATCAGATGCTTAATAGCACATAAAGAGTACAAATTAAGTCAAATTTTCTTCTTCTTTGCCTTTATTTAGATATAAAACACAATCACACAGACCATCCCTCACAAGGAACATTGCTCGCCAAGATAAACGCTGAAATCAAGTATTTTTATTCTAAAATATTGATTCAACTCTCACAGGCACCCCGGAGAGAGAAAGTGCTGCTTGAACTGGGGAACTGAAAGAAGCCACTAGATAAGAAACTCTAAAATGAACAAGGTGGAAAGAGCACAAACCACTCTCAAGAAAAAAAAAAAGAAAGCAATGAGTATTTTTTCTCTTCCTTTAATTATCAAGATAAGATGGGAATAACCTTTTTCAGAGAAATTTGCATCCAGTATCTTTACCATCTCATTCCAAGTCTAACTTGAGGCTTGCTATAAAAGCCAACAACACGTTCAGAACTCCCTCCCACCTGGAAAAGATAAAGACAATCACAAGATGGTAATTGTCCGAGGTCGCTCTGCCAATTTTCATTTTAATATAATGTACCATTTTGCTTTGAGAATTTCGTGCTGTTCTAGTCAAATTGTGATTGACAATATTGTTCTGATAAGTTTCTTGCCCAAAACCAGCAGGTTTTGATCTGTTTGATCTCTGTCACAGAAGTGGAAACTGCTAACTGCAGAATCTGGAGGAAAGATGGAAGGCAGAGACAAAAAGCCTGCTCTCCAGCCTCCTTGCAGGGTCTGTGTTAACAGACATCCTCCAAAGATCTCCGTTTCCCGTTTTACACATGGCTTTTAGCTTATTCTCTGCAAATAAGTGGTGATCTCAGTAGAATCAGCCCCATGGAACACTGCAGCCTGACTTGACAAAACTCAGCTTTTCTCCTGTGGTGTAGCACAAAAAGAGTTGGTCAGGGAAGTACCCAAAAGACAAACCCCCAATATATCAGCATCACACAAAATTCCCTCAACTGCTACTACCCAGACTAAAGAATACACTTCAAACTCATTTTCTGGAAGTACCTACTTACTATCCCGCCTTGTACAAGAAACAAGACTTCCCTTGGTCACAGCATCCTCTGCCATTAAAGGCAGTCCCAAAGTCCTGCCCCCTGCACCAAAGTGATGTTGTGGCTCACCTCCCTTGCATAGGGTGAGATGATAAAGATGCACTATCTATACATCTCCCAACTCAAAATCTTTTGCATTGGCCCAATAGGAACTGCAGTGAAAAAGATCATGAGAACAGTTGGTTATTTTTAAGCTACCTGAGCAATTGATGAATGTTTCCTTTTTCCCCAAAAGTTTACTAAACACCCAAGAGAGCCTGGTGCCACAAAGGTTCAGTTAAGTTTCCACTTTTCTCCTCTGTCTCCCCCTTTGCCTAGTAGCTGTCTTGCAAGTTCTCCTCATTTGAACAGTAATTTATTACATATGTTTATTCCCCCTCGTGTACTTAAAGCATTTTATAGATCCTAATTTCCTAGTTATAAGATTATACCCTCTGATTTGCGTGGCTCCCTGCCAAATATAACAGTTCATTCTGGAGAATTGAAAACATATGTAGAAGCTTCAGCAAGCCCACGGGTCCCCAGCTATGACAAACATCTCCATGAGAAAACTTTATGCTTTGAGGGTAAGCACAGTGAAACTAAAAAGTATGTTTAGCTCTATTTTATACCATGCTTTTGTTCAGAAGAACATCATCCAGGAAGGAGTGACTGAAATTAATGTCAGAAAATGCAATGGTTTGGTACCTGAAAAATGTAAATGGTAAATCCTGCAAAGTTATATCAAATAACTACTGTTTGTGAAATTCATTTTCCACACTGCATTGCCTTCCTTAACCAAATTATGAGTGTTAACATAGCACGAGCAGCTTCTTTTCCTCAAAGTCTGAATTACAGTGAGCAGAGCAGCAGGGAGAGGAAGTGAGCCAGAGATAATTCTTACACAAGGTGACCAAAATTACAAGCAGACACCAAGTCTTTATTTCCAGATTGATTTTAATTTCATCAAAAGGCTACAGTGCCAGATGTAAATAATAATAAAAATGGTTTATATGATCAGATCTATTGGAAAATCTATTGGTCTGTCAGGCTAATTACTAGACACCACTGTCGCAGTACATTAAATTCTGCACTAACAAGACCCTTGGCATCCTCATTTCTAAATGTGCGACTCCTTGGAGAGTGAACATTTGCTAAACAACACACTACCAGGTAAAAGGACTTAAGTTCCTACCTGACAGCTTCCACTTGTGTATACACACTACACTTGTCCACGTGCACAGCTGCACCCTGCACAAACACCTTTCCAAACCAAGGTGCTTTGGGAGTTCCTGTGAAGGAGAAGGATCACACTCAACTGACCCATGGCTGGACCAGTGCAATCCCCTTTGCCCAAATGAACTGTGGTTGGGCATGGGTTTACAGTAAGACAGAGCCCTTGGAAACAGAACCATTGGATGGGTTGGAAGAAATCTTTAAATCACCTGGTTCACCCCTCTGCACTGATCAGGGCCATCTGCAACCAGAGCAGGTTGCTCAGAGCCCCAGCCAACCTCCCCTGCAATGGTGCCAGGGATGGGGCAGCCACCACCTCTCTGGGAAACCTGGGCCAGGCTCTCACACCCTCAGCATCTAAAATTTCTTCCTTCTCTCCAGTCCCAAGCTCCTTCTTTTAATTTAAGCCATCACGCCTTGTCCTGTCCCAACAGGCCCTGCTCAAAAGTCTGTCCCCATCTTTCTGACAGGCCCCTTGAAGCACTGAAAGGCCCCAAGGTCTCCCCAGAGCCTTCTTCTCTCCAGGCTGAAGCCCCCCAGATCTCCCAGCAGAGAGATTCCAGCCCTCAGAGCATTTTTGTGGCCTCCTCTGGACCCATTCCAAGAGGTCCACATTCTTCTTGTGCTGAGAACACAATACTCTAACACGACACTGCTTGAAGAAGTCCCCCAGCTACCAAAGGAAGGTGACAGGGAAATTCTCTTCTGGTTACTTAGATTGGCTTTAATGCTGCTCTGTGCCAGTTAAGACTCCTCAAGTTACGGTGAGAGGTTCTATGACCCAGAGAGGAGAGCTTAGGGTTTCACAGGTCTCGAGGTACCAGCTTCTGTAATACTCAAAAAGCTCCAGTTTATCACACAACATAAACTAGTGATAGGAATCAATTTAATGTCACAAGTTGGATGGGAAGAAGTCTCTTAAATTTTATTTGGCAGTTTACTTCTATAAAATACCTTTTTTTTTCTTTACCACTGTTTTCATTACATTCTATAACCTTGCTAAGCTCAGCTACAAGCAGAGGTGGTGAACACATAGCTTGCCCATAAAATAAATGAGCTTTTCTAATTTTTGCTGAGAAAATAAAAACTTTCACCTAAATTAGGTTGAAATATGCATCTATTCTTCCACATTTATGTGGCTTTATTTATTTTAAGTGCCTCTTTTGTACTTCAGTGAACAATTACAAATCATTTTCCCAATTTCTTCAGACACTCAGGCATGCCAAGAGCTAATTAACTGGTGTGACAATTGCAAGAAGCAGCAACATAATTCAGTTTTTTGAATGGCTGGAAGGTATTTAATGTGAATTAAATTCCAAATTTAAAGGGAATTAAATAGCAGTAGCAATACATGGTATTGACAGGTAGGGTACACGCATCAGAAAGGTCACTAACAAAGTATTTGCAGGTACTTTGAAAACTCTGCTTTGGAGTTGTGAAATTAGGATTAATTGGCTGGAGCTGTTTTATAGACTATTTTGCACATTTTAATACCTTACAATCTATTGAGGTAATCAGCCATGTGTAGAGAACAAGTTTTGAGTCGATCCCCTGATTAAGTCAAATATAAAGGTCTTCATAGGCAGAAAGTGGAATGCCCAATGCAAGCTTTATCTGGCACAGAGGAATATGGGTAGGGAAGACCCTTCCAGTGTTGTGAATCCCAGTGCTTTAGGTACCACGCTCATGGCAACCACCTCACCAGAATCCAAACAACTGTTGTCCCAGCTCAAATGCCAAACCTGCTCTTGCTTTTGGAAGTAAATTTAATGAGAGGTAATAACTGAATTACATAGACTTCTATTTGGTAACCACCAGCGTTATCCTACATCCACATTTTTTCCCTTGTTTCAAGTAAGTTCTCACTGTGTCTTTTAAAGTACCAAAAAGAAGAGATCCAGTTGGCTTACGTGAAAATATTTTCCCTTTCTCTTCTTAAAACAACAACAAAAAGAACGAGTAAGTTTCCAAAGAAGTTTGCAAAGCAAAGTACAGGTATGAGCCAAACAAAGCTCACTGCCCAGAAACACTGGTCCTATGGGAAATGGATTTTGCTCATTCTTCCTCAGCTGCCATTCCACCATTATGACCTCGAGTTTCTCTTTATCCCAGGGAGTTCACCATCACACCTAGTTTGTGTGCTCCCCATATGACCCTTCCCTTGAGCAAAGTATCTTCTAACAGCAAAAACAGGTGGATCAAATACCTGATGCCCTTGAAAGAACAGTTCTCCACCAGTGACCCAGAAAAGGGATGCAGAAACATGGGTAGTCTTCATCAAAGATGACTTACATGGTTAAATCTTAACAAATACCATAAATACAATTGCATTCCCATGGAGAAAAGGTGCATCATCTATCTTCATGGTCTTTATTTCAAGGCAGTAGCAAAATTAAGTGAATCCCTTGATCCCACCTCTTATGTGTTTGTCTAGGTCAAAGGGTTCTGGTGTGTGTGGACCCAACTCTTTTAGGATGAAACCAACTGGCAGATACACTGTAGATTTCACCTTCACCAATCCCTCTCAAATAACAGAGAGGGACTGGATAAATCTCAGTACTACACAGAAAACTGTATCCTAGAGAACCAAGGGGCTGTGGGGTGGATGACTTGGCAGTAGGCTTCCATTGGAAGAGAGGAGGGAGAGAAGGTCAGCTCAGGAGCTGTTTATGGACAGAATCATACAGAGTCCAAGCCTGACAACAGTTCTTGACAGACAGGCTTCAGATTGCAGAGCAAAGGAGCAGAAGGCTCTGGAGATAGTGCAAGACCACCCTGTGCTTTTGAGTGGCAACTAGAGACATAAAAACCACCAACGGAAGAAAAAAGGACCAAACAGACCTGGGGACGTCCATCTCCAACATTTGCTGTGCAACCCCAGATCCCCTCCGGACATCAAGGAGTCTTGGGAAGATATTAGTAGTAGGCTCTGCATAACATGGAGACGGTTTGCCCTCTCCTTCTCACAACTGCCTTCAACACAAGTGACAAACAGAAACAGTTACAAAACAAATCCTCAGAAAGTTTTTGTCCGTGATACTTCCTCACTCAGCATTTGGCCAACTCACCCACTGCAGAGGTCCGAGACCAAAGGCACAGATCAGTTTCCATCTGAAGAGCCTCAGGGAACAGGTTCTGGAGATGTTAGGTGTGGGGGATAAACCTAACTCCAGCCTAAAGCAGACACTGATGTCTTCTCTTGTTTAGGGAAATGGGACTTAAATATTTTTATAGATATTAATATTTTCATCTGGTAGGTACCTGGGATTATTGCAATTTCTTCTAAATAAAAGAGTCTAGCTTCTTTTTTTCTTCCTAGCTGCTCACTTCCAAATGGTTACAGGTTAGGAAAGGCAAGAGCAAATTCATCTGTACATTAAATTAGATGAGGAGTCTTATGTACTAGCTCTTGCCAGAAACAGATGGGCTGGATAACAGCATGCTCTAGTTGGGCAAACATTTTGTGCTCCAGCTCCTATGTCATGTATCAAACACTGCTGAAATTCTATGTTGAGTGTTCAAACGACGTGTTACAGCAGCGCTAAATCACCAAGCCTTATTTTCATTGGGATACAAAATCCATATAAATTATTAGAGTCAAGTGAATTTTAGCTTGACTGTCCTTGATCAGGACTTCCTTGCAACATGACCAAAACACAAAGGAGCTCCTCATCTTTTTGGAACATAACTCATTTACCATAGTCTCCTACTTACCAGTCTGGCTGGTCTGTGTCTCTAGGAAATAAGAGCATCAGCTTTGTACCAGTTAGATGTAGCTTCTCAAGCAAAGAAAGACTGGTGGAAATGCCTTCAGAATGAAAATATATGGATATATTCATCCCTGCTGGCAGTCTCCTAATACATACTGAGTTTTGTCATGAGTGAACTTACCCAATTTTTGAGTGAACAGATTGAAAGGAAAAAAAAGTCTTTCAGGCCTGCAAGAAGTCTCTCCTCAGACTTTTCATCCAGGCTGGAATAGGATAAGATTACTAATCTATGAGGAACTGAAAATGTACAGTCAGGAGACTGACAAGCATTATCTTGTCAAATTCTTCTTTCTCTAAAACAGCCACATATCTCACTTCAGTGGCAACCACCTCACAAAAAGAGACTCTCTCCAACACTTTGCCAATAGAACTAGCAAGGAAAAAAAAAAAATCCCAACACATACATTCACAGTGCTAAAATTCATGATGAAAACACATCTGTAGAGATAAAACAAGAGGCATCACGAGCTTTTTCCAGATTTTCATATTCCGTGACCTTGCTTAATCTCCCAAAGCGCTGTGCAGCGGCACGGAAAACCACCTGTAATTTCTCTAACAATATGATGTGCACTTCATGGAATAGACAGTTGTTGACCTATCGTAGTAATTGTTTGGTTTCCAATTACACAGCCCGAAAAAACATCAAGTCCTTGTGAGAGCATGTAAATTTTATCAGCCAAATGCACCCGTTATATTGCTTCACTGCAGTCAAGCTATTCTAACAGAATTACATCAGCAATGAATTTTGTCCAACATATTATTTATCCAGTGTATAGTTTAGCAAAAGAAAATCAAAAACAGCAATTAGCTGTTTTGAAGAGAAACAACAAATATAGCCAAGCGTGTTCATAAGCATTTTTCTCTCTGTACCTTTGGATACTAGCCAAACTCCAGAGCTCTGGAAAATGTTTGCATTTTGAGGAACCATGAGTGGGAAAGGAGTCTGGTGTGTTTATAATGTGACCCACAAAGCCTATCCAAAGCCCTGCTTCTCTGAAATTCATAGGCAATACTTTGCTGAATGGCTCAGCATCATTTTACCAAGTATTCAGCACAGGACCTGTCCTCTTAAGTTTTCTCTCCACATCCACAAACTTTCCCCTTAGCCTGTGAGTCACAAATCACCTCCCTTCACAATATGTCAATTCATCTTCCAACTCTCAGAGACACCCTCATCCCACTTCAAATGCTGTTGAAACTTCTTTGAGGTTTTCAGAGCAGCCTCTTCCCTCAGCATCCCTCACAGCAAGTACTTTCTTACTATGGGAGCAGTAGAAGTTACTACACTACAGAATAGAGAACGGCTCAGCGTGATTTAGCCAGCAGACTTGGGGAGCACTTACTGAAATTAAAAACACAAATATTAGCAAGAATAGTAGAATATGCCACAAAAAAAAAAATCCTGAAAAGATGATATTTGGAGGACTTTTTCTTATTCTGCAATTATGGAATGTGAAGGGAAGACCTGACCTCTCTGATAAGAGTAATTATGAAAGCAGGGAATTGCAGAGATCCTTGTTCAGACACACACAAAGAGATTCCCTAAGACACATTTTTTGAGTATTTTCAAAAAACTAATCAAGCACCAAAAATGTAATACGCCACTAAGAGCAGGATCAGATTCCCTTTAAACACGTTGAAAGAAGCCATAAGAACAGGACAAAAGTGTGATAAAGCTCTTGCATTGACACTTGCCTTCCTTCCATCAACAGAGATGCTGACCCTCGTGTTGTCGACCTAATATTGGTGATTGATGTAATTATCCATGAAACCCCTTGTTCAATAGGGGTTAGATGGAGAAAAAGTCATTTGTTGAGCAAGTCTGAATCCACATCAGACTTTTGAAGAACATTTAGACAAGACGGAAGGGGAAAAACAAATGAGTGCATAAGTTCTTAGATCAGAGTGCACTGAAATGTGGTTTTTTTCCACTTCTACACCATGGCTGATGAAAAACCATAAGAGGAGACCTTGAGAAACTTTAAGACCGAGCCATCCCTGTGTAGAGCAGGATATCTGCATCTCTGCACACTGGCACACCTTACAAACACAATCTCCACCAACTCCTTGACATTATTACCTTCATGGTTCTGTTTTTCCTGTTTCCTGCTTGAAACCTAAACCACCCATGAACAGAAATGATGAAAACGTGAGTTTCTACTGGCAGCATTCAAAGGACAGAATTCAAAATTATTTGTAACGGACAAATTTAAGTGCACAGACGTACAGAATTATCTAAACCTTTTCACAAGTGCACTGGCCAAAAAGGGATTTAAATAGATGCTGTTTATTTCCAGAGCTCTCAGAGATATAACCCAAAGACAAGGGACAGAAAATCACTACCTAATCAATAGCGAAAATATTGCAGTTACTCAGGGTGGTTTCTGGACATTTGTCTAACATACAGAAATAGTAAGATAGTAGTAAGAAATAGTAAGATAGTAGATGAGCAAATATGATGATAATACTGAGATAAAGCAGTTTGAAATATAAGGTTATCTGCTGGATTGTAAATATTTCTTTGCCTTAAGTAAATACACTGGGATTCCTTGATGAGAAGAACAAGTGCTATTCTCCCTGCAACCTGTTATATTAATTAGAGCTAGAATGAAGAGCAAAGACTTGTTGGTGAGAAAGAACATGATTTTCATGAAAACCAGCACAACTATGGGCTACTTTTCAGCAAGATACAACTCAATCTGACCAACAGGGAAGAATCTGCTCCTAAATAATTATATCACACAGGGAGCTGTTGATTATATGATGTTGCAATATGAAGGCACACAACTAAGCACACTGCACCTTGTACCCTGATAAATCTAAAGATAATGGCAGTTAAATTACACGATCAAAAACTGTCTCCTCATATTTGAGAAGCAAGCCAAGAAATGTCATAAAGTTAATAAACTGTCACGCTCATTCTTCTGTGTCATCTGAAAGAAACTCAAAGGAAAATTTCCTTGCAAGGAAAAAAAAGCAATTAAACAGGACAGGAAAACAAAAGCAAAAAAACTTATTCAGAAAACTGTCTAAGGAACCTATTTTCCATTTAAATATTTGGATGTTTCTGTGCTAGAGGTTAGCATCCACTTCATACTCTCAAAAAACAGACACAGAGGAAAACAGCAATTTTCTCCTACTTTTGTGCTTTAGCTGCAGAATTCAACAGAGTGGCTGACTGATTTTAAACAGGTCTCCAGTACACACAATTCGCCTCTGTACCTGCTAGAATATCACTCAACTCAATTAACTCAACTGAGGGTTTGGCTTTTACCCGCAACATAAAAAAAAAAATCACAAGATTCCAAAGATTATATAATGAACGAGGAGTACCTACTCAGAACAAAGCTGGCTGAAACACAGGATTGCTTATCACAAAACGTTAATGTTTATTAACATTATTAATTTTATATTTTAAAATAAATTAATTAAAAATAAATTAAATTAATTATATTAAATTTATAATTTGTTTTCAACCTGAACACCTTTTTTTCAAAAGTGATCGAAGTTTCCAGTGAACTAGAAATTCTGAGAACAGGCTTTTTAAGACAAAAAAAAGGACTGACTGTGGCTGCCTTCCTTTCAGCACTTGTGTTCAGGTATTTGGAACAGCCGTGCCTGACCACCACCACAGAGGACTGACTAAACTATAAATACAAGAAATAAAAGATGTTTTCAATCTTAATTTTAAATTCTACTACTGTGGGTAGAAGAGTCTGTCAATAGTGGTATAAGCCAGGACATAGACCCCAACCTCAGTCTGGGCAGGTGGGCAACCCACAGTTACACCAAAGCTTCTGTGAAAGTTTGATACCAGTAGTTGGGACCAGTGCTAAAGGAACGTGAGAACACAGCAGGCTACATCTGTAACACAAAGAATTTCTTTATGGGACTGAAGGACATTTCACCTTTCACATCAAAGAAAGTGAAACAACAGCAATAAAAACCTGAGCGCGCACGTCCCTGTAGTAGCTTAAGTGTGTTACTTCATTAGACAGGTAGAAAATTACCCAGGAAACTCAGTGCCAACTGGCACCCCTTACTAAGGAAAAAAAACCTCAATGGCCACAAAGAGCCTTCTTTATTAACAATATTTCTATTACAAAATCCCTTCCTTCAAGCAGAGTTATTCATGACGACACAGGGCATATTTTGATTCATTTATTGAATCCCTTGCTTATCCAATTTATTATTAGGAGACTTCCCCAGGTTGGTGGGGTTTATTACAATCCTGTTTAATTTTTCTGTCATTTTTCATTATTAGGTTCTTACACAGTTTAAGCCACTATTTTTTTCCTGCTTTCTGAACTCCAAGCAACTTAGTCCAAAGATCTAGCACAGGGAGACCACAGATAAGGAAAAGAAAAAGCTACAAAACTCTAAATCTGCTTCATCTGTGCAGCAGAAGCTTAAAAGCCATTTTGATTCAAATATTCTCCACTTCTTCCCTAGGGACAGCAATACCCGTTCTTATTCTGCAATTTATATACGTATCCTCCCACACATTTCTTTTAGTCAGAAGCTTTCAGGCTAAGCTGATGACAGGTGGCAGTCCTGGCATGAGAGGACCACACGCTGTGGACATTAATGAGTTTCCTCCAGGCCCAAACAGAAGTTTTATAACCTTAAGTTGACTTACTTTCTTCTTCAGTTAAATAAAAATATTTCAGCTCGTACAAACAGCTCAGCAAGGTACAGAAACAGCCAGAGCCAAAGGAGTGGAGGGATTTAGAGCTTTTCCAAGGTTTGCTTCCAGCTCAATCATTTTTACTCGCTCATTAGTAAATCTCTTGCACTCTTTCGGAATCTGACATGCATTGCCCAAAAGCAAGTGAGAATAGAAGAGTGGGATTGTAAAGTGTATCCCAAAGCTTATTTTTACTTCATGGGACAGACTTGAGTGAAATAGGACAAAAGAGCTGTCCTGGCCATAGCTACCAAGCTGCACGTGCTGCCCTAAAAGGCTCAGTGCGATGCCACCCAACACACAGAAGAGATCGTTTTGATGGTCCCAGTGCTTTATAGGCTTTAAATGTTCTATGCCTTCCCCATTAATGTTTCTGAGGCTAGCACAGAAAGAAACCAGAATACAGCAGGTTGGCTAAAGCAGCACATCATGAAGACAGAAACATTTGTGTCAAGCCATGATTATTAGTTATATATTGAATGAACAGAGCTCTCGCCTTCCTTTGCTCATCTGTACTTTTGGGAAGCTCCAAACTCCGGAAACTCCTGAGTTCCCAGATGGCAGGAAAGAACTGTGACTTTTGCTCGAGCCAATCTTCTCTATGCCATGCCAGAGAAAGGCAAAGAAGCAAATCCATATAGCAAAGAGTTCAGCTCCAAATGACCTGCAATAATTAGTGGGTATGTGCTCTCTCTCACAGTACTACTAATTCACATTTCTGGATGACCTCTGGCCTCAGGGTGACACTGAGAAAGATGATGTTGAAATCTCGACATAAAAAAGGCTGGACAAATAGACTGTGTCTCAGAGGCAGCACTGAGATACTCAAAGAGCTTTAGCTTACTGCAGGATGTCAGAAGGCAGCAGAGTCTCTACATCTATCCACTTGCTTATCTTCCTGGTTTAAGCATCTCACGCTGGTTTTTCTCATCAGGATAAAAAGATTTCCAGCAGTCTTCAGGTGATAGCATCTACAACCACCTGGTCTGGGATTTAAATGAAGGACTTGGAGATGAAAGATTCTCTTTTTTTATTACTAACCACATGAGTCATAACTCACTTATCCTGGCCTTAAAATAAACCACATTTCCAAGTGGGCCTTGACATCTTTTTTTCCTTCAGTTATGACAAATGGAAAAATTTGTACAACATGTATTTCCACTCTGACAGCCTATACAAATGATTCCTTTATGTCTTTGTTGTTTTACATTCAATATTTTAAACGCCTGAAATTGCATATAGTTGTGTCAAATTCCATTAGGATTCCTGAATCTGTCAGCATAACAATACAGTCGAGTTCTGGAACTTCATACTTATTTCATTTAAATAGTTACATTAAAAAGTCTATTTTCTTATGTTCTTAAACTGAACAGTTTCTAGTCATTATCTTACGAGATGATAAAAATGATTATTTCTCTATCAATATTTGAAGCTAATCTTTCAGAGAGGGCTGCAACATAAGTACTTAGAATGTGCACCCACTCAAAGGTCTTCCAATAACCTCCCCAGCTCCCATTACACACCCAGGTTGCCCTTCTAACTATAGGAACACAAAGGTCATTGAGATGGTCCCTTCAATAAAGCCACAGGAGAGACTTCCTACTGCCCAAAGAAATAAGAATAGCAGGACCCTACGACTCCAAAGGATGGGACTGTGGAGAGGGAGAATCAAAACTGTAGCCTAATGTTTGATAATCTGAGGATTGATAGTAGAACATTGTTTTACTCTTGCTCCCAGTGTTAAACTGAGCTAGCAAATGGTGCCATTACCTGATGGCTTTGCAGTAAATACTGGGTCATTTAAAGCTTTCAGAGTCAGACACTGCAATTGGTCTGAGTGCTGAACCTGCCTGCACTAACTACCAGAATGTTCCAGGTGTTTTTATCCAGGAGCTGGAAACTCTTCCCCAAATCATCCCAGGGGCTGCTCAGCACACACACCATGAACATGGGCTTGGAGAGAAAGGGCTTGTCATAATAGGCATAATATATGGACATAATATATAGACATTAGAGGCACCAAAAGTAGATTAGAAATTAAGACTGCTATAAATCTGAATCCTTACCAGCATGGAATGGAATATCTGAATTACGCATAATGTGGGAAGAAAAAACCCACCACTTTAGTGCACATGCACACACTAAATTACAGGATGAAAATCAGAGGCCATCATAATTCATCCTTTTCCATCCCCTTCACTAATAAACCCTGCCAATGAAATAAGCCTCAACAAGTTTTTCTCCTGTCTTGTGTCAGTACCTCCTGTTCATTGTACCTTACACATCATCCTGATGTACTGGTCTTTTCATACCCCATCTTTCTCAAAGAGTAATTTTTCCACAATGACCTGAAGAAGCAAACAAATAGCACATACTAAATTCTGAGAATTCCTTCCTCAGTCTCTGCAGTGCATCCTGCCTCTCTGTGTCTTCATTTAGGTTGTGAATGGCTCAGGTGAAGGATTTCATGTGTCTGCTTGTACAGAACAAACCCACAGTGACATTTAAGAAGACTCCATCATCATAATTAGCTCCTTAAGCGCAGAACCCTTTTGGTTGGAAGAGACCTTTAAGATCATCACCTTCAACCAGCAGCACCAAGAAGTGCACCCAGAGGCTGCTGCTGAGGTCACACCATATTGTGCTATATCCATAAGCTCAGACAGAATTCACCTATAGACTCCTTAGAAGACAAGGCCAGTCTCAAGGAGTTCACACAGTAAAAAGCCAAGGCAGGTGCTCAGCTACACAGAGCAGAACCCGAGTCTCCACTGTGACAGTGGGCACAGGGCACCTTGGGCAGAGCCAGGGCAGGACAAGGCTGGTCCTGTGTCTTCAACATAGTAGCCCATAGACAACGTGATCCCTTCATCCCCAAATTATACAACATCAAAATAAATCGTTCTGATTTTGAACACGTACATTGTAACTTGAACAACTGCAAAACACAGAGGTTTTGATCACGTGGATACACCAGCAAGCATTATTCCAGCTGTCTCCTGGGTAAAAGATTTGTGTATAAGAAGTGTCTTTTTTACTTCAGCTTCTTGCCTGTCCTCAGGGATTTTGGCCATTATTGATTAGATGCAAAATTAGATCATAACTCAACTAAATAAAATTTCCTTTCATATGACAGTTCTTTGGTCTCTGCTTCCCGTGTCACTTTATTACTCACCGTGCAAATTATATTAAAAACTTAATTTTCCTTCTCATGTAAAAAGAAAAAAGATATCAGGCTGCAGCCAATTTACATCTATCATTCATAACGTCGGGAGAAAAATAAACCTCTCGCCACATCACAAACGAGCATTGCTTCACAGTTTTGATTATAAACACACTATCATCTCTTGCATAAAAAAACCCAAAACTCTAAAATGCACTCTCACTTCTCTAAGGTCTTAGCTAAATCTACTTGTCCGTAGCTGGAAATTTAAAGGGAAGTTGTGCTTTGTGTCCATGAAGAACCTTGTCCCAGACTAGTACAGGGTTAGGCTCCTCGACTGCTCTGTTAGCACAGGATCTGACTTTGCATATGCTTAGTAAAATAAGATACCAAATCCACGCAGCACAGATATCCACTCTATACATATCCACTCTGTCCTGCATCACTTTTTATCCTTGTCTAGCATGCTGAACACTGAAAAACCCTCCTATGATACAAACACTGCAAGCAAGGCTTGGCAAATCCTGACAGCAGAGAAGATTTCAGGTCAGATATTCCATCATTTGATTGCCTGAACAAAGCATCCTGAAGCCAGCAGTTAGCAGGACCCTAAAGCCATGCTGAGCTACTCTGGAAAAGAGGGAGCAAACTCAAAAGTGATTTTAATTAAAAAGCTGCTGTTAAAATGTAGGTGAAGTTTCCCATTTAACAGCATAGTACCCCACCTTACGAGCTCTCCCTCTTCGCATCTGAGCAGCAGGAAACCCTGTTCCTATTCAGAGAAGAAGTTCTGAGGGAAAAAGAGGCCAACAAATCAGAAGAAAGTTTGGCCTCTGCCCTGAGGAAAGTCAATTTTAGAGCAGAGCTGGACTTTAGTCACGAGCATGTCTACTGAAGAGTGTATCTCTAAGGTGCAGGATGGTCTTCTTTGACCATTTTGTTCAGCTCCCAGCATATTAAACTACAGACTGAGTTGATTTCTTCAAACCCACCTGGAAGCCCCAACAGCAACTCAGATGCAGAAAAAGGAACATTCTCAGCATTGTTTTTTCCTCCAGGTTGCACCGTTGCCTAACAAAATAAAGACAAGGCTTCAAGAAGAAGTCTAAAGCAAAATGTGAAGGAGGAACAGAAAAATAACTAACTTGTCAACAGAATCAGAAATCACTGAGTAGTAAGCCATCCTGACTCTACAACATAAGTCCTACTCAAACGTAAAAGCTTACTACATCTTCTGTACAGGAAAAGAACAGTCTATTCACTACTAAAAATCCCATGACCAGAAATATGATGTCAAAACAGGAGTTCAGATGTTCCTCTGCCTCCTTTTCAATTTTAATAGCTGGCATCTCTCTGAAATAGGAGAGAAAAAGGTCAGTGGAGCTCAGCCGCACGAGGGAAAGAGTTTCTCAGAGGAAAAGAGAAGTGATGAGGAGAGACATGGATTGGAAATGTAATGCCTTGGGAACAGAGAAACCTGCTTTTTAATTCTTGGGTTTTCTCCCTGGCCCCTTGTACAAACAGCAGTAAGTCAATAAATCGCTTTGCGTGCCCAACACAAGAGCTGTGCCCCCGACCAACTGGAGAATGAACAGAAGACTTCCCCCAGCATTTCTGGAACAAGTTTTCTCCTATCAACCAGCAAAGAGTCCCAGCAGAAAATACTTCTTACTGTTGGGAATGAATTATTTATTTTGCAGGTGCCTGTAGAAGCTGCGAGCAGGGTTTGCTCAGCCCTTCAGCACAAACTGAAGCACGTGCTTTGAATCGCTGCCCCAAGGGGTCAACCCACCCACAGCGTAGGGAGGAACAGATGGAGGCCTCCAAAGAACCTCTGGGGCAGCAACAAGGTGAGGATGAAGCAATGATAGTCGGTGTCACTGATGGGGGTCACATCTCACCACTTGCTAAACCTTCACAGAGTGCTCCTCAGACAAAAAAAGAAATTCCATTTCTTGTAACTAAGTAATCCCCAAACTCCACAGGAGATGTAGCTCTCTCCTTTGCCTGGGGAGACTGGTATGAAAACCCAGCCTACTTCACAGGATTCAATTCCTGCAGGATCCACGCCAAGAAATATCCAAGGCTTGCTTTCAGAAAGACTTCCAGCAAGACGTTTTTCCAAAAAGAAGCCAATCTGATGAAAAAGAAACTCTGCAAACACATGAAATCAGTTTTGTTAAGGGATTTTTTCCCAGCTGTGCCAACAGCAGGCTTAGAGACAAACTACCCCATGCAGCCCTTACAGCAGCATTAAAACCACTCCTTTTTTACGCTGAGACTGGTGAGACCCTGGCCCAGGCTGCCCAGAGAAGTGGTCAATGTCCCATCCCCGGAACCATTCAAGGTCAAGCCACTCCGAGCAAACTGACCTAGTTAAAGATCTCCCTGCTCATGGCAAATACCTTTAAATGTCCCTTCCAGCCCCAAAAGTTCTATGATTCTATAAACATGAAAATTTGCCCAACACAAGCCACAAGCTGTTCCACGAGTTCTCAAGGCCCAAGGACACGTGCTTGCATTCCAGTTACGATTCCACTGAAGAACATGTAAAGTTGGCAGAAGGTCTTGAAGTTTCCATGAACCCAGGGTTCAAGGTGTGGCCTCACCAGGGCTAAGTGCAGAGGTATAAAAGAAAAGAGCATCTCAGCACAAGGGATTTACAGCCCCAGGTACTAGCTACACACAACGGGAAAGGGAGACAGGAAAACACAAGAATCACAAGAACTCCAAAGAGTTTAATGTCCTTTTCTTGGAACTAATTACATGCAGACATATAATGAAGATTGCTATCATATGAAGATAGAAGATGAACTTATCCAGTATCAGCCTGGGAATCTTTCAGAACTCAAGAAAGAAAACAGTATTAGCAGTGGGATCAGTATCAGGAAGTTTCCAAATAAGACAGACAGGTCTTACTGAACTTGGCACTGAAGAGCTGTCTTGGCCACACCATTTGTTTGCTCTTGGCACTCCCATCCTCTTGCCTCTTACGAAGCCTGCCAGCTCTACATTTACTACTACTCCATTCCAGTAATCCCAGAAACAGTGTCTTAAAAGTCTAAATAAGTGTAATCAAAACCAGTGGTAGCTTTCCTCTTGAGTAAGAGCTGGTCAGGCATTTGACTGGGAGATGTTTGATGCAAGAACTCAGCATGTCTTCATGTACTAATTGCATAATAATTAAAGTAAATTAGATCAAATGCAACTTAAGAGAAAAATCACTGTCCTGAATTACAATTGTTGAAACAGAGCCAGAAGAGCACTTTCAGGAGCCTTCTGGGCTGTTTAATGCTGATTTAATTACGATGTTCCGACACGGTCTACTACTGAGATACCTGCTGTAGCTTCCTAGCAACGCTAGACCTCAAGTAGATGAGCTTATTTGTTAACAGTCAGGAGGATAGAAGTGCCAGGCACCAATATGTGAACAAAGAGGGCTTATTTCGTAGAGGAAAGTGTTCCTTTAGTTCGGACCCACAAAAATTAAAACCTGTGACATAAATCTGAAATGCAGATTTTTTTAGAGAAATTCCACCAGAACTCTTCTTTCCGCAGTTTTTCTGCATTAAAACATGACTGCCACCTGATTCTGGAGATTCTCAACGACTTGGACATAAAAATCCATCAGTCCACTTAACTCATCAAGTACAAGACCCTTTCATCCCCAAAGTTTCTTCTGACATACAAATCTGGCAATAGAATAGATGCAGAAGCTACTGCTCAAAGTTCAGTGCTACAACCTCATCACTTTAACTAAATAAAGACAGTGTAGAGAAAAAAAATCCACGAAGTACTGATTTTAAGATACATTATCTATTTTTCTGGCTTCAGAAAATTTAATGTAAAAAGCAAATTCTTTCCCCTAGCTGCTCAGGTGTTTTCTTTAACTCACTAATAAAAACAGGCAATCCTGTGGTTTGTTTCATAGCAGGTCCCTAAGGGCAAAGATAAACTTGGCTCTTATCTGTTCTTGTCTTGTTCCTAGAATGATTGCTCAGTTCATTATGTTGTTTGATGTTGTCATTTCAGCTTCCCAGTGCCTGATTTGTTCGCTTAATTCTCTAAGTTATTAGGCTCTCCGTTCCAAAAATAAGCTGGTTTTCTCATTTAAAACCCAATGTCATCTCTGTATTATGGATTTACAGTTCACAAAGTTAATGGATCACAGAAACAATGACACGAAAAGTCAAATTATGAAAATGCATTTTGCTTGCATAAAAAGGGAACAAGTGATAGGGTCATATCAGTAAACATGGATCATTACTGCTCAAAGATGATAACGGTACCCGAGTCACAAATTTCACAAGTTCACAGAACGCTAAGAAACAAAATGTGAATATGTGGATTAGGAGATGGATTGTGCTGCCCACACCCCACTCTCCTGGTGGGCACCCATCCAGCTGCACCCTGAATTTACACCCAAGGTAGGAGCAACAAAGCCCATCTCTCACCCTCTTAAGCTGTGCATATAGATCCCAGGCCACAGGCACAACAGGAGCTGCAACCAATCCACCTAAAGCAGCCTAAACCCTTTTCTTGGGTCCAGAACATAGAATGGTTTGGGTTGGAAATGACCTTCAAGATCATCTTGGTTCCAACTCCCCTGCCATGAGCAGGGACACCTCCCACTAAATCAGACTGCTCAAAACCCCATCCCATCTGGTCTACCTTTACACAGTACACACTGAGAAAAGCTTCTAGTGTATTCTGTGCTTTGTACACCTTCCTAGAGCTTGGGGTCTATCAGGGCTCCAGAAGACTGTTGCACTGCTGTGTGCCCCAGCTGTTCTCCAACCATGTTTCCCCCCCATTACTAAATCATGTTGCTGGTTTGCACTTCACACTCCAGTTTCTCAGTACAAGTCCATACAGTACATTTGTTCACCAAGCAGCTCTTGTTCTGCAGGTTGCCAATGTTATAATCCAGCCACGAACTCTGCCCTCCAGAAAGGATCAGAGACAGCATGAAAAATATGAAGTCTAAAACTGCTACGACAAGGCATCAAGTATCCTGTTAATATGCAGTGTCTGTCAGATTAATTTTAATGCACAAGCCCTTGGGTCACATCAACATCACAGAGTTTTCTGGGTCACCAAATTAAAAGGCATGGCATCATCATCTTCTGACACAGAAGCAGTTCATTAAAAAATATTTGTAGCAATATAGGAAAGTAATCTTGGTCAGATACATGCTTTGAAAATTCCTCTTCAAGTTCCGTTGGCTTGAGTTCAGCCTTGTACAGAGACAGTCTTCAGAGAAGACAAGTCATACTTGAGACTTTAAACTAGATGAGAGTTCCAGATGAAAGTTCTCAGCTGGACTTTGTTCTCGGAGGCAATGTACACCCTTTGTGAATGCCTAAGTTCCTAACACGTCATGAACAGACAATAAATGCTCATTTTTTAGCAGGTTGCTGAACCTACTCTACCTCTGACTTATCATGAGAAAGGAGGCCCTGGTCTTTAAAAATGATGAAACTTTCCCTCCCAACAGCACTCTATTCGAAGTGCCAGTTTTGATGAACAGCTTGTCAAGCCAAGATCCAGTCCAAGAGTTGAACTATATCTATCATCAGATGGTGTTTGTCATTAACAAAGCCATTTGTACTTTCTCAAGCATTGAATTCATCTGCTTCTATTTGTTACTAGAGCTACACAAAGGTTTCATGGAGATTCATGTATTATCTAAGCAAATTACTTGTCAACTCTAATCCGAAAGGTTATATTTTGCAGAAAAAGTTAATTCAGTCTTTTTTTTTTTATTGAAGTTGCTTCAAATAAAGCCAAGATAATTAGAGCTCTAAGGCACTATTGCTGTCAGTATTTGCAGTAATCGCCATCAGCCCTAAATGAGATTTTAGTGTTGAGGTACCTGAATATCTACATCATGGCTGGCAAAAAAAGAGAAATGAAACAAAGACAATCAATATAACACAAGTAAATAATGATTTCAGATACAAGTCTATGGAAAGGATGAGCACAGCAACATCAGATGGACATGTACTTGTGCATTCTGCTGTTGGATTCTTGCCCCTCACACTGCACCCAACACAACCTCATGGACTCCAGGACAGTGTGGGTGTCAGAGTAAGAACTCTTGGAAGTTGACACTGCATCTGAAGAACACAACTAGCCCACAAAAAGGCATTAAACTGGTGTAAATTATCGTGCCAATACCTTCCAACTGAGGTACACATCAAGAGAGACATGGTCTGTTCTCCTTACATCTGTTTCTGTTGCTGCTCTGACAGCTCTATTCCTAAGAAGAATCCTGATACCATAAGAGTTTGCACATGCATTTCAGTACCTCTCAAAGTCATGGTTTGTCCTTTGACAAATATTTATTCTTGCTATTAAGCTGCAGACACCCGTGTTGCTTTTGTTTGACCAGTTTCCCTGATGTTCCTATGGTTGAGAGCTACTCAGCTAGGGAGATGGGATGGTTGATGGCTAACTTAAGTAGGACTCGTGGACTTCACTGATAAAGTTCAGGGTATCCACAGCATAATACTTCGCCTACCCAGTCACGTGCAGGCGATCCCAAGAGTTCAGGCATTTTCCTATGTTCTTCCCAGCTCTTCTCTGGCTAATGCTTGTCTTTCTGTGTCCCAAACAAGAAATAACAAAACCAGATGACAGAACACCCCACACACCTTCAGTGAAACTCTACAAATACTCAGTCTTTCGGAGCTTGTACAACATGACAGGTTCCTAGAGAGTGGAATAGGCTCCTGCTTACTGCAGGATGTTGCAGTCCTCATGCAATGCTACCCACCACCTTAAATCACCTTTTAAAAACAATTAAAAGGAAAAACTAAAGGAAATTCTTATAAACAATTTAACCAATTACAAGATCTGAAACAGATTTAAGAATTGTTCTTTTTCCAGATATGTGAAAAATAAGAATCAACAAACAAAAGTACTGTTCAGAGCCATCTATTTTTCAGTTTCCCTTCCCAAGCTTCCCTTTCTGTTCCATCCAGTTAAAAAGCTGCCAAGATGCAGTTGGATCCAGTTCTCAGCCATGACCTTTATCCCATGCATTGCTTTTGCTGAGGGAGGACCGCCTCCAAATGGATTTATAAGCATGTACTCACTTTCCCCTAGGAATGTCTTTTTCTATTCACATTTTCCTGAAGCCTACCCATGATTCACGAGTGTGATAATTAATTACAACATCAAGCTTCCATACTCCTCTCCCAAGGCTATCAGTTGACCCCTGCCTCACTCTAGAAACAAAAATATCCCTGGGGCACAGCTAGGCAGAGCCAGCTCCTGGCTAGACCATAAACAGAACACACTAATGATTTCCCCAGGGCTTAACTCAACTAATTAACAAAGCAGTTACCTGTCTGACTGGCAGGGCAGTGTTCAGACCTCAGCACTTAACTCTTACATACTGGGAATGATCCAAGAAGAAACATTCAAGTCATTCATTACTAGCTGTGGAGAGACCATCTTAGCTGTAGCAACACCCAAAGTTTGAGGTAATAATGATCCCCAGGTAAGTGGTGCACTGATTAAAGGCTTCTGTCACAATAGGAAATCTGAGAGAATGGAAATCTGCAGGGGAAAAAAAAAATGTACTTAATCAAGCTTCTGTAAAATCATGAATGAAAAGATGCGAGTAGGAGCTCGTGTGAGAAATGGGTTGTGCTAATTATTTATGCCACAGTATGTCTCTGCAGCCATATAAATCCCTGCCTTGATCATCTTTTACACCTCGGAGCAGGGAGGGTAACTGAAGTGGGGAAAACTGCATTCACAACGGTTTTTGCTTGAAGTATTTGAGGCCACCATCTCTAAATCTGGTCTTCATAATCCAACTGATGCTTCCAACAAGGCTGAAGCAATAAAGATCAAACTGTTTTGAAGGTAGAATGATTTGTCGTGACTATTAATATGACAGTGACACTGTCACAGACAGGAAGATGAAGATGGAGAAGCGTGTCACTTAGCTCTAAGATAACTCCATTTTTCCACATACAGGGTTACAAACTGGAGAACTTCCCCTTCTAGAGAACTTCCTCCCCAAATCAGAGACAAATTCAAGTCGTTTAATTGATGATCTGAAACCTCATTGTGAATTACAATCTATCAGTGCATTGAGCAGGCTGCCAGATAAGGTCTGGAAAAGAACATGTTGATGAGGAAGGGACATAGAAAAGGCAAAAAAAAGAAAAGTACTGCTGTCCTGCTGGCTTCCTTCTCCAAAGATGAACAAATAGAGATTCAAATCTCTTCTGTGTGTCACAGAGACATTAATTTCTTTTAAAAGCAACAAGCAGCATTATCCTCCCTTGTAAATAACTGGTCTGTTAGCTCCTCTGTCACCATGGAGACTGCCACTGCTGATTCTCTCTAACTGGTCAGCACATGTTTGGACCATCACCTAATATCAACCTGAGTCACCAGCAGAGAAGTTGGGATTTATTCCAAATGAATGTCTAGTGAAAGAACTGCATTTGAGTTGTGGTTGATTTGGATATTGCCGCTTATTTTGTATCATACACAAACTCCTAGGAATTCACTGTCCTTATTCTCACTCCAACACCAATCCCAGGGTTACTACCACTAGAATTCAGGGATTGATGCTCTTGCTGCAGGTGGTCCCACCTGCTTATATTTGTACCTTACGCTTAATAAGATAGGAAAAAATAGAGAGACTTAGTGCAGTCAGCTGAAAAAATGAGGTGTGAATCCCTTCCCCAAAGTGATACTGACCATAAACTGAACCTCATTTTCTAATAACCTCAGCATAGACAACAGTGGCTTTACTCAAATTCTGTGGAGTCTTTTAGATACTACGTGCAGAAACAATATAATTTGCAGAGCCTTGCTCTTCATTTTAGCACTGGTTTCTTTGCAAAAAGGCATAGAAATACGGACCTTCTCTCAAGTGGTAAGGAGAGCATAAGGGATTTAAAAGCAGAGAAAGAAAAGTTCTAACATTTCCTTGCTCAGACTGCACCAAATGAGACCGCTGTGGTCAGGAGAAAGGAAAGACATAACGCAGTCTCTCTTGGTTACCCCTTCAGATATGCAGCTCTTCTTTTATTCGCTCCTGGCTTCCTGCCTGAAACAAACCTCCCCTCTAGCAGCAGATAATGTTTCTCATCTTCCCCAGAAATGCAGGATTTGCCACTAACATGACTGACTCTTGACATGACTCCCGTTGCTCATGCTTTCATCATATCTTGGCTGGACCAGGGTAATGGGACTCAGTCACACAGCCTTCAGTGCTTAGCAAGTGCCAGCTAGAAAAGATCACGACAACTCATCTCCCCTGCACACCACGTTAGTGTGACCTAATCGAGCCCTTTTCTTGTTGACTGTTGAGGTTTCATGGAAATTCCTAAATCAAGGTCTTGTCCCTTCAAGTTAAAAAACTTGTAACACAGCAAGAGGACAATTGTTTTTAACAGCAGCAGCTGCTGCTGCACAATAAAAGGTCAAGGAGACAAAATTCATCTAGACTGGGAACATGACAGGGAATTTGGGCATGACCTTTCTGAACACTTATGAAAGGTCACAGGTCTTATTACTTTCTATTCCTACAACAGAGGACACTGCTTGGACATGGGCTTGTCTGGCACACACACAACGTGTGCCTTCTAAGGAACTAATGAAAAAACTGGCAACTTTGCATTACCATGGATATTATCATGCTGACCCCTCGCTTCAGTCAGTGAAGACAAAGAAACTGCTGAGGAAATATGACAAACATTAGCCACAGTGGCTACTGAAGAGAGCTCAGGTACTGGTGCTGTGCATACATCTGAACTCAAAGAAAAATGCTTTATTTCCCCATTGAGAAAGCACAGAACAAACCATATAAACACAACACAAAAAAGAAACAAAGCCTGTTCTTGCTTAACATCAAATAAGGAACTACCTTTTACTACTTCTTGAAAGTAAAAGCCTTTTCATGAACAGCAGCCCGGAATTATCAGCTTTTAGACTCTACAAATAATGATCTGACCCTGCAGCTTCTTAGAACAGCAAAACCTTGCAGTACTGGCCAGAAGAAATTGTGCTGATCAAGGCTATGAAAGTCCTGCTTCCAACCTCTGGATCTACAACTCCAGATCTGCCTCCACCCAAGCACTCGTTGCTGATCCACTGCAGACCCAATGACACAACTCGCTGCACTGTTATGCAGCTTAAACAGAGGAAAGAGATCCCTTGGTCTTCTTCCTGTATCCAATCAAAAGGCCATTAGCAGAAGGACTAACATATGCAGTGCAAGGAAATTAGGCATCAAACTTCACTGAAGCCTCCTCAGCCTTCTAGGATCTGTATCTCACACATTTCTACCTCAGGCACTTCATCAAAACCAGGAACAGAAACCTGGTGAAGCAACAGACAGAACTCTTCTGTTCTTTTACAAAGCCTGGCTGTTGAAATCCACACCCTGAACACCTCCTTATCGAAGTCTTGGCTAGTAAAATTCCTCGGGTGGCTAAAGCTGTTCTGGGACAAGCGTGCCCCAGTATTTTGCCAGCACTGAACAGCCTGGCATAAAATTTCTTCCTTCTATGTAACCCCAACACAGTCCTGCTCAAAATGAGGTGGTTCTTTAACACAGATAGTGCTTTACCACACTTTCTAGAAAGCCTTCATCGACTCCTGCTCTGCGAAACATACTGGTGGACAGGATTTGACTCAAAACAGTCTCCAGAACAGGAAAAGCTGTTTGATTTACAAGCAGCACAGTCTGCCCAGGAAGCTTCCGACAGACTGCTTTCCCAGGAGCCCTCTAATCAGCAGGCTCCAAACTGCCACAGTGGAACACTAATATCATTTTTAAAGGGCTATTCACTATCAAGAACAAGCTGAACATCCCAGCACAAGTCAATACATAATTAAATGAGCAGCCCTGACTAAATAAATTTCCTGAGTTTGCTCTAGATCCTGCCTCTCGCACAGCCATTTGGCAACTGTAGTTAAACTTCAGTTTGGAAATCACCAGCATTCTGTTCCCCAGTATTTGCACTACACAAGCTGAAGTGCTCTACAGCAAAGACTAGCACCTTAAAGTGTGGATCTCTGATGGACAGGGTCAGCAACCTCTCACAGTCACTGTTTATTCCTGGATTCACCATTCTCACCTCGATTTTCATCAGGCCCTTTAGGTGGGGAAAAAGGAGACTCTGTCTATTTATTATGCCAATAGCTTAGTAAAGCATCAATAACCTCTCTGAACTTCCTATGTTTCAAGCTACAGATTAAAAACAAATACATGGCATTTTGATAAGATTTGGAGATTTACTGGGATGGGTGGTGCATCTCAGCCAATAAAAGACTACAACCACCTCCACTCCCAGTATATTTGTCAGTTGACATTTTTAAATCTGTGGCTTCAGGAGACTACTCGTCCATTCTAAGTGACCTACACAGACAAAAGCTGCACTCAGAAGGGAGGAAATTCTATAGATACAACTGCAGATGAACCTTACACATCTTAGTTCTGCTCCTTGAAACAGCCCAGGCCTGATTCACCCTAGAGGAATTAGTGTTAAATCTCTGCTACTAACTGCAACAGTCAACCCTTCTAATGATCTCATACTCATGTCTCTAGACCAAGGGCAAACATACTGGTTTATATTTGTAGACAAGCACACTGTAGATATCAGTACTCTACACTTCAGGTATGTAATTGAGACCTTATCACAGTTTTCACTCCATCACCAAGTGTTTTAACAAACCAAGATTTTTATAAACCAATGAGAACACTGAAAATCTTTATCTGTGGTAAGAGTTATGGGGGTATCAGCTACTGCAGCATTAGGCTAAGGAGAGAGTCTTTCAACCCAGCCTCCTTTCATTCAAGTATTTCATAAAAATAACTGCAAAGGTTGCAACCTATGCCAAGCATGTTTTTAGACTTAGACATTGGATAAAGCCCTTTTTTCTACATTCTTCAGCACAATCAATAGCGTTGTAACTATTTGAACTCCCTCCCCCAACATCTAAATTATATTAAAGATTAATATCACATTCTCCTCTTCTCAACATCCCAAATCAAGTAAATAACCCATAGCAGCTACCTTATAATCATATTTAAAAGTCTTCTTCCCCGTGCTAATCTCATTCTGAAATATTAAAACCTGATTTTTTAAAAATCTAATTTGCTTCTCATAGCATCCTACATGTTTACTTTTTACGCCTTGCTGGCTGAATCAAGACTTGCACACTACCAGTATAGAGTTGTTAAGGTATTTATACAGCTGAACCAACTGTTAACAATGTTCTTTTCTCCTCTGCATCAGTCCTGACCCTTTCTCTAATTCAGAAAGACTGAAAAATCAACATTCTAACAAGAAAATCCTGTCCCAATCAGCACACACATATCTGCTATCTTGCTACAGTGACATGTGCATAAGGAATCAATACCTGCATCTGGAAGAGAGCCCTGGTTTTATTCCCTCCAGATATTGCTGAATATAGCAAGACAAGTCACTGAGTACAGGAAGATGCGGACAACCCAGGGCTCAGGAAGAGGAGTTGTCCTACCCGACAGGTCTTTACAGACCACACTGCTGGCAAACAGCTACCAGAGCTGATTGATGAAAACACAAGGAAAGCATTGGTTTCAAAACCAGAGACATGTCATAAAGGCAGGAATGAAAGTCACAGAGGATCTTGGTAGCAGCTGTGTGAGAAGTGTGAAGTCCAGCTGGTCCCTGTTGGAAAGAAGCAAATCCAGCTACCTGAGTGCAGAGCCCACCCCGACCATCTTTAATCCACATCATTTCATAGAATCACAGAATAGTTTGGGTTGCAAAGAACCTTAAAGATCCTCTTGTTCTAGCCCCCCTGCCATGGGCAGGGACACCTCCCACTAGAGCAGACTGCTCAAAAACCCATCCAACCTGGTTCTGAACACATCCAGAGAGAGCACCCACAGCTTCCCCAGGCAACCCATGCCAGGGTCTCAGCACTCTGGCAGTGAAGAAATTCTTCTTAATTTCTAACGTAAATCTACCCTTTTCCAGTTTGAAGCTATTACCCCCCATCCCTATCTCTACAAGCCCTTGTAAAAAGTCCCCCCCACAGCTTTCTTGGAAGCCCCCTTCAGATACCCAAAAGCCTCAATAAGGTCTCCCAGGAGCCTTCTCTTCTCCAGGCCAAACCACCCCAACACCCTCACCCTGTCCCTGCAGGAGAGGTGTTCCAGCCCTCCAGTCTGATGCTATTCAAACATAGTGCATAAGTAATTAAATACATGTCTTATTCCTCTCCAGAATCAGTGCCACGACAGCCTCACAGAGCAAGGAGATTTTATTAAATCTGGACTGGATAAAACACATCAGCTCCATTCACTCGAGGACAGGACCCCAGAGTGGCACTCCCACCATAACTGGCATTTCAGAGAGTGAGACCAATGACCCCTCCAGGACAGAGCAGAACCTTCTGATTAAAAGTCTGATCTTAAACCAACAGAGACTCCCAGCAGCTTCTGTCTGTTTTCCATCATGCTTCTCATAATCCCACTGACTGCTCAGTACAGTTCTGAGCAATACATACAGACAGTATGCATTACATCTACTGTCTGACAACAAATAACCCCTTCCTTTTATAAAAGATAGCTGGCTTCTAGCACAGCCTCCCCCCAGCTCTCAGCTGAGCACTTCGGGAATGTATCTGCAGTTCAGAACTGGCCCTCTCTGGTAATATTTGCAATTTCCAGTTTCTTGGGCATGGAGAGTTAATTAAAACATTTATCCAAGCCATGGCAAGTGACAGTTCAGTGACAGCTACACTCAACAGCCAGGCTGAGAAAACCTCAACATGAAATCTGAACATGAAAAAACCCCAAGCCAACAACCCCAGAACAGACACATTATTTCTATAGGCCAACTCTACATCTTGCTTCACATTCCTGCTGTCTTATACATGCAGCGTGTCACTTGGATGAAGGAACTCACGGAGAAACTAATAACTCATTCAGACAAAAAACACAGTCAGAGGAAGCTAGGAGGAGCACAAGAAAGAAGCCTGTCATGTCCTTCATTCACAGGTCTTCAGCATTTCATCCTCTCCATAAGATTTTCTAGCACAGAAAAGTCTTTTTATCACTCTTGTGCTTTTCTCATTGCATACTATATATCACTACATCAAAGGGGGAAAAAAAAAAGCACAAATTTCATATTCAGGCCAAACATGTCTTTACCAAACTAGCAAGGTTGAACAGGAATTAAATTAACCTGTCCTTATTAATTTCAATGTATTTCATGCAAACAGTAAGACTGGACAGAAAAATTCATTTGAAATATTACTTCAATTGTTGGCTTTGAGTATCCCAGAGTGGATTCAGCCCATTTTATATTTTAATTGTAGTTGAGATGAACAGTGATTGGATAAGATTCAATCTATGTATAATTGAAATTAATTTGGCTAATGAAATATTTATAGGTGACCTTTCCCTGAATTGATAAAAAATGGCCTGGTTTGTTTTAAAATATCTTTGATATTTACAGACTGAGGTTAGACTTAAATTCTTCCTTTACACAAGAAAGCTAAACAGACATCTGTTACTCCTATAGACTGGCAAAAGAATGAGCCATATTGCAGTTCTCTCTTGCCAGATTTATTTCCTGCTTCTTGTCAGGTAGACGAGTGCCATACCCAAAAGTTAAAAGTCTTACAAAAAATCATTAACGCCCTCGTTCGTACGTGAACAATTTATTCCCATTTTGGTCCACCCACCCATTCTACTGACATTTAAAAGTGATCTAGTCTCAGGCATGTTGCCATTAATATTAAAGCCATGTGAAACTAGGACACAGGCCTGTGCTGCGTTACTGAAATTCTTATCAAATCGAAGGACATTACCATCACCAGAATTAGTAATGCAGAAATGCTAATAGGATTCCCCGTGGATTACAGCTGCATATTCCACTTTGTCAGAGCTCTGCTCTTACGATGACAACTGAGACCCCGACTGCAGAACACTGACCTAGCAACTTCGTCAACTCAGGAAAAAAACCAGAGTACTTATCTCTACTTAGCCAGATGTGAAACTATATTAAATTAAAATCAGATAGGGAAAAAAAAGCATTAAAACTCCCTCCATGTATTTTTAAATGCCGAGATGACATAAACCGATAGCATTTATTGAAGTCAGAGTCCTCCGTGTCTCACTCATGTGACTAGCCCAACGTCATCCGAGGGACCATTCATTTCATCAAGGTGAAAGACACTTGGCCTTTAAAAGCTCCTCCTCCCCCTTTCCCCTGCTGCCAGCAGTTTCACACCATGGGGAACACCTAAGAGAGGACCAGCATTGAGAGATGGACCAAGCTGCTCCACGTCCTGCTCCCCTGCAGGTGGGTAAAATCCAGCAGTGCATGGTTTTGAGCACAGCACTTCAGGAAGGACGTGGACCTACCAAAAGGTATCAGGAAGCAAACAGCAGGAATGATCAGATATAGAAAACTTGATCAAAAGATGGAGAAAACTCAGGACTCTGCTTAGACCAGGCAGCGGGATAACTGTCTTCAAGTATATAAAGGTGAGTTGGGAGAGGAAAGGCAATGCTTTCATCTCCCATCTGCTCCGAGAGTGGAAAGAGAAGTCAGGGCTTAAAAAGCAGCAGTGGACATGCAAAGAAAACTTGAGGGGAAGCCAACTTCCCAGTGGCAAGGAGAGCCAGGCTGCCTCAAAGAGATGCAGCATTACCACCCTTGGACATTTCCAGAGCACACTGAGCAAATACCTGCCAAGAACAGGGTAAGATTATTTGGTCACCTTGTCACACTCAGAGAGGTGGAGCCTCACAATGCCTTTCTTGCCCCATTTCTGATTCCATAAACTCACATGGGGTTCTTGTCAAAATCCAAGTATCTACAGCAGCCACTCCAAAGACCAGCTTCCTTCCCCACAAAGCAGATGAAACAGTGACACCATCCCCAGCACATCCCAGTTCACAGGAGGACACACGATATTATATCCAGAATTCGGACATTTGATTCTAGTTGACACTCCAAGGTTTTAGGGAGAAAAAAAATAAAGTAAGTCCTGTACCAGTAGCTTTACATCAGTTAAATTTCAGAGAAGGCATGACAGACAGAAGGGCAAACAGAGCAGCAACAGCTCTGTGCACAGAAACAAAAAGAAACAGTCTTTGCCCTGCCAAATACGCTTTCTTAATGTTTACTCTTCTAGAAGGCACGGTCAGAGGGTTAGGGGGACTTAACTCCTGGCAAAACATTCTGTAACAATCATTTTGCCAGCTGTACATGATAAAGTGCTAAGAAACATGAATATGAAAGCAAGAAGGACCATTTTAAAGCCTTTAAGTACCCATTTATATACCTCCTGCAGTGTTTATCTCCTAATTTTCCTCTTTTATGACTTTAACGTGTAGATAATCACCGGCCCAACTATCTCTAAACACAATGCACTTTAAAATGGCACATCATCTTTATAATAGGGGATTTTGGAGACAATTTTTGGCCAGTCTCTAGAGATATAAAGAGAGCTCACCATAAGAGACTGAAATCTCAGGCAGCCGAGACGAAACAACAAAGAGAACATTAAGGTCACCAGTTGAGTTTACACTAACAAGTTGTGTTGACAAGCATGGCCTCGATTGAATAAATAAAAGAAAAAAGGAAGGTCAGCAGACATTCTGAAGTGACAGTTTCTTTTAACACCCCAGGGTTGGGGTTTGCACTTGTTCTTCAGGGTGGCAAAACTGCAACCCCAAAGCCAGCAAATGGGGGCTTCTACTCAGGCATTTCCTTTTTAGAAATTCCACTGAGACACAGGAGTCCCCCCCTTACAAAGATGAAGCTCTTGCTCTCTTCGGTTCCTCCCACCTCTCCTTTTCCCCTCAGAGCAAGGAAACCTTGCTTGGAGGAAAATGGGAGATCTGCATGCAGAATGATGATGCAATCTGCTCTGACATGCAAAGGAAACCAGACTTTTTGAAACTCCTCAGGGGAGGCAAAAAATACCATTTATTCTAATCAAACCACAGTATCCACAGAACAGGGAAGGCTGCCAGATTTTGCAGCACCCTGGACCAGTAAGCAGGAACCCAGCAGGTCTGGGAACCCAGGCAGGATTACTGCTACTTCAAGTCCTCCAGCTCCAGAGCTGCACCATCAGTAACCTGGAAGCCCCGAGACCCTGCTATCAGGGGGTGGAATTTGAAGGCTCCTGCTCCAAAACTAGTCCTGAATCTACAAGAGCCCTCCCTGCAGCTCAGTCTCTCCCAGCTCCCCACCTCGAAGGAAGCCTTGAAACCACTGACTTGGAGGCAGTGTGTCCAGCACATCTTCCTGGAGCTTAGCTCAGAAGGTTCTCCCGCTTGCATTCTGCTGGAAGTTTATGGCAGCACGTAAATATTTGGGCTTCAATAAACTGATGTCTTTGAAGACCAAGGCTTTGTCAAAAAGCTCCTGCCCATCTCTATATGTGGTTAAGCTTCACAGAAGGAGATAAGCAGCCACTTGAAGACTTCGCCACTTGCTCGGTATCCAATACAAACAAAAATCAAGCATAACACTTCTCCAATAATACTTTCTGTAGCTGTGCAGCTCTCAAAGCAGGCACAACAGCAACCACAATGAAAAGAAGGCAATGGCAGAAAGTTACATCCCCACTGCTGGGACTTCACTTCTAGCCTTCAGCTCCTAATCAACAGTTTTTAGCGCGTAGTTCTGCTGAGACAGCACAATAATAACTTTATTAAGAAGCATTCCATCTGTAGTCCTGGCCTTTGAACAGATATTGACAGCCCACAGAATGCTCAAGGCTTCTCTTTCTCCCCCTCTCCTTTGTAAAACTACTGCTTGGAAATTCTGCATCCCTCCGTGTTGCCACGGTGACCACAGGACCATCCATGACCTCCCTCCCAAAACACATGGCACCTACTCATAATTCTATGCAACCCACATCAAAGAAATAAAACCAATTCCCATATGGGTTTGTAATTATTTAATAATTATGTACTGGAACATAAACTTAGTCCAAGGATCGAGCATAGGCAAGGAGGGTGACAAGATCTTAATTCTGCTCTCAGGTTGACTGACTTATTGGACAAGTTTGAGCTTCAGATGTACTGAGAAGTTCAAGCTCACCTGGATTTCAAGCACAACTCTAAATGCTCCACGCTTCCAAAATTCAGATCTTTAACCTTCCGTTTTGCATAACACAGTCACCCCTGCAAATAATTGGGATTTCTATTCAAAATAAACTAGAAAATTAAACAAACCCAGCATGGTGGGGGTTGGAAGGGACCTCTGGAGATGATCTGGTGCCACCCCCCTGCTCCATCCAGCAGGGTCACCCAGAGCAGGAGGCCCAGGATCACATCCAAGCAGGTTCTGAAAGTCTCCAGAGAAGACTCCATGGTATCTGTTATTTTTACCCTTAATAAAGTACAAATTGTATAGCAATATAATCTACATGTTTATTATTTTTCAGAGAAGCACAATGCTCCCAGTCAGAAATTTATTTCATTTCTTTAGCAATTCTGAATCTGTAAAAAGCAAATGAGAAAGCTTTGAAAGTTTCCTCTGCAAGTCACAGACAATTCTCTTCCTAATTACCTTACTTCTTCCTAATGAACCCTTACTTCATTAAGTCCGATCTGGGGGGGTAACATACCTGAGAGGATGAGCTGGGGTAGATGTTTGTCCCCATGTATAGTACTTTGGCTTCCAGCTGAGCTAAAGTGGTAAAGGGATGGCATCGTACCTTTCTAGGCGATGTGTAAAGACAGGATTTAACAAAGGTAGGGAAGAAGGCAGAAATTGGAGATAAGGGAAAACCAGCAGCTCAATCCTTCAGACAAGTTGCAGGTAAGCTGTGGATAAGCCTCTTCTGAGCTCCTTAACATTTGCAAGGAATATTTAACACAAGCATCCTTAACATAACAGTCATTTGTATATGAACATGTGTGTATATATATACACAAAGCAGATTTGTGACCTGCTCTAGGTGATCCTGCTGTGGCAGGGGGGTTGGACTAGCTGATCTTTCAAGGTCCCTTCCAACCCTTACCATTCTGTGATAATGAAGACTAAATATTGACCAAGGGCTACAGTCTTCATACCCATGTCCACACCAAGTGCTTCCACAAGAAAAGGTTTATTGCTTTACAAAAAAAAAAAATCACCCTGTCAAGGTTACCTGAGCTAAGGCAGCTCAACAGCCACATTGCGGTCTTCCCATTTCCTCAGCAATTAAGTACTCTGACCAATGCAAGGGGTGAGTTTCATGAAACAAATTCACTGTTCTTTCTCCTGCAGAGCTGCAGGGTTTTGCAACAGGCTCGCATCATCATGCCCTGCAGAAGGGGAGGCCAGGGACAGCTCGACATCTCTGTGCACCACACAGATTTCATCTTCTATGCTAGAAGACCATTTCTGTGGTTACAAAATCCCTCTCTAGGGTAAAGGGAGAACTAGAACTCTTGCCTCAAGAGATGCCTATCCACCTCCTACCAGTAATATCAAGTTCAAAGATAGATTTGAATGAATTCCCAGGAATTCTAGGGGAAAATGCACAGCAGGACCCAAACGCCACTGTACAGGATCTGAATGCAATGACTTCGATAAAGACAGACTTGGGAGCTGTTTCTACCACTGTCTGTTGTTTAAAATCATGGAGTTAATTAGGTCAAACCAATAATCAATGCATCACCATCTACCCTGTTAACACCAGGGGTCTGGGGTCTGTTCTGGAAGGCAACGTATGTCATTTAAACAGAAGGCAGTTCACTGCACTGGGAAGGAATATTGTGGAGACTCCAAAGGAGTAGAGGTGTACAGCAGGTGTCTTCAGAGAAGGCTTCAACACAAGTTAATACCAACCACATCGGTCAACTTGCCTGCTGTCCTTGCCTAGTTTCCAGATAATATTCCTGCTGTCACTCCGATGGAACATCAACTCGGTGTCAACTGTCCAGAGTTCAGAACTGATACAACAAAGCGCTCAGGTAAACTGCTATTAAAGTGAGAGGTGAAGATATTTCAGTTCAAAACCCATACTCAATCCTCCATTGCACTAGTATAAATCCACAATGGCACTGTCAGAACAGCTACTTGAAACTCAACTTGCTTCACTGTGATGAGAATCCAGGCTCATCGCTTGCATTCAGTTCAACTCTGACACGGAGCTGTGTGCCTTTTGTTGGTACTGAAAGATTAAACTATGTCAGGCTTTTTACAATTTAGTGCCCGTTTCAGATGGCCGACTTAGAACGTGATATGAAAACATTTGGTGTCTAGCCAGTGCTCTTAATTAAAAAAATATATTTATTATTCATACCAAAAGTTTAATTCAAGTTCTTGGAAGGCAAGTGAGACGGAGTTATCACATCTGCAAGGTTTTGCCACAGGAAGGTATGCTAGAAATAGGAAAGGTGTCTCCTGTTATGAGAAAGGTAAATGAGCTAGGACCCCAAAAATACTTACTGCTAAGGATTAAAAACCTGCAGCAAAGCACAATCATTTCAATGTGGGCCCAGCCTGCTCACTCTGCTGCTGCAGATGTTCCAGGAGCCTGTCACCAAAAGCGGTGGCCACCAGAATTCAGTAGCAGTATTTGATGCCATCCAACAGACATCTGCCATTCATCCAGCAGCAAATGGGTTAAAAGCTCTTTGTATCCAAGAGCTCCACATTCTCAAAAAATGTATAGATATAAAAGCAAGCAGGAACCCACCATATCATCTTGCCCAACATGAACATAGTTGTCATTTAGCAAAGTGTGGAAGTTCATAGAGTCATAAAGGTTGGGAAGGGCCTTCAAGATCAAAGCCCAACCATCTAGTAAACATTATCATGACCACTAAACCATGTGCTGAAGTGCCACATCTAGGCACTGTTTGAACACTTAAAGGGATGATGATTCCACCAACTAGCAATATATTCCACAGTATATTTTAACTGTTATCCATATCCCATCTAATTCTAACCTAACACTTTAACAAGGGCACAAATTACAATGAAGCCCAAACAGAAAGACCACTACACAAAAATTGGGCTTCACACTTGCTCTGACAAACAGCTGCAGCATTTGGACAGCGAGTCAGCATGGGCTTTCTCCTCTGCATCCACACAGCTTCCATGCTGACCGATTAAAATTAATCACTGTCTGGACTCCTATTTAATGGTTCAATGAACATAATACACCGCTGCTTCTCTTTGCATAATCAAGAGGTTCAGTGAGTAAAATATCTTTTTTTTGAACTTAATATACCAAAAGGTTTCTGCACGTGTTATTTTGACTTTTTCTTCATTTATAAAGCTTGATCTGAATTATTTTTAAACTAAGCTTTATGCCTTTCAACAGACCCATGAATATATATCACCTGCTCCCAACCACACCGTATCTTGAGTCACATTGACTCTTCACGATGCAGATCCTTAATAAGGATAAGAAGCCTAATCCTGGGAGATAGTCTTCTTTTTAAGAGAAGATGAAGCTGTTCTTTTTCACCCTCTTACTCAAATCGCACACACTCTTTTCAGGAGCCATTCATTCTTTTCAAGGTTTGAGTTCTGTTTCCTGAAATTCTAATGGGTTTAGGACTACAATTAATCCTGCAGTATTTTGAGCACTAAAATCTTCATTGCTTCAGTACTCCCACCACAAAGAAAAAAAAACTTGCTTCAGCCAGATGATTTTGTGGCCTCCTGGGGGAAAAAAAAAATGTATCTATAATGCATATTCTTAATACTTCCTGTACTCAGACAGCTCATACACATTTTTCTTTCACCTGAATTACTACAACTCCTCTGCACATCCTCCCTTAGCTGAAAGTCACAAGGTATTAAAAAGCTCAAGGCAGAAACTAAACTATTACTGCGCTTATAGGAGCCAAGGTAAAGTCAGATGTAGTGAACTGAACTTTAACCATGATAAAAATGCCATTCCATGGCCTTTTTACAACTAGTTCAGAAGCTGATGAATAGGCAGTTACAGTAAAGCTGCTCAAAAGTGAAAGTTTCCTTCTCCCAGGAAATTATGATATTCCAAAGAATAATTCATTTTTGTTACACTCGGAGGGAAAATCTCAATTTTTCCTCAACCAGAAGGCGGCTTCAGATCCTCAGGTTGTCATCATGAAAACTAGAAATCCAGAAATTCCAACTCAAGTCAGACCAATCCCTTCCTCTTCGTTAAGGTGGGCAAACCTCTTGGAAAGCTCCCCAGGCAGAGTAGGCAGTCTGGAAATGTTCAAAACATCAAGTAGAGCTTCCGTGTGCCTCCAGCCTCCCTGTTGGGAAGCTTTGATTCAACCGGAATTTTACTAAAAGCCGGGAGGCAAAATCCATCTGACTCATGAATACCCAGCTTTGCCTTGGAAGCCTCAAATCTCTGATGTCACAGGAGCAGCAGCTCCCAGGCAAGGGACTGAACACATCCTGGTGGCAGCTCCAGGAGGCAGCCCCTAGGATCCAAGACAGGCAGCAAAACCTCCAGAGCCTTGGGACCAGAGGGAAATTCAACTGCAATATCATTGTGAATTATTAAACAGTAAGAGTTACATTTTCTTTTCCCCATTTTGTGAAGATTCTTATTAGGTATCACGCAGTCCATAGAAGGTCCTTGACTGCTAGCCTTGAAGACCAAAGAGCTCCTCTCATGCTGGCTACAGGACAGAAATAGGATGAGGGGGTTGATTCACACAGCATCACAGATGTGTTGCCCCATATCATAGCCAGACTCTGAATTCAGTAAGAGCCAAGCTGTCAGACACTGGCAGAAGACTTGAACTGAGCAGCCCTGAGATGACAACATGTTTTAATCACTTCTACAGTAGCTGGAGAGGAGCCAGCAATCTCCAGAGGAAGGGCTACAAGTGACTTAACGTACCCATTAAATGCGTCTTATTGTGAGCAGCACTGAAGATTAATGAGCAAAATGAGAGTGAAAAGATAACACTGCTAGGTGACAGTTTTACTTAATCAAAGAGCCTCTAGGGCCTATGGAAGTAAGTCAGGGTCACAGGGATTTATTTTCTTCCTTGTTTATTTAGACAGATGTGTTTTGCAATGCTGGGCTAGAGGCGCCTTATATTTACACTGGACCAAAGCTGTATCAGAAGGGCAAAGGTCTTGTCCTAATAGCTCTGGTCCATGGCTGGCTGTCAGCATCTGCTCCTCCCAGTTTTCCTCACTGGGTTGGGATTACTTGCTGAGGCCATTCAGGCACTAAGCTTAGCTCAGTCTAAGGGAAGAGGAATAAGGTCCCTCTGCATTAAGTACATAACATGACAACTCATCTGCTTTTAGGCACCTCACACTTCAAATGTAATAAATATAATACCGAGGTATTGAATATCCTTTGACTGAAGGGTAAGAGAAGGCTTTTCTTGCTGAAGCACTTCATCTAGGTGCTTACAGTTCAACTGGATGAAATTTAGGATCTGGCTCAGCAGAGTACCAAGCAGAGCCAGGAGCTCAGATCCCAGAGCAATATAAATCCATTAGCTGCAAGTCTGATACTCCCATTTCACGGGCTGAAGTAACTGTACATCCTTATTTCACACTGCTATTAAACTGCACATACTAAAAATTATTCAAATACTCGGGCCGTGAACATGTGGAACTTCAAATCACTGCGTTATGAAAGAACGTTGCAGCAGCTACTGAGAGGTTTAAAAATACCTGGATTAAAAGATACTCTTAGAAGTATCTTCACCTTAATTTTTCAAGGAACCATTTATTCTTCCACTTCCCATTTGGCGTTCAGATGAGACTCCCAGGGATCTGCGGTGGTTTTTAAACATTACCAATGGAAGAGAGTATCTACCCCAAGTTAAGAGGCAAACAAAAAGCCACCACACATTACAAAAAAGAGTTACCAGAAAAATAACTCCTACCCAAGTTTCACAAGAAGAAATTAGTTAATATTCGTGAGGCACTGATTACACAGATAAGTGCTCTTGAGCATTTCCATGAGAAAATTAATAAGCACATACTCAAAAGAACTAAGCACCACTTGCAGAAGGGCTTGATTCTCACGCTGCCCTCCATTACAAATGCTGTTGGCCATCTGCAGATCTACTGGATCTTTTGTCTCTTAAATAAATTTAATCAGACGTGAAAGACATGAGTCCAGACTACGGGTCACTGCCCGGAATTCCCCAGGCAACCAAGTGAAGACACCGACTGGAAGTCCATGGTATAGTTCCTGCTATAGAAACTGTGAAAAACACTATAGAAAGGGGAATGAGGTTCTGAGTCTTAGCAAAACCAGTCACAGGGAACACAAATAATTCCTTTATAAATGAAACATTCTCTCAGCATTCAAGCAGATGTAATTTGGTTTACCTAACAATCCGGAACAGTTCCTTGGGCAGGAGTATTCTATATACTCTGGTACATTAACAGCACTTATGTTGATTCTAGAAACAGTAAGCCAATTGCTCAAACTGCTGTAATAAATTTCTATGATTATTCAACTTAAATAAGAGTTTAGCAAGTGCCCCTTTTTCCCCTTTCTCTTAAGATGACATCGGAAAAGATATTTTCGGGTGTTATCCACTAGGCATTGAGTAGCTGCTTTCTGTGGAAAGAAGCATTCACAGCAAATTGAGAACATGCACTTACTAATTTGGAACACTCGCATTCATGCATTAGGTCTATGTTCTGAAAGTATTTTTAAGTCATTCCAGGAACTAGTACTTGAAAAGCAAAGAATGAAGCTTCCCATCTAGAGCATGTTACACCTGGGAAAAGTTCCTTGATGAGCAGAGCTAGCTGTTAAACTGAGAAAAAAGATAAATCACATTGATTATGGTCATGAGTCCAAGACAAGCTTAATTAAAATCAATGGAGAATTTTCAAGTGAAGGGGGGAAAAAAAAAGCAAAGTGTTCTCTCTTAATTATGTTATGGAAATTTTCTCCAATTGATACCTGTCCCAAGCCACTGTAACTAAAACAACCTACAGATGTCAACCTGTAAATATTATTTCACTTCATCAACACTGGAGCTTGGAAGAGATACAATCCTTTCTCTTCTCCCTCCAAGGACTTTCACCAGCCCTGTTCAGCTCTTCTTTTCCTGGAAACTGTGGCTGCTGTTCCAAGGCAGAGGGGAAGGCAGGGGTAGCAATTCTATCTGTGGCTTTTCCATTGACATGCACGATCTGCCTGCACATGTCCCTTCCACCCTGATGTCCCAGTAATTAGTGTAAGATTATTCTTAAAACTATCAAGACAGTGCTTAGAGAGAACCAGATCCTACAGCTGGTCCAAATCCAGAGATTTTTACTTGCATGACACCCAACTAGTTTCAACAAGACAGAGTCTTACACTTCATATGTAAAAAAAACCCAGTCTTTTTCCTGAACAAGCTACAAGGGCTCTCAAATACTGAGCAAGTCAGTGTGACTATAAAGCTATCCAGCACTCCTTGGAGAAGAGCAAAGTACCAGAAGCAAATGCCAAAGCCATAAAAAAAAAAGCACAGGACTAGCACACCAATATTAACTGCTGCTTTATGCTCACGTACCGTGAGTGACTTGATTTCTCTCATGATTTATTATTTCAATACAGCAGTTCTTTGGCATTGATATCTACACACAGCTACCACCTAACCCAAAGATGACCTATAGTGACAACTACTGCTGCTGAAATCTCTTTACCGCTTCTTGGAAACATTTCTGCCAATTTTTCTGCTCTGTACCCTCTCTGGTCTCCCCGCCCCCCGCCAAGGTTTTTCCCTTAATTCCACAGAAAATGAACTGGAGGCTGGAACCTCTCTGCTGGGAGAGCTGGGGGTGTTCAGTCTGGAGAGGAGAAGGCTCTTACAACAGCATCCCTGGTTTTACTTTCGGAACAGAAATTACTACTCCACCATCCAGCAGTGAAGCCATGGTCAGGCTGGTGCTAACAAATTGGCAATGGTCCCTGGTCCAGCCCTGCTCATCAGACAGTCCCACCACCATCAGAAAAAGCTCTACCTGGCAATAAGGCTGGGGCTTCATCCTGTTGAAAGGAGCTGGCTCGAAGTTTCAGACACCTCCGAGTCTGTGGTACCCACAGCTGTGGAAAGGAACAGAGGTCAATCTGCAGCTGCTAAGATTTGCTTTCCATGGGTTGTCATCTAGAAAACTGAGCGTAAAATATACATCCCAGCAGCTAATGAAAGAAGTTGGGAAGTTCCCTTCTAAATAGCAGGGAATGTAATCAAAGCATACACCTCCCATTAGGGTATTACAAAAAAGGATTTGTCAACTACCTCCACACTGCTGCTCCACTCTAATTAACCACTACTCCAATTATTAATCTTTAAAAATTAAAAAGCCCAAACCCTAAACTGATTTCAGACAAATGTTCAGCCCAATATAGATGAGGTTAATAGCTAGGTTAGGGCTCCTTCCATCCAGGCTCATTACACGTACCGTAAGAGGCCACTAATTAAAACAGCAAGTCATGCATAAATGTACCTACATTTGTTACACTGCCATATCCATGAAAAAGGAGAGAAATTAGTACAGTCAGAATCATTTCGGTTGGAAAAGGCCTTTAAGATCTTCAAGTCCAACCATTAACCCAGCACTGCCAGGGCACCACTGCCCCTGTCCCTCAGCACCACAGCTCCACAGTTTGGAAACCCCTCCAGGGATCACGGGAACTCCACCCCTGCCCTGGGCAGCCTGGGACAGCCCTGGAAAAACCCATGGGGAAGAAATTGTTCCTCGTGTCCAACCTAAACCTCTCCCATGGAAACTTGAGACCTTTTCCTCTTGTCCTGTTGCTTGTTCCTTGGGAGCAGAACCTGACCCCCCCTGGCTCCAACCTCCTGTCAGGGAGTTAAATGATGTAGGTGTTAAACAATTCTCAACTTGGATTATGTAATTTAAAAAAAAGGGGGAGATTTCTAGTATAAAAGTAATACAGATTGCAAAGCAAAGCAAGAGTCCTTAATACCAAGAAAGTGGGCAATAGAAAGGAGTACAGGAATCTGAGAGTGGACACCAATACAACCCCTGAAGGTCTCAAAAGCAAAAAATACCATTCTCTAGAAAGCTTTTAATTTTTATGTTAAAGGATGAAAAATTAATTAGCTAACAAAACACGATTTGACTCTGTTTGGAGTCATTTTCCAATACATTAGCTTCCTCTTCAGAATTCAGCTTTGTTTTGCTAAACAAAAGGAACCACTTCAGCCCGTGGCATGAAGAATCATCTCAAAGGTGAGCTGTGCCTCAAATTACTGCAAATAATTGAGTGCAAGTTCTACACAGTGACACCAAAGACAAGCATGTGGGGAGACAAGCCCAGCCTGACTGAGCAGGCAGCCAGCATTAACAGCATCAATCGCACGTAACAAAGAAGAAATAAACACCAGACTTAGAAGTAGTAACTAACTAGTAGAAAGCAAGTTCAAACACCCACTACATATTTTGTCTCCAGCCCCTTTTTTCCTCCTTTTGCATATTCTCCCTTGCAGCTGCTCGTTCTCAGCCACATTCTAGGATGAGATTAAACGCAACACACCAGTTTTCTAATTAATTTTGCAATTTAAGATACTCTGCTCCATCAGTGCAAAAAGTCATCCACCTACACAGCTTAAGCATATAGAGATGGAGGTACTTCAGCTCACTCCATCTGCTGCTAATTGAAATGGCTAGGCTAACAAAAATTGTGTTCTGTGCAGGGATTTGCACTGACTGCTACACGTTACTTTATGTTATGCCAGTACAATCACTGGAGTTTGATGCAGTTTCCATTTAAACCACCAGAAAGTCAGTCCCTGCCCTGTCTCAATACAGCTCTTAGTTTTTGATACAACCAGACTATGACTTACTGAAGCACTGTGATACTGCTGGAAAGGAAACATTTGAAAAAACCTTATTTTAATTAACAAATTTCATTTAAAAGAGTGGCAAAACCCTCAAAAATTGTTCTCACCATTGAAAACCCTTCAGTCACAGAACCATCTTCGAAACAGCTTCCCCAGAACCACACAGAATCTTCCCGAAGGACATGGTTATGTGATCCCAGACATTCTCATTCATTTTTTCTTCTGCCTTTTTTCCTCTGCTCCCTCTGTTCTGGATTGTAACCACTCAAGAAGTGCAGGAAATTAAGAACACCTATAAAAATTAATTCTCTGCCATATCCGAGTACAGAAGCAAGTGTCAAATAAAAACTTGATTTGTCCTTTAGGAGTGGTGTGACAGCTAAGATCAATCCCTCTGCACAAACTCCACGTGCATGGGTATTCAGGTGTTCCTACAGAGCCACAGACACACCCCACTTGCAGAACGTGTCCAACTCTTCCACAAGCTCACTAGAAGTCATTCTTCAACTTGCGATTGTCTATCATTCTTTCACTCCTTGCTGGCACTTGCAGGGTTGTTTGTACCCTAAATGACTTACACCTCTCACAGCTTTTTCTTCTCTTGGTATTTTTCAGAGATCACTAATCTTTGTGCTAAGAAATCAAGAATTTGAGAAAAAAAAATCCTGTTGCATGGACTATAACAACCTGTGATAGCCAATCTCATCATGTGCTGTTCAGATACTTCCAGGGGTTAATGGGTGCCACAACCAAGAGGAACATGCCGTAGGATCCTGAAAGAGACTTTCTAGTCTAGGTTGGGCCTTGGATGTGAGGTGGTTTTCTTTTTAATTAAAAAAAAAGAACAAGAAAAAACACAGGCTACCTGAAATGAAGCACTTTTGAACTGACTTTTGTAATGTCTAAGTAAATACATAGAGATACTAGAGGTGTATTACTCTATGTATCAAAATGTACTTATTTAGAGGATTAAACCAGACAAATTTAAAATTGATACCTTGATTCTACAGAACACTACCTACTGAAGTTCTGAATCCTCCCCTCAACTATTTCCCTTCAATTCAAAAGGCATTGTCTTTCTCCTGTGTTTTAAGCACTCTACAGACCTTCCCATCCCTCTAATAACATCCTCTCCTAATCCCCCATCACCACACAAGGCTGTCCCCCTCATTCTTGTAGGAACTTCCAATAACTTCTGTATCTGTGCTCGCTTGTTCCAACCCACATTTCAAGCTGAAAAAGCATTTCAACCCATACCTTGGTATTAGCAGGTGAAATTTCCTCCCACGCAGTCAGCACAAGCCCAGCTCTGAAGGCAGCACAAACCAATTAAACTCCAGTGGGTAGGCAGGAGCTCTTCATTTAAGCTGAGAGAAGCATCTTACAGGAGCCACTTCATAAGACTCTGGCTGCAACTTTGTCCTAATTCCTACGACTGTGCTTATTAGCTGTGTAAGGGGCAGCAAGGATGTTCAGCCTGCAGCAGAACACATCTAAGCCTGCATCCTTCTACAGCTCACCAATAACCATCACTTCATGGGTGAAAGTGCAAAAAGGCATTAGAACTTTCAGGAAGCAGCAAGTTCTGCCCAGTTTTGCCTTTGACAGCAGATATTCTTTGACCCCTGAGACTCCTCCAGAGCAGCAGAATAAGTCCTGTGCAGCCTGAGCTTGCCTTGTATTCCAGCTGGCAGTTCAGTGAGGTGGGAGCACAGCTACAAAGCCAGACCTAATTAATTTGATTCCGTCTTTTAGAAGGCTCCCAACCTTGGATATTAAGCTGTATTAGAGATGATTTTCAGGGATGATATTTGCCTTCAAAAGGTTCACCTTACAGCATCCCTTCTTCAAAAGCTGGAAGCTACCACTGGGTAACGAAGGCTGTATTTTCAAAGGGTAAAGACAGGGTTCAGCCTTCAAGGCTGTGTTGGCACCACAGACCTGAGCACTGCCCTAAGAACAGACTTGGTAAGCAAACCCTTCAGGATACCGAGGACAGAGACTGATCTGAGTGCAGATGAGAATTCCACCCTGCACACGATGCAGGGAGTCTGTTCTGCAGCACTGCTGTCATTGCTACTCAGAGGACATCACTGTTGTGCTTTGTTACAAAACACGCTGCGTGATCTAAATAAATACCTGTGCATGAAGGAGAAATGGAGTCAACTGGATTGTCTCCCACAAATACTATGCTGGAGCTTTGTGGATTATTGGAGAAGAGGTTATACACTCTAGGCTGGCCAGTCAAACCATTTCCAGCATGTGGCTTTGACAAACTCACCAGTTATGGCTCTTGTGCCACACCATTGATCAGCTAAACCGCATGGACTGCAGAGCAAGTCTTATTTAAAAGATCAATAAAGGGAAAAAATGAAATAAAAACTCCACTTCTTCTAGGAAGAGAGAGAACAAACTCAACTTCCTCCTAGTACTTCAGAGTAGAGATCAACGGGACAGCAAATAAAAAAGCCATCTATAAAGGGAACAAGATTTCAGAGGCAGTGTCAAGAACAAGGGAAACAATCTTCAATACAGAATCACAGAATAGCTTTGGTTGGAAGAGACCTTTGAGTCCAACCATTAACGCAGCACTGTCAGGGAACCACTAACCTGTGTCCCACCCCCACGAGAGCTGATGAAGCTTCTGCAGGGAAGGTGGCTCCAAGGAGGGCAGACCCAGAGGAGCACACCAAAGCTGGGTACAACACTGACCCCTCCTCTTTGGGCACTCCAAGTCATCTTGTTCCTCCTCTTGTGCTAAGGATGAAGACGTTTCTGACTCCAGAATCACAGAACCATTTTGGTTGGAAGAGACCTTCAAGATCATCACATCCACCCATTCCCCCAGCACTGCCAGGGCACCACTGCCCCTTGTCCCTCTGCACCACAGCTCCACAGCTTGGAAACCCCTCCAGGGATCATGGGGACTCCACCCCTGCCCTGGGCAACCTGGGACAGCCCTGGAGGAGAAGAAATTGTTCCTTGTGTCCAACCTAAACCTCCCCCAGCACAACTTGAGGCCTTTTCCTCTTGTCCTGTCCCTTGTTCCTTGGGAGCAGAGCCCGACCCCCCTGGCTCCAGCCTCCTGTCAGGAGCTGTCAGAGCCAGAAGGTCTCCCCTCAGCCTCCTTCTCTCCAGGCTCAACAAGCCCAGGTCCCTCAGCTGCTCCTCAGCACCCTTGTGCTCCAGCCCCTTCCCCAGCTTCACTTCCCTTCTCTGGCCACGCTCCAGCCCCTCCGTGTCCTTTTAGGAGCGAGGAGCCCAAAAATAACCCTGGAGAATGCGGGCATCGATCCCGCTGCCTCTCGCATGCTAAGCGAGCGCTCTACCACTTGAGCTAATTCCCCTCAGTGTGTAGACAGCTCCAGTGTCTCTAGAACAAGCCAAGTGCCTGGGCAGACTTCAGGAAGAGAAAGGATCTTCAGTTCAAAGAGGCTGAAATGAAGTAGAATACGGTCTGTTTTCAAACCTTCAGAGCCAGAAATAAAGAAACTCTCCTGCAACAAAAGGTTTATCTTTGTCCTAGGTCTGTAGCATCCAAACAGCTCAGAGAAGATGCAGGAGAAATAAAAGAATCTAACCCTGCTGTTATCTGCTCTTCATGACAGGACAGCTCCAAGCCAAGGATTTCCCAAGCCAAGCCCATCTTGCGGCCGAGTAAGACAGAGGCAACTATCAGACTCTTGCAACAATTACTAACATCTGCTTTTCTAAGTTTTCTATTTTCCAATAAATAAGTCCAGTGAGTAAAGAGAAAGTAAAGTGATAGTGACAAATAAATGCTTCTAATCCCACACATCAGAACAGAAAAGTTTAAAAGGAGAAAACTAAAAAGGGCAAAATAACTCCTTTCTGCAACTCTTGGTTACAAGGCTCTGTTAGGGAGGTTGTGGATGAGAAGGGGGACGAGAAGGAGCAAAAGAGTTCTGCAAGGTACTAAAGAATCTGAGAAGAGTGAAGAACAGATAAATAAGAAAAGTCAAAAGGAACTAAAAGAGTGAATAGCAGACAAATTAGTAAAACAGAAATAGCACGGATCTTCACAAAACCCACTGCAAATAATAGAATGATCACCAGCAGAGCCTCTTTGTTGACAGTACTTCAGTGGGTACCTTACAGACCTTGGAAGCACCATCCATTTATCCCCAGCATAACTCAGAAAGCTACAATAGAAAAGGGAAGCAGGAAAAGTTTACACTCGGATCAGAGGCTGGAAGAGTGTAATAGAGTGTACGTCTGTAGGTGAGGGATGCCAATGAAAACTCATTGTGGAAGAAGCTGCATTTTCCTCTGATCTCCTCCAGACACTACATTACCAGAAGGGATTGGAAGTGAGCTGTTAGCTGAGGCTCAGCAACTCCTGGAGGAAGGCTGGATCAACAGCTCCACTGCCCCCATGACTCAAGACACAGCGGTGGCTTTTCTCCCCTGGGCCCAGCCACACACCTCGCTGCAGCCCTGCCCCTCCAACAACCCTTCCACTGTGCCAAGGTTGTCCCAAGCCTTTCCCTTTCAGGGGGCCAGGCCCCTCCTGATGCTTGGGTGCCTGGGCCAAGGGAGCAGGGTCACTGCCAGCAGCCTCCCTCCCCGGGCACCATGCCCGCAGGGCTCACGCAGCATCCCTGGGCTGCAGCTTGCAAGTTGACATCCCATTTATCGTGCTGCAGTTTTACACAGAGCAGCTGCCTGGGGAGAGCTACCTGGGCAAGAGAGATGAGCTCTAAATAGAGGCAAGCTCTAAATGTGGCTCACGATTTTATTTGCCGGAGCTGAAAAGCAATGAGGAGACGCCAAGTGGCTTTATGGCCAAACAAACCATTTCACTTGGGGGTCACCAGAGCACAGTGACACCAGGCAGTAAAAGCCTGATGTGCCTTCTACACAGTATTTGTTTGATGACCCGATACTGATGTAACAGTGTTTGCTTTGTTCTTGATAAGGAAAAATCTAACACACACCTGGCAGCCCTGCTGGAAATCCCATCAGAGAGGGTGGAAATTAAATGGATGTAGAAGGTCAAAACTATGTTTTCCCTCATGAAGATGATCCTTCTGCTACCAGCACGGGTAAGTAAGGAGTGCAGGGAAAGGGTATATGCACTGAGAATAACCAGGCAGGACATTTTATGTAGCATCAAAAACTCAGGCTCCATTATTCGGATCCCTCCTGCAATTAGGAAAATTCTATAAATGGAAAAAACCCACACAAAACTTTTACACTAAAAGTTGAACTGGCATAAACTGGCTTAGCTCCAGTTAAAGGAAAGAGATTTTGCCTGCTTACATTAGCAAGCTGTCTACATTTTATCAACGTCCTCCAAGAGCATCTTTGTTTTGCTCTCACTGCAAGAGAATTTCAACACACTGAAGATAAATCCAACCATGTCTTATTTAAGAAAAGGAGTGTTCTTCTGAAAGCCATTCAGAAATTAAAACAAAAGGAAGGGGGCCTGGCAGGCTGAAGTCTGCCCACATCATTAATCTTTTTTTTCATTTAGGAATAAGACCACAATAGGAGGAGGCTGGAAGAACATAAATGGAAGTTCTAAAGAGAAGTAGAGCATGAGACATGTGTGGGAAACGGGTTAAAAGATGGGGTTTAACGCAAAATCTGACCAAAAATTGCATCTAAAGAGAGGGAAAAGACTCGTCAAAAAATATCCATCAAACTGGGAAGGGAAGGAGGAAAACAATTCTCAGATTTTACCAGATTGATTCAGATGCAATAATGGAATTGCACAACTTCTGGTACTGTTCTGCACTCCAGTCCCTCACTGCAGGTACTGATAACATAATAACACAAAGTCCATTTACTGATATCCTTCCCAGACGTGGTTCGATCTTTTTCACAGAAGCTAACAGCAGCTACTTGATGCTTCTATTCCTTGTCAGTTCAGATATTGTGCTTTTTACAATGGAAAAAACATTTAAATTGCCAGATACCTGGCAATAATTAAGAATATTTCTGTGAGCATTGCTCTTCCCATTGATAATTCTGTACAAATGTTTTAGCAATTCCTAGAGAGGAGTCCATACAGCAGCTTTCTTAAGACTTCAGCCATATACACTGCACACAGATATACAGGAACTAAGGTTGTATCACTGGTAACTATCAAACAAAACCCCCTCTTCCTCTGTGTCTTTCCTTTTCATCTTTCTGCTCCTTTCTTGCTCTGTCAAGGGGTTCGACTCAATCTCCCAAGGTCCCTTCCAACCTCTACCCTTCTATGATTCCATGATCTCCTCACACTTGAGGCCACACAGTTTGTGATGGGATTTCATGTAGCTCTGCCTTTGTAGTTTAGTTGAAGTCAGAGAAGTTCAAGCTGCAGCCTCCACTGAATGCAATTCTACCTGGTCTGTCAGACAGGACTGTTGAAACACCTCTTGGAAGCCAGCAGCAGCTCTTGGCTTAGTCCTCACTTATTTTCCCAGAATATCAGTGTAACAAATTGACTTCCTCAATCTCTATGATATGACAACTCATTCAGTCAAACCCAGACAAACCCATCTGTGAGGAGACACGTACCACATCAAACTGGGCATTCCACAAACCACAAGAACACCCCACAAGGACAGCTACAAATAGGGTGACATCTCTACAGCCTGATCCTGCCACAGTGGGGAAGACTGTAAATAAAATACCAAATATTACCTAAATAAACATGCACAGCTAGTGCCTTGCAGTCCAAATCTTTCTCCTGGTCAGGCAGATACTGTTGATTCCCTGTGCAGGTGGAAGAGCTATAGCAACCATACATTAATCACTGAGTCTTGTGATCAGGAAGCACTTTGCTTGTCAATCTAGATACTTCAATTTCAATTTGCAACCTCCTTTACAAAGGTAAGGCAACGTGCCAGACATTATAGAAGTTATGAACAGTATTGAACCAAAGCTATCAGTTGGGACAGACTCATTGCACTTACCCCCTCAAACCCGTGCACATGTTTGCTACCTCTGTACCTTGGCTTTCTGCCTTCCCTGCTTGGGCAAACTCTGTCAGCAGGGGCCTCTTCTTTTGAAGTCCCATGAGACACAAATTAACATCTATTTTTCATTTACTTTCCATTTGCCAGGCTCTGTCTCATCACTAGTACATGATCTCTTCAGGTTGGGAGCTTCTTCTGGCAGAGACTGTTTCTTTCACTTTCTGTACAACTCCCAGTCTATCTTGGGTAAATGTATATCTTCACAGCTTGGCTAAAGGCAGGAAATAAAGTGATGGTTACACAAAAATCTGTTGAAAGCATGAAAAAGCTTTCATGAATAAACCGTAACATTAAATTGGCACAATGTCAACAAAGGTTCTGGCCGATTCATCTCTCTGGGCATCCATTGCACAGCAAACATTGGCTAAAATTATCCTGCACAAAACGTTCCTGGGTTGAAGTGCACTCTTAACCAAGCAGGCTGTCTTCAGGACTTCAATTATTCCTACATAACAAAATCTTGAGCAAACACCAGAAGCCTGTATTACAAGAGCAACACCGAGGTTGGAATAAAAACTTCCTTGTGCACTGGTGTAAAGAGTCTATATGGGAGCAAAGGACTTCAGAGATGTAAAAGAACAAAGCACCACAGAACAAAGGCCTTTTCTTTACAGACCCTCAAACGCATGATAGGAAACATGCTGGGACTTAAAAAGACATCTACTGGACTTGGAGAAAGGGATTGTGTGATGGAAATCCCATGGCTTCTGCACACAGGACATTTTGCAGCTAGGACGTCACAACAGCATTAAAAACTCCTTGGCAAAGTTAAACGTTGAACAACAGTTTGGAAAACAAACTATTGAAAAAACAAGCTACTGACTCAGGAACAGCTTCTACTGATGTCATATTAAATAGCTGCTCCCCCCCTTAAGTGGGCTTCTGGTCAATACTCTCCTGTGTCAGCTGGAGTGGCAGATGTCCAGCCATGGCAAAGGGTGACCACAGAGCTCTGAACCTGCAGGGAGACAGTCTGCACCCTGAACTACCTTGGTAGAGCTGGCCTCCCTCTTTCAAAGATGACCAGTGTTCACAGGCTTAATTAAGATGACAAATTTGAACGTCACCTTTTAGGAGGTATTAAGATGCCTCAGGATCTCAGAAAACAGACTTTATACCCATCCAAAAGATAGTCAAAATCATATTACTGTATTCCATGTGCATGTGGGTACACTGCATACACTGTTTAGACATAAAACTGCCAGACAGTTCAGATTAGATTTCATTCAAGCTCACAGGCAGCAAATTTCTTCCCTGAGAAGGCTGTTCAGGGCTGTCCCAGGCTGCCCAGGGCAGCGGTGGAGTCCCCGTGATCCCTGGAGGGGTTTCCAAGCCATGAAGCTGCAGTGCTGAGGGACAGGGGGTAGTGGTGTCCTGGCAGTGCTGGGGGAACAGTTGAACTTGATTATCTTAAATGTCTCTTCCAACAAAAATAATTCCATGATTGAGTCAAATGTCTTCATTCTTAGCACAAGAGCAGGAAAAGATGATTTCCAGTGCCCAAAGCGGAGAGGTCAGTTTTGCACCCAGCCTTGGTGTGATTTTCTGGGTCTGTCCTCCTTGAAGCCATCTTCCCTGCATAAGCTTCATCAGCTCTAGTGGGGATGGGCACCCAATTAAGCCTTGATAAAGCAGTAATGAAGCAAAAGATCTTTAAGGCATCAGCAATAAACTGTACTTGCCATGGTTGCTTGTCTGTATGCTCTGATAATAATTTGAGGACTACGAAGGATTGTTTCTTTTATTTTTTTTTAAACCACTCACATTTCACCTTTAAGGCATTATTGCAAATTTTATCTTAATTGGTTCCTCGTGTGGTAATAATTTTACACCACATTAAGTAGTGTTCTAGTTCATTTTAATGCCCTCACTTAATGGGAATAAAATGTAGCGTAGAAAGAAATTACCACACACATTCTGTATAGATGTTTGTCAGCTGGTTTTAGGTAAGAAAGGCATGTATACATGAGAGGGGAACATCGGAGGAAGGTGTGTGCAAAAGAGAAGGAGAAAAGCAAGATAATAAACTGTCAAACTGAGAAGAACAGCGAGACACCAGCCCAGCAGGCATCAATTCCACATTGTTATGTACATCACTGAAGGCTTTCTGTTGCTTCAGCCAGGCTGAACACCAGCAAGGTAGAAGCAAGAACCTGATTAAACACATGACTGACTACACCAGGGATGACAGATTCTGTGTTTGCCTTTAGAGAAAGGAAGGGTGTTCAGTTTGCATGGGGGTGAGTAGTAAAGAACAGGGAGCAAAGGAGGAGAAAGGGCAGCATGGGGATGCAGCTCGAACAGAGTGACTCCTCTGTGGCCCACAGCACCTCAGGGCATCCACTCCCCAACACATTTCTTCTGCTCCCCCAGAGATCTGACTCCAGCCTTGGCTCCACCACAGTTCATTAAACCCTAAGTTCAGAACCAAAGAGCTGTAGAGGCCACGGGGTGAATATTCAAAGCTTCCTGCAAAGCATCAGAGGCTTAGAACTTTTTTTGTACAAGTTTTCAAAACCAAAGCAATCAGCTCAGGCCTTTATAGAGAATATTCCCCTATAAACATCATAACAACAAGAATATTTGTCCTTGCCTGTCCTAGCGTACACTAAAGCATCATAATGACTGGAACAGGAGGGGCACAAACTGCACTCCCAGCTGTCTGAATGCTTCCTGGTGGGTCTCAACATTCCCAGGGCTCCTGTTTGGAATCTATTTCTTCTCCCTCACTCAACTCCTCTCCTCCAAAAGGTCTAATGAACTGTGCAGGTCAGCTTCCTGTCTCGGAAAGAAGAGCTAACATCTTTTCATGACCTGCTCTGACTTCTGCTGCTGCACCAACAGAGCTGCACACTTCATCATATCACATTTGGAGAGAATTGTGTGCACCCCTGGGATGAAAACACTGCAGGAGGACTGAGAGAAATATTCAGTTTTATCTCTATAGTTTTTTTTTCCCCTAAAGCTGCAGATTTAAACATGTAGCTATCTTATGACTATTGAAAAAACCTTTGCAAACAATCATACTAATAGCACTAAAATTTTCCTTACCCTCCCCCCCCACCGTGACTCCAACATTAGGGTTACAATAGAGTGCTATCTCTGGTTACCTTTAAGCAAATATCATCGCATGACTGATCTTAAAAACCTTTAAATAGGACAATAAAACAGAAATCCAGAGTTGTATTAAACCAGATGCTCTGAGTAAAGTGGCCTAAATTTAAGATGCAAAGGAAAACAATCTCTGAAACTCCAGGCTCATTAAACAGACCAGAACTGTACACAGCTCAGGAGGTATTAAACTACCCCACCTGCCATGGAGTTGGAGAGCACCATGGAAGATAACGGGGAGCTTAGTGAGCTGCAATTCAGAAAGACTCCATTAGTATAATAACAGGTTTGCCTACCAGCTCTGTTTCCCAGCTACAGAGCATTAAACAGCAGCTCGCTCTTCCAATAAATTCAGGCTCAGGGGTGCAACTGGTAAGCAGGAGACCGATCTAAACTGGGATAATAAATGGATCAATAGGCAACGCGAAGATGCAATGAGCACTTAATGTGCCGAGGATGGAAGCAGTAGTAGAAGTCATTATTATCTTAACTGTCTGCCAATTGCAGCATCTGAAAAAGTGATACTCTGAATTAGCAGTTAATTTCTGGTGTGCTGCTACAGGTCTCCTGTTTAGTTTCAAAAGAGTTGTTGCTGGAACTTGTTTAACAAGAGGCACAAAACACTCACAGACACGGGAGGAAGCGGCTCCTGTGTCAGGTGTAAGCTGGTAACAAGATCATTAGTGTTGTGCTTCAAAGGCAAATTGAGTATTTCCTGGGATTTTCTGGTTCCTGTGGAACAGAGCACAGCCTGAAACTGCCTCATGTACCATCAACCTTCAGACAGCAGGGAGAGTTGATCAGGAGGTTTATATTTTCACACCTCACTTGCCTCCAAGTAAATATTTCCAAATATTTTTTTATTCCCCCCATGGTGTAGCCCAATTTGTTTTCAGAATATCAAAGCCAGTTCAAAGAATTGTCATCAGTCAAGTAAGAGCCAGCCTCTTCACTGCTTGCATACAACACACTTAGCCAAGTGGGGAGCTGGTTTATACAAGCTCATAAATACAGCTACAAAAACAAAAATAACCACAATGGTAATAATAAATCATCTCAGGGACACCAGTTTCTGGGCTTAACTCTTCCTCTTGGGGAATCTCTGCTAGTAAAAGGGTAAGAAAAGAGGCTTGGCATCTCCAGCATGGCCAAGTACCTTTCTCAGTCAGAACCAGCACCTGAGAACTAGGTCAGTAATTATTTCAGGAAGGTCTTTCCCCACCACACACATTTGTTCAGGGAGTGAACAGTATTAAAGTCAGTAGGTTTGAGATGGATTATTTTTCTCAGGACCCCCAGCAGGATTCAGTGGCAGGTCTGTCACAGCCCTTTTCCTAACTGCTTTGAGGCTTCGTGGGCTGAATTCCCAGCCCTGGGTTACCGAAGTGGGGTGGTAGAGGCCACCTCTCACCCGTGGGAAACGATGGAAATGGGGCACGGGGAAGTTGGGCACAAGCCAAGAGAACCCCACAACTGAAAGCTGCCTTCCTGGAGTTTTCTTTCGTTGAGGCAGAAGAAAATGAAGTGCCCGCTCTCTGACATTCCCAGTCACTACCTGCTTCCAGAAGGCTTCTCCTGAGCATTTCTCTTTGTACTTCCCCAGGCAGGAAGAGAAAGTTGAACCTGGACACGGCTGTCACGGGTGGCCAGCTTCACTCCTGCCAGCCAACACAAGCACCTCAGCAGATGGAGCTTCTCACTCGTGCAGGTGAGCACATCCCCTGCACTGCCCTTCTGGTGGAAGGCAGCACCACGAAGCACCTCATGATTTTCAGAACATAATCAGATACACCGGGGTGGTCTTGCTTTGAGCCAAACCCAATTCCCATGGCCTCCAGGTATGACCTGCCTACTTGTGTGACACCAGGTTTGAGTCCTGCTTCTGCTCCGCCTTGTCCATGAGCTTTTCTGAAAACTTTTAGCATAAGAATTCCTGAAAGCATCAAAGCAGCAGCTACCAGTACTCAGGTAAAGGAATTCACTACTGTGACTGCAGTTACCACAGCCTCTTACATCTGATGGGAATATACTCCCCACTTCATGATCCACTGTGATCTGTCACCTGGCTCTTAAAGTATCGTCCCTGCACTTTAACATGTTGCTCCATCTTTCTATTCTACTAACAGAAGGATGAAAAGGAGCAATGGAAAAATCAATTGACAGCCAATAAAGCAAGTCTCTTGCTTGTAAATACCAGCTACAGCACAGGATGCTCCTCAATCCACATGGGAGTCACCACAGAAACACATCTGAGAGCAGCAACAACCAGTGACAAAATAATAAGGTGGAATTATGTGTAAAAGAGCCCAATTTATAGAATCACAGACTGGTTTAAGTTACAAGGGACCTTTCAAGGTCATCTAGTCCAACCAACCCCCTGCACTGAACAGGGACATCTGCAACTAGAGTAGGTTGCTAAGAAGTCCTATTCCAAGAGAAGTGGCAGAACAGCATTTGTGAGCCTCTTGCACCTTGGAAGAGTCTATCCCAAATGTTTTCCTTATTTGGCTGCCTGACAGCCTTCTTGGGGGGTACTCTGTGTCTTCCCCAGCCCATGCTCCCCTCCCCAGCTCTCGGTTGTGGTTGGAGGCAGCTTTTCTACAGCAGCATCACACTGTCTTCTGGGACAATTCCTTCCTCCCATCAGTTAGGCACTAGAAAAGCAATAGCCCTGGGCTGGTGGCATTGGTTGTGCTCCTAGGACAACACTGGGCTCCAAGGACAGGATCAATCGTTGATGGGCATTTCAGGGACAGATGAAGGCAAAGACCCAGCAAGTCACACAGAGGAAACCCTTCAAGCAGGGTCGTAAACTGGAAACCAGGACTTCAAGTAGATTAATTTCTACATCATTTTGATGCAGCTGAAGGCTGCCACAGGCTAAAGCTTCTTAATACGAGTGATTAGTGTTTGTTAGGGAAATGTATTCTAGTGCTTTTTTCCCCAGTTGTTGATTTAACATTTCCTTTGAAAGCAAACTGTAATCTTCGACAACTAATTTGGTGACAATTAAAATGAAATGTGTAGAAGTGCTGAATTATCTCTGCCTCAGCACAGCAAAACTGGACCCAGTTGCTAATGTGAGTAGATCTTTTCCCTCATACTTTGCTAAGGTTATTACAGAAATCCTGAAATATGGCCTCTTTGTGCAGGTCTAATTCCCAGCCAACTCAACCCCTACTACATGCTTACTTCAGTACAGGACTTCTGAGCAACCTGCTCCAGTTGCAGACATCCCTGCTCACTGCAAGGTTGGACTAGAGGAGCTTTAAAGATCACTTCCCACCCAAACCATCCAGTGATTCTATAGTGCCAGATTGTGATTAATCAGATTTAATCTAATTAAATCAGTCTCAGAAAGTAATAGCAAACAGGGACAGTGCCTTCCTAGGAACTGCACCTCAGAGCTCTGCCACCCGTCCTTGGGACACCTACTCCATGTAGGACAGGATAACCAACCCATAGCATCTCCCATGCTTCCTTCCCTTCTGGGAGTTCTGTACCCCTCAGGATACACTAAAAAGAATCCCATCTTTTTCTGCACTATACAAACCCAAGATGTCTACATCTCCTTGCACCCAGTGGCCATGCCCAAAGATCAGTCGCAATCAGCCACGGCCACGCCTCAGACAATCCCATTGGTACAGCTCACAGCAGTACATTCCTGCTTCAGTTATTCCAGCCAGCAGAACCCAGGCACACTCATGCTTTGTCGTGCTGTGTTCCTGTTAACATCAATATCATGTAGCCCATACAAGCCCATGCTTTAGTTTTTACATACGTTACAATGACACAGGATTAGCGATGCAACACGGGCACTGAAGTTTAAATGTTGCCTCATGAGAAAGAACCACAGGGATTTCTAAAGTAAAATCCACAATGAAGCTCTAACAGGTTATTCCACATTTCACCAATTATCATTTTCTTACAAATAAACTCATGTAGGAAAGATGAGTTCTTTCCATGCTGAGGTAATGAGAGAACCTACTGTGAGAAAGTGATTTTAGCTGGCATGATACTGAATCAGTGGCTCTGTCAGAGTGTATGAGATTTCAGATCTGAGTAATCTGCCTCTGGGTCTTTCAGAAACAAAAAAACCCTGCATAGAAGCAAACAAGAAAAACAGAAAACCCCCACCCACTTTCTTCAGTTGCTCAGAGCCCTGGCTAACCTCCCCTGCAATGGTGCCAGGGATGGGGCAGCCACCACCTCTGGGCAGTCTGGGTCAAGCTCTCACCACCCTCAGCATCTCAAATTTCTTCCTTCTCTCTAGTCTAAGTCTCCCTTTTTTAGTTTAAAACAATCACCCCTTGTCCTGTCCCAACAGGCTCTGCTAAAAAGTCTGTCCCCATCTTTCCTACAGGGTTCTACGTACTGAAAGGCCACAAGAAGGTCTCTCCCAGAACCTTCTCTTCTCCAGGCTGAAGAACCCCAACTCTCTCAGCCTGGCCTCACTGGAGAGATGCTCTAGTCCTCAGATAATTTTTATGGCCTCCTCTGGCCCCACTCCAACAGGTTTCTGTCTTTCTTGTCGTTATTTCCATGGTTTTGATTTATTGTTGTCTAAAGTGACAAGCAGAAACTCTAATAATCACAAGGTAAATGAACCTTGCTGGGATCAAAGCACGTGGCTGCACCAATTAGCAGCTGAGTAAACAGCAGCATGACAAACGGCAACCCTTTAATTACAGTCTCAAGCACAGTGCCAGGCATGTCATATTTTCTGTTTATCCAAAGAGTAAGGAGCTTGCCACATGTTTGTCATGTCTGCAAGGACTAGAACTGGCCATCCCTGCTCCCAGGCACCCGAGTTACCTGTTCCATCTCCCTGGGCAAACACTGCTTCCAGCCTTCGTCTGCTGATGTTCTCCCTGGGACCCTTGGCTTCCTGTCTAGCTGCTCATGAAGTTTCTCCTACTAAATCAGCTGAATGATGCTGAGATGCACCCCTCCCATTTCATGCTTCCCCTTCCATGCACAAAGGAGAGGGGTGACTGAAGAGGATGAAGATCAAAAGGCTGAGTTAAGAGACCGAAGGACTTCACTGTGAGACACTTGCTGAGGATGTCACAAAGAAAACTAAACAGACAGAAGGGGAAAACAAGAGTCTCTACATACACACCACCCTAAAGTCAAGCCCAGCGTAGCTGTGTGTATGGGATGCTAGTCAGTGAGGGCTAACAAGACCCAGCGTGGTTTTGTTCCTTGATCTGTAGCAGATATCACTTAAAGTGTTGGACAATTCATAACTATTTAAACACAAAGGTAAAATCATATGAAAAACATGAGCTTTGCAATTAAATCCCTTCAACACATGGTGTTGAGTTCCTGTAAAATGCTGTGAGGTTATTGTTCTTCTAAGCATTGTTACAATAAAATGAGCCCCCAGTTAACGTACCACAGATTAGCAGTATCAACCAGCTCTCCTGAATAAAAGATGCAGGCATACCAAAACACAGACAGCAATCTGACTGGGATATTAATATTTGCCAGCAGTAAGCAAGGTCAGAGAAATGCCAGCATCTGTGTATAGAGGAAAGAGTTTTGAGGTCAAGGTATCTTCCATTGTGAGGAGTGATGATAAAACGAAGTTGATTTGTGTTGAAGGACATTGGACAGGACAGTTACCCAGGGGACCTGGAGAGCACTGTATGGTGAGATACCATCAATTGGCTTCCCTGGGCTGCTGCCCTGTTTGGATGGTGGCAGAGGACCCTCAGCTCGTGTGACCTGTGCCCATCACGCTCCCGTGCGAGGCACGCAGCTAATTCATCACAAACCCATTTGCTGGGAAGCAGAGTGTTTGACAGCTCCTGAGCCTCCTCGCTCCATCACACTAAAAACCTCTGCTTGACAGAAATACCCAGTCAATTAAGGGAGATGGCTGCAAAGAACCGAAATGGGTTTGTTGTCCCCCTCCTTCCCCCATTTAGACCCAGTAGTGTTGTTAAAGAAATTTAAAGTGTTCCAAAGGCAGCGACAGCACTTGAACAAGGGCTTCCCAACAGCCACTTAACTGCAGCAATTGCCAACATATTTGTTTGTAAAAGATAATTGCCCTTCTAGATCATTCAGGAAACAAGCCTGGCTCCCAGCTTCAAAACTCCCAACAGTTTGTGTTTAACTGTAGTTAGCTATTAAATGCCTTTTCTTGTATACTGCAAAAATAAAACCAACCCAGGGCTACATTGAGTCACATGGAATGGCATTTTATGGACTATGAAATACATACTTGGAGTAGGTTTTGAAAATACAGTGTATGCAAATGCCAAAGATTAATTATTTATTGCTAGACCCACTGCAATTTCATAATATATTTTGAAATATTAACCAGGGCTACGCTTAATTTGGTTACATATAGAGAGGGGAGCTTTGAATTTCAGAGTATTCACAACAAAGTAACAAGTACAAGAAATATCAGAGAACATTTCCTTGGTTTTATACTTTAATTCTTCATATGATGCTCCCACCTTGTTGTGTAACTTTTCTATAAATATTTGTGAGATCAGGTTTTATTTCCGTGAGGGGTCACATAAAACAAGAATTTCCACTGTTTTAGTAGAAACAGTGTTTTAAATGGACCTATCCACACATAAGCAGAACAAACTCTTACTTTCTCCATTCACTCACATATCACTTGCTTTTCCAAGGGCTCCCTTCCATGCCATTTATTACGTTGCACTCTTCATGGGCCACTAACACTGATGTGAAGTCACTGAAAAAATTAACATTTATTAAAGTGCTACATGACCTGCTTCAATTTATTTCCAATTAATATTTATAAATAACTGCTGCAAAGATTTAAAACGTACCCTAAAAAAATTTAAATATAACTTCTGTAATCCTTACTGGGCAAATAAATTCTTTTAAATGGAGTATTCACTATCAGACTAGATTTCTGCAACCAGTATTTTGGATTCTGGTCTTGGTAACTTCCTATATCTGAGAAAAAAAGTTACAGTTTACAGGGCTCATTTAACTGTTCTGTCTTGGTTAGAATTGTTTAACAGGAGACTTTCTCTCCTCTATATGCTCCACTTTGGGTTTTGCTTTGGGGTCATTAATAGCTTCTTCAGCTTTCCTTCTCTTCTCACTCTCGCATTTTTGTAAGTGTATCTTGAATAATTAAAAGCACAGCACCATGCATTTCAGCTCCATGAAAAGCTGTTATTAGAAAAGTGTGGTGTCCATGTCACCTTTAATGCTCTCATGGCTCTGCACAGATCAAAAAACAATGACAAGTCATCCAAGTAGGAGTCAGTTCTCAAAAGGCTAAAGGTACCTGTGCTAGAAAGACAGTAATGATTTCCTGAGAGCACCAGAATAGTCAGTGAACCTTTGTCTGCACAAACACCAGCAGTACACTTCAGATGAACCAGAGGAATTAATGCAGACAATAACACACTGGGATGGCTCAACTCCATACACCAGTTACTTAAAAACCAGGAAAACACAGCATGTTTTACTTGCTTTCAAGTCTTTCTGAAATTATGTGAACTAGATGGTTCTCCACGGGCAAACAGGCTAAATCCTGGTGGCCAAGCTGCTCAACCTGAGTCAACAACATGCTGCTGCAGGATGCTGGGCTGCAGCACCAAGGGCATCACCAGCAGAACTGCAGTAGTCGCTACCCTGCTCAGCACTGGTGAAGCCAGACCTGGAATACCACACTCCCTTTTGGTCCCCACTAGAGATAAGTATGTTGACAGGCTGGAGAGGGTCCAGAGAAGGGTCCACGAAAATTATCCCAGGACTGGGAAGATGCCACTGAAGAAAGGTGGAGAGAACTGTGTTTGTTCAGCCTGGAGAAAAGAAGGCTTAGAGGAGACCTTATCACCACGTGCTGGTATTTAAAGGGTGGCTACTAAGAAGATGATAACTCCCTTTTAACACCAACTCACAGAAAAGACAGGGGTTAATCGGTCCAAGTTAGTCCTGGGGAGATTCTGAGACAACACAAGAGGAAAAAAGTCTCACCACGAGAACAACCAACCACTGAAATCATCTCCCCAGAGAAGCAGAAGAGTCCCCAACATTGGACATAGTTAAGATTCAGCTGGACACACTGCTGGGCTATCCTATCTAGGCCATGTTTTCTCCAAGAAAGGTTGGACCAGGTGATTGTGAAGGTCCCTTGTATCCAGCAATTCTATTCCATGTAGCAAGAAGAGAATTTCTCATACCTAGCCCAGATGTACATTCCGACCTGATGGCAAGTACGGACCCTGGAGCTGACACCAAGGATGCAGAAGACAGCCCAGTTTTTTTTCTGCAGCTCTTGAGCTGTTAAATCCTTCTTTGATATACATCTGCTTTGATTTTTAGGTCTTATTTTATCCAACCCATAATTGTTTTAAGCTTACGCCAGGAAAGGAGCAAAGAAGTGTTATCCCTGCTCTCCACAAGGAATTTGACAAGGAGTTTGGTTTTGTATATACAGGCTAGAAGTAATTGCATAAATAAGTATACCATGGACTTCAGTAAAGACATTTACATGGTATTTTAAGGATTAAGCACTAAGCAGCATGTGCATCAGACAAGAATGGAAGGGCAAGACAATTCCTCAGCTCCTTACACCAGACATCTATATTCTGGTGGGTAGGGAGCAAGCTATGGTTTATATCAGGTGACTTTTGGGACAAAGCAAGGATGTTGGATGTGAAGAAAGCATGCCAGAAACGACAGGAAAAACAAGTGGGAAAAACTACAGAAATGGAGAGCAGAAGTTCAAAGATCAGTTTGGTCAGACATAGAAGCAAAGCCCATCCACAGTTATTCGTTCAGCTTCTGAGATTCATCTCCTTCCAGGCAGGCTTGACCTGCCTTCTCACTGCTTCTGCAACATCCCTGTGGAGGAAGTTTGGTTTTTTCCCCCCAGTGAGCAGCACAGAAATATTTCATGCCAAAACCAATTTCAATAAACTTTCAACCAACTGCATGTTAATCCTGACAGAGGACCTGTGATCCTCTGAGCCCCTAAAGACCCAATGCCTTCAAAGGAATCATTTTAAGAACACAAAGGCAGCTAAATCAACACTTCTAGGATTACAGGCTAGAAGTGCTGTGAGGATTTTGATGCCTAACTCTGAACCTGATAAACGTTGTACTCCCAACCTCGGCACCAGCCACAGCTCCTTCCTTGATGTCCCTTAGGAAATTCCCTTCTGAATGCTATGACAAATTTTCATTTGACACCTAGTTCACATCTAAATCTCAATCAGAAGCTAAGGGGATATGAAATATCCTAATTCATGCCCTTCAGGGTTAGATGTCCACACTGGAGCTTTCACACTAGGTCATTTTTTTAGAGCAGCATCACTTGTTTTTTTTTTTTTAAAAAGGACCTGGGAAGTTGCCTGCTTCCCCTCCAGAGCAGTGCAACAAGCTCCATTCCTTCCTCAGCATTCAAAAAAAAAACAAACAAAAAAAAGAAATTAGAAAACCAAACTCATGACTCAATAGACTGCCAGCTGATCTGACTCTGGCAGTCAGTGTTTGCATGAATGGAGAACAGAAGAAAAGAAGGATTAGAGGATATGGAAGCAGGGGTAACTGTTTCATTCAGTTTGCTGGGGACAGAGAAGCACGTAAATCCATATTTCAGAGCTTATCAGAGCACCTGCAGTTCAGGCTCTTCTCCAGGCTGATGGCTGTGTTTTGGGCAATTCCTGAAATGTTTAAGCAGCCCTGAAAACACATCCAGAACCTTTTCCAGTGTTAACACCCTCATTGACAAGCGACGGGACAAGGTACTGCCATGTGATTCTTGGTACCTCTCCAGGACAGTGAATGCCTCAGTGCCAAGAGACCACTTCTGCAGGTGCAAGAACCACCTCCCCAAAGAATCTGTCAGTGCTGCCCTAGCCAGGGCCACCCACCAGCTCAAGAAGTTAAAAAGGCCAGCAGCAGGTGGCAGGAAAAGGAAAGAACAATGTTCTTATGACATGACTTTTTCACTGTTGCATGCCCAGGAAGGTTTGATCATCCAGTTGGGAAACAGAAATAATCCTATGTAATTTAGACAAGGGATCATGTAGCTCTGATACCTGGGACAACCACCACCCGTGGCTTCTCAACAGCCAAGAGCCTGAAACGCATCCACATTAATTACTTAATCACTTATCTGGAATGATGCATAGCTACATAAAAACCAAGATCTCCATGTGCAGAATTTGCCTCCATCCACTGGAAGAAAAATATGTCTAATGAGTAATGTCATCAGCAATACTGCAAACAGCAGGCATCTGCCACGCTGCTTACATTAAGCTCCAAGTGCGGAAGGTAAATGACATAACTTCTGCTTCCCCCCCATTACACTGCAAAAGAGACCAAAACCTTGCCATTAATCACATCCTCGCTCTTAAGCAGCTCCATACCATTACTTCAAGACAGGTTTTCAGCGAGTAATAAAGAACTAACAGGATAATGGTAGTAGAATAGCAAATGAAATCCCTTCTTGCTCACATTTGTTCCACTTCTCTGCACTAATAGTAAAAATACCTAAGATGGGACACTGAAGATACCCAGATGCAGTGCATTAAAATGAAGATGGGGGAGGAAATAAAAGCTAGTGGATACCATTTTCTCTCATGCATCATCAACTGCTTTCTGCCTTAGTCATACTAAACTGCTAAGGAGCAGTAAAAAGCTGTAACTGGAGAACTACAGAAGACTCAAGTCATGTAAACATATGCTAGCCTAAAGAAATAACAGTTCCCTGCATAGAGACATCCCTCCTAACCATTTTCTTCACCTGTATTTTCAGGTCTGGAAGTATCTGCAGTCATACACCAAACATAGATGCTCCCTGAAAAATAGTTCCTGAAAAAAAATAGCTTGCATGGCCTTAACTCAGTGTATAAAGCAATGGGGTTTTGGAGGCCACTTTAGTACCAAGTAGTTACAGAAGAAGTCAGATCTATAGTGAACAGAAACAAGAAATCATATGTTATGTCTCCACTTTGTCCTCATCTTTCACAGAGTCACTCATCACTCAAATTTTCTCCCACTAAGTTTTATGGTGCAGTTGTACTCCTTAGGTTTCCACAGATGAAAATTGATGCTGGGATTCCACCCTGCACAGAGCCAGGTGAATCCAGACTTGCCTATGATCTTCTCCAGAGTTCCAGCTTCATAAATGTACTCAGTGTACTGGTTCCAGCCTTTGTTTTGACCTTACTCCGAGTTCCTAGTTTATAATCATCTAATATGGTGTTTCTCTCACAGGGCTGCTCTGGGAACTTCACTAAAGCATCTCATAATGGCCAAAATAAAGTGTTATAACCTTGCTATTGTTAAGAGTTCATTATTGCCAGTATACACATTTTTCTGTTACAACTGTGTTATGAGCTGACAGTTGTTGCATAGCTGGTTGTTCAGAACCATCAGAAAGTTGTCTACAAAATAACTGTGAAAACATTTTGAGTTATATACGTATTATGGAGCATCTCTGCAGGGAGGAAAAGCTGGGAGACCTGGGGCTGTACAGACTGGAGAAGACTGAAAGGAGATCTTATTAATCCAGGATATAGAGTCATCAAGAAAGTGAGGAAACATTGGACTAGATGTGAAGGTGATGGGAAAAATGGCTAGGGAAGGTTTGGTCATTTTCTTTGGTCCTTCCTTTGAGGGAAGAAGGGAGAAGTCACTGTCATCACTTAAACCAGCACTTCACTGAACTAACGACTGGTTCCCTAGAAGGAACAAAACTTCAGACAAATCATCTCCACATCCATTGCTCAGGTTTCCAATGAATTTAAAACATACTTTAACCACTTACTGGGCAAGAGGTCGCACAACTTTTGAAAGGAACAGCCAAGTCAAAGCCTTATGGAGGGAACAAAGCTGTTTTAGCATGTTGCTGTCAGGAATGATTTTAGGGAATAGATAAAAACCTAGTAAATCACATTTGCATCAAAAACCTACATCACAAACACTGGCTGAAATATCCCCTTGCTACTGCTGCAGCCCAGGAGTCTGACCTTCCCCATTACGTTTAACACGAGACAAAAAGAACCACGCACCACGGACAGTAGAGAATCATCTATGAAACCTCTTAAGATAAATATTTGCACACACTAAAGAAAACATGAAGAAATAAGAGGTCTATGAAAAACTGTTTGAGCTCAAACACAAAACCTGTCTTTTTTCATATACTTATAAATTAATCCTTTTACGGAAAGGAGAAGAGCAGGCGAGCGTATATCACACAACACAATTCCAACAATTACTTATTTTTTATTTCCATCTATAAATTTGAAGATGCAGTTGCCAGCTTTTCTGGTGCCTCCTGTAATTTTCCTGCAGACGGCAAGTCTCCAGACAATTTATGATAAGATTGATACATTAAGTATAAAGTGGTTTTATTATTTAGCCCTTACTGCACATCCACAATTTGCTTATCAAAACCTTTCAGGCAAAACACTGTTTTGTCCTAAAACAAGCTGTGATAAAATTGGTAAGGCACAATTATTCACAGCTTAAAGCCCAGTTTTAGATGCTCTCTGGCATCCATTTAATTTCAGCTACATGAATCCCTTGAATTTTGTGCCCGTCCACCTACACAGACCAACAAATACTAGGGGTTTCAATATGGGAATCTTTTCCCTATACGTTTTTTATTTCAAATGCTGACCCTCCCCAGATTTAAGAGCAGCCTATCCAGTGACAGCAGCTGAAATCCACACTTGAACTTTGCATCACCATTAAAGACTCTGCTCCCAGGCTTGTGCTTGCATATGCTGATTAAGGAATTGAAGAGTGGCACTAACAGGCTAAAGGTTGCACATGAATAAACTGATCAAAAAATACTACACTGAAATACTTTTAATCCAAAAATATTGATTCAACAGTAAGCAAACTACTCCATTAGAGTCCACTAACAGTTCAAATCCTGGCAGAAACAAAACAGGTGGGCTTTCTACAAGCCCAGCTCCCTCAAATCCTCCTATTTTTGCTTTCTGGATTGACTGAACAATTCCTCAAGGAATAATTCCATCCCATGAGTCAACACCAAGACTGCATTTGCACAAACACACATGCAGCAATGTATTTAACTTCAGTGACACTCCTCTAAAACCTTTCTATTTTCCCTTTCCACAAATATACAAGCTCATTTCTTCCAGGGATGGCTGAAGGTTCTGTGATAACTGTTAGACCAGACACACTTCTGAAGAAACCACAACTTTTGCATTAGGTGAAAACTTGACTTGTCCATTTTAAACTATTCCAACGAACTGAATTTGATAGAGCTTTTTAATACTTCTCAGCAGTGTTTGTGCAGCCTTCTCTTTCTCCTCGGCACTCTTCGCCCATACCGTCTCCATCGTGATGCATTAGGACTAGAGATTCATACCATATGACAACAGAGGAAAGTGTGTCACTTGACACAAAGCAGAAGCCATCCAGACAGCCACAGAGAGGACTGAAGCGACATCAAAGTGTCAACACTTAGAGAAGCACCACAGTAGAATTTCTGAACAAAACTAACATTCTCTGACAAAAATTTCTTGCAGAAGGTATTTTTGCCTATTAAAAAAAGCAGCTTTTCTTTTCCTAGTTGTTTCTTTTCTCTCCAAATAAGACAGTACTTGAAGCCCCCCTCCCAGCTTGGGAGTTGGACTTGATGAGCTTTGAAAAGCCCCTTCCAAGCCAAAGCATTCTATGAACACCAACACCTAGTAGAAGAACACGTAACATTTCACTCTATGGCAACATCCTCAAGAGTTTTGTAGTTTGCAATTAAAAGATTAAAAAACATTGACAGATATGTTATCAGCAGTTACCAAAAGCCTCACTGCTTTTCTAGCTAACATCTGCCTGACCAACACACCATCATTAAGACAGAAGCTCTCCCCCAGGGAACACACCTCACTAACTGTTAGAAAAAAAGTGACCACTGGTGTAGTTTCCTCTCAAACCAATGTTTTAATGGAGATGCTCCACAAGTTCACATGGGAAGTTTGATCTTTACAGCTTCCCTCTGCTGATGCCGAGCATCCCATCATATTGCATGTCTTGGAGGCTTCTGTAGGTCATCAACTCCCATCCACACAAGGTAGAAAATGTTATGAATATTAGTATGGATGTGTCAGTGTTCCAGACACATGGGGCCAGGTGATGCACACAAAGAAGAAGATTTCAGTAGTAAATAGTTTTCTGAAACTTGGCTCTTTGAACTCCTCTGACTGAATAGAATGATTTAAATTACTGGCTTAATAAAAAAAAGAGCACATGCACCCATTTATTCCTTTGAGTGCTGCTCCTCACTGTTTCTTTTCACCAGCCAGGAAAGGAACAGAATTATACACAGCTAAGACCCATGTCCAGACACTTCTGATGAGCAGGCACTTGCCATGCCATTCCCAAGTAAATCTGTGTCAGGACAAGGCTGTACAGCCAATATTTCTAACACAAAACTAAAATTGTGGGTAGACTTCAACAGGAAATGGGGAAATGTTTAACAAAAACTGTATGAAACCTCAAGACATCATTTACTGCCCAGAGAAGTGTGGAGTCTCCTTCTCTGGAGACTTTCAAGACCTGTCTGGATCCATTGCAGCATGACCTGCTCTAGTTTTGTCCTGCCCTAGCAGGGGGGGTTGCACTCTATCTTCTGAGGTTCCTTCCAACCCCTAACATTCTGTGAATCTATAACAAAAACATCCTCAAAAACAGAGGTATTTTCTTGCTTACTCAGAAGTCAGCATATATTACCTTCTGACACTGGAAAAGCCTTTGTTCCCAACTAATAAAATGAGAGCAGAATGGACCTTGAAAGCATCTTAAAGTAATGGAGGACTTAAGAAAATGGATGATCAGATACTTTTAGCTTGGCAAAACCTGCCAGCACATTAATAATAGATGCCCAGAGCTACTCAGCATGATGTAGGGATCTGCGAAACGCTACAGAGCCAAGTCTCGTGCTAGTGAGGCCCTGGCAGAGCCAGTACACATGAAAGAAGTCTGCCCGGGAGGATGGTCCAGCGGGTATATTCTCAACCACAACACTTGGCAGGTTAGCAGAGGGTACTCATTTCTGCAGGCTTCCTAATGGTTCAATGACTTCATCTAATGGCACCTTCTTAATAGTGATGCACTTACTGAGCCCAGCCAGTGGCACGGCCGCCTCGGTTACAGCTCGATCCCTCTGGGTAGAGATGCCCGAGTGGAGGGACATGAGTATGCAGCTCCTGCTGCTCTCGGTGGGAGATGAGGTTACTCACTCCTGTAGATAAACACCAGCCTCATTTATTGCTTTGGTTTTAGAGAAAGAAAATTTTATGTGCATGGACTGCCTTGGAAATAACTTTTCGGCCTCGATGGTTGGGATTCACTGTCAGATGTGCTTTTGTCATCCAGAGAAAGAGATGCACACCAAAAAAAAGGTTTGCCTCCTAAGAGATTAGGATTGCTCCTTCCTATTGCAGCAAATGAGCTTTATTTTTTTCCGTAATTCCAGTTACCAAAACTTAAAGAAATGTAACACACCCAAAAGAAACCAAATGTGAATTCAAGATTCTTCAGATGCAAAGCAAGCAGCACTTCTACCTTTCAGCAGAAAGAACACAAACCTCTTCCATCACTCGAGATTTGCCAGAGTTCCAGCATTCTGGGGACACTTTTTCCCTATTCCCCAGAAGACCCTTAAGAGGCCGAGTCCTGTCTTTGTGAACACAGGCTCCTGGAGAGGTGACAAGCCAAGGGGACAGCCCCAGCTGAGCACACAGCCAGTGCAGCTGCAGGTATCCGCAAGCCTCCGGAGAACTAATCCTGTCAGGATCAACTCAGACCTCTCAACACCTGAAAATAATCCTTCCAGAAGGGACTCCACGGTCACCACATCGCTCCTCAAAGGGATTTTTGCCTTCACAATGATTTTTAGCACCTTTAAACCATTTGGCAACCAGCACAGAGTTAAAAAGAAATGCGCTCTCGGATTTCTGAGCCCACTCAAAGACAAAATTCAGATATCAAAACGTTCATGTGCTCATAGTCACTTGTGACCCACATGAAAAAGGAACCATGGTAACTGCATGTGGAAATGTGAAGCAGCAAGTAGAAAAAACCAGCCTGAACTACAACTCGAGACTTTCTGGGGGGCCTAAAACAAAACATTTCCACCCTTCCTTTTCTAACCCCATTACCTGTTCTGGTTTGCAAGCACCTGAGGCAAGATGTATTTCAGATACACATCCTAGTCCAGAGCCAGCCACCGTAGGCTTCAAATGCTCCTTAACCCAGCATCAGATCTGAGGCATTAATTACTCGGGCTTCCCAACAGATGAACAAGCAGAGTGAAACCCCAGCCATGCTGGAGCATCCTGGCATGTGCACCAACTCCAGCTCAGCCTACAAACCCAACCACAGCCTGGAAATCTCAGCAAAAACCAAGAGATTCACATGGCTGAGAACTTCAGAGAGGCCAGTGGAACCAGATACAAGAGAAAACTAAATCATTACATTATTACCTGTAAAAGGAAGAGGCCAAAATCCCCATTTCCCAGCAAGATCTCCGATTAACTTGACATCCTCCTGGCCACAAGGCTCTGCAGAAACAGTTCTTCAGGTTCCAATGCAAAACAGCATCACAGGGACAAGACTTGAGGCACCCTGCAGAGAGTCCTCAATACAAGGACATGGACCTGTTGGGGCAGGTTCAAGAGAAGGCCCCAGCGATGCTGGGAGGGCTGGAACCCCTCTGCTGGGAGCCAGGCTGGGAGAGCTGGGGGGGTTCAGCCTGCAGAGGAGAAGGCTCCAGGGAGACCTTCTGGGGGCCTTGCAGGACTTCAAGGGGCCTGGCAGAAAGATGGGGACAAACCTTTGAGCAGGGCCTCTTAGGACAGGACAAGAGGTGATGATTTTTAACTGAAAGAGGGAGATTTAGACTGGAAAGAAGGCAGACACTTTTGACACTGAACGTGGCGAGAGCCTGTCCCAGGGTGCCCAGAGAGGTGGTGGCTGCCCCATCCCTGGCACCATTGCAGGGGAGGTTCCCCGGGGCTCTGAGCAACCTGCTCTGGCTTGCAGATGGCCCTGGTGGACTGGATGACCTAGAAAAGATCCCTTCCCACCCAAACCACTCTGTGCTTGCTGCTTTCCTAGGCAGCACCCTGCATCTCAGCTGCACAGGCTGAAATGTCATCAGTGCCTTCAGCTGATTGCACAGATTAACAGGAGCAACTGGTTATAATGAAAACCTAAACACTTACCTCCATGATTGCTACATAGCTCATGAAAAAAACCAACATATTAAAGACAGGAAGGGCTTCATCACCTAATCCAATTTAAATAAACTTTGGCACTTTGTGGTTACCACTGGCACAGCTCCATGAGCTTTGGCTTTCAAACCACTACAGTTAAATTATACATTAGTAATATAACTTAAAGCCATTCCTGGCATCTAACATACTTCAATATGCTTAAAGTCATTTCTGACATTTGCATGAAGTTTGGATTTAGGCTACCGCCACTCATATGTCTAATTTGCCACTGCAAACTCACAACTTGCAACAGGAGTGTTGGAATGGAAGAAGTGCTTCCGAGTGCAACAACATCCAGCAAGTCACACTGATTCATCCAGCAGGTATCACTTGTCTACACTGTCTTTTCCAAACTAACCAGACCTTTCTAAATACTGTGTTTCATCCTCCTTTTTGGAAGTGCTAAATAGCATTAAACAATCTGTTTTAATAGAGGAATTCTGTCTGTCATTCACAACTGCAAACCAATTTGCTCTTTCTTCCAGTTTAGAAAGGTAGGGGCTGGAAGGGACCTCTGGAGGTATTTGGTGGCACCACCCCCCTGCTCCAGCAGGGTCACCCAGGGTCATGCTCAGGGGAGTTTGGCATCTCCTTAAAGAAGGAGACTCCACAACCTCTTCATAGCCTGAGCAAGGCTTGGAACTCTTTCTGAAATAGCTGGGAGAAGAGCCAAGAGCTGGTCACCTGGCTTAAGTAAGAAGGGTAACAAAGAAAGGGAAACAGCCCATCCTTTCACAGCTAGGTACTAGAGCCACAAGTCTCCTGTTAATGAGAAAAACAGTTTCAGAAGAAGGATGAGGCTGAGCATCGATTTGTGACTTTGACCAACATAAGAATAACTGCAAAGAGTGGGAATTGTTGAAAACCCCTTCCAAATCTGAGTATTTTTAAGGTTTTCTGAATACACAGAGTACACCAAAATAGGCATCTCCCAAATGTGCAGCTGACTATTGACCAATTAAAGCATCTTCAGTAGCACAGGTGACCTCCATGAGGAGACCATCACTTCAGTTTTCTGAGTAGCTCCAGCTGCATTAGAGGGCAGAGAGGCTTTTCAGGTTTCTACAACTTAAATTATTCATTCTGTAGGAGCAGCAAGGCTTCCGTTTCAGTTAAAAAGCTCAACACCCTCACATTGATGATGGCTACTTAATTTATGGAAAAAATACATGCTGGAGAACTGAAAGACCCTACTCACTCTGCAGGAGAAAGCTACAGCAAGCTTTTAGCAGGAAAAAATAAGTAGCTCACAAGTAGATGTGGAACTGTAGATTTGTGATGTTATTCCTACATTATAATGCACGACAGTTTCCAGCTTGAAAAATTATTCAGCTTTTTATTCTTTCATTGTGGAGACTACACTTCCAAAAGGATTTTTCCTCTGTGCACTCCATTTTTACAAAATCCCATTTCCAAAATACATTTAGGCATACTATGAGCTCCCTTCAATCCATCTAAAAATCTGCATTTAATTGTTGGGTTGGTTTTTGGAGGGGTTTTTTTGGTTTGTTTTTGGTTTTGTTTTGTTGCTTGTTTGGGTTGTTTTGTTTTTTAGGGCTGAAGGAGGCTGCTAATGCTTTACATGTTCACTCATTCCCACCACAGCTTGTGCTCAGCCTCACCCACATGCTCCCAAGATCCAAAAGCTCTTTGCTTGTGAGAGGTTCTGGGAACTGCTGACAGGGCAGTGAAGCTTCATCATTCCCAGATCACAGAGCATTCAAATCTCAACCAAAGGCACTCTAAAGTTGGATGCAGTAGGCTCATTCATTCCCAGCTCCTCAGGAAATACCATCACAATATTGCTTTGCTTCCTTAACTCTTTTGAATCCAAAGGTCTGACACTAACAGGGTAACTTTACAATAGCATAGTGAGAAACTGGCTTACCAAAGGCATGTTAAGAGATTTTTTTCTTAAGACCTTGTTTTCAGTGATATCTTGGGCTGGAATTTCTCCCACACAAAGCCAACTTTCATCTGTCTGCTGAAGGAGGCTTCCATGTCTCACTTCCCTCACACTCATCTAAATGCTCCTCTCTACACTCTTCATTCAATGCTCCCACATAATCTCACCATAAAAACAGTTCAGGATCTTCCTGCTCATGGTTCATCTCCTAATGAGGAATCTTGCTTTTCTTTTTCTATAGCTGCTTTGGTGTCTGTCAAAACCCTCCTTCGGGAAGTTCCATTTGGCTCCTTGTCAAACATATGCTCTCTCTGCTTCCCAGCCAAAACTTCAGTACTGATGAAATAAAAACAAACACCTTTCTCTCAATCAGCTTGAGAGACCTGGGGAAGAACCAGCTGTCATTATTCCACAAAAATAACATTTACCACTATCCCCCTGCTGCACTTCATAAGATTTGCAGTTCTACTACTCCATGCTGTTAGTTTCTATACAGTTAATTTCTCTGTTTTGTCCAGTAGAAACTGCTTGCTGCATTAAGTACAAAACCTTTTTTCCCCTTTCTTTTTTACTGTAATGCTGGCATTTACCAGGTAGAAAGGGTTCTCTGCTGGTTTTGCTTGAACTTCTCATTATCAAGAGCCTATATGTAAAAGGATGACTTTCAGCAACTATAATGAGTGCTGGAGGGCATTCAGCAACTCGTAAGAACAAGTCCCAGATCACCACAGCATTATAAAACCCATCTGACCTGAGACTACACACGAGGTACGGCAGCATCTGAGGAAAGACAAGATAAGGAAGTATAGTAAAAAGCCAAAAGACTAAAATAAAATCTTTTACTACCTTTTTATTACCAGGGTCTTAAGCACTCTGTATGTTCCCGTGTCCAGAGAACAGCAATTAAATTCAGCTTACCACCGGCTTTTACAGACCTACCAAAGGCACAGATTGATAGAGAGATTACAGAGATTTCACTGGTGGGCTTTTTTTAATGTGTGACAACATACTGAAAGCCATCCCTGTGCTGCTGGCATTGCTGTCAAGGAATTACAGGTCTCACTAAGTGCAGTGGGGTATGATCCAAAACTGCTGGCATGCCCTTTCGGAAGGTACAGCATTAATGGCACTCGGATGAGGAGAGAACTGTTTCCTATCTTAGCACGTGGTCATTTGGTCTGAGAAAAGCATTCCAGTTGCAGAAGATATGGCCATGACTTTGGACACTCACCTTAACTGGACTGAAATTAATACTTGAGCAATGAGCAGCTCCAAGTTCTGGCTTGAGCTTTCCCAAATCCCACAGAATCCTGACCACAACCACCTCCAGAGTTCTCTCACCCAACATCCCATAGCTCCTCCACCTCCTCGCCCACCATCACATCTCTACTTGGTTTTTGTTTGGGTTTTTTTCAGTTTTGTTTCAGTTTTTCAAAAGCATGTTGTTGACTAACAAGGATCTTCATTCCACAGCTGCTTTTGAGACATGGAGCCGTTAACAGCTGAATTCCCCCACTGGGGAACTAAACCTGTCTCATCAAATCTGAGCTGTTTCAGGAGGCAGAGCAAGGCATTTTCTATTTGCTATCACCCACATCCTATTTTCAAGGCAAAACACTGGCAAAAAGGTCACTTAGGCCACCAATCTTGACCCTTCTACTTTAATGGAGTAGAAATTAGGTAGAAATTAGTACTAGCAAGGAGACAGTGTTTTTATCTTGACCACTAACATTTTATATAAACCACAACATTTCCTGCCCCCCCCCCCCTTTAACTCAGAACTTCAAAATGTGACCTAGAGGTGAAAAACTCTATCACATTATCATCTCTGAAATGACACCATCACTTATTACTGATCCTTTATATTACTCATCTAGAACCCAAAATGTGCAGTTCATTTCCCTGCACAGATAAACAGGCTTTTTGCCCCAAAATGACTACTTGGCAATTCATTAGAGGACTGAACGAATGAAATATATTTTTGCTTCAACACTAATGAGTTCAAAAGATCTGACATACTACATTGCATCACGGAATTAGTGTCTGTGAAATAGGGAATGACAGGGCCATCACAGGTACTTCTCATTTAATTTGACACTGCAGTTTGATACCAATGGATACAGCTGAGTACCAGGGTTGTTACTGCCATATCAATCCCATTCCCATAACATCACATCCATAAACTAAAAAACTAATTATTGCAAAGCAATGCAAGTTACCACATATTTTAAATACCCTCTGAATAAAGAGCTGAAGGCCTTTATTCCTCACACTCTGCTGAGATCATATAATCATAGGATAGCCTGAGTTAAAAGGAATGTCTGGAGATCATCAGTTAAATCCTTTCCTCATAGCAGACCCAAATTCACCATCAGATACACTTGAGTTAGATCAGGTTTGACAGAGGTGGGATTTGAAACTATTCAAGGATAGAATTTCCACAGCTTCTTTGGAGAACATGACCCAGTGTGTGATTGCTATCACTGGGAATTATTTTTTCCCCCCTCACATTCAGAGTTAGCACCATCTTGCATCCCAGGTCCATTGCCTCTCCTCTTTTCAGTGAGCACAGCTGAGAAAAAGCTTTCTTACCAGTATCTGCACCAAACGTGTGAATTGATTCTGGACCTAATCAAGCCAAGCACAAAACTTCCACTCACTTTTCTTGGGCAGTATCAGGGCCCAAGGATCTGTGCTACTGGTTTGACTCTTGTTCAATTAACTTTTGGGGTGTTTTTTTACATGAAAAAGTAACTTGGATATCAGAAAGGAGCCAAAACACAACACTTCTATCCAAAGAACTCAAGAATTAAGATTTTGCCACTTATCTGTCAACTTCCCAGCTGGGCCCTAAAACTAAAAGGATTTACTTTCTGCCTGTAAGAGACACACAGGCTGAAAAGGTTATCTAAGATTATACAGCCTTACAAGTCCTTGTTTCAGATCCAAAGCTCACAAAAGCAGCAAGATTTAAACACCTCCTAATCATCTGCAGCCACAGTCAATCCCATCCAAGCTCTAAGCATAAACCTATTGTGTGTTCAAGCTCAACAAGTCCTAACCCAAGTCCATCTGGATCCAGCAAAGCTATCCTTCCAAATTCTGCTCTTTTCCAAAGACACAATCCCTCCTTCTGTCCCCATTTTGCTCCTAGCTGAGGCTAAACTACAGCAGTTGCTCCATCACCCAATTACCCCTCCCCAGCAGAAAAGGGAAACCAGAAAAAGGAGAGAGTTGAAACAAAGCTAGGTTTAATAAAACAGCAAAACTAACAGTAACATAAATAATGTAAATATAAATAAAGTCATACTCACCCCAGGGAATGGACAACAGTCACAACAAACAGGAGAGCAGAGCCTCAGGAGCAGGGCAAGGAGCAAGACCCAGCAAGAGAAGCACAAGAAACTAACTCCTAACTCCTCCTTTTGTACTGAGCATGATATTTATGGGATGGGATACACCTGGAGCCAACTCAGGACAGCTGTTCTGGTTTGTGCCCCTCCCACATTAAGCTCCTGCCTGACCCCAAATTGCTAACAGCTTGCAGAGCTTGGCTGGCTTTTCATTCTATCTCGTGAAACCTGGGCAGTCTCCTCGTCCCCAGAATTGTGTCTTGGCAGAAAGTAGCAGATCTTGAAGTAGAAGCAGATCAGGAGCGCGTTCCAATGGTCTTAATTATTTACAAAACTTACTGATAGGGAATGAAGTTCCTGTTACACGTTTATGTTATAAACAGGAGGGGTGGCTACATAGTTTCCAATTTTCAGTGAATTATTTGCCGTTATCATCATCAAAACCTTACTTCTTTCACTTTGTCACCGTAAAAATATTAATTATATGTTTATATGACAATTGAGCATTGAGAAATTGGAGAAATATAGCCTGCTGTAGCCAATGGAGCCTAAAGCTACGCAAGAGCTGTAGGCTTTATTTCTTTAAGAAATAAGCTTTATTTCTTTAAGAAATACACTCAGACTCATAGACTGGTTTGGGCCAGAAGGGACCCCTAAAGGTCATCTAGTCAGACCCCCCTGCAGTGAGCAAGGACATCTGTAACTAGAGCAGGTTACTCAGAGCCTCGTCGAGTCTCACCTTGGATATCTCCAGGGATGGGGCCTCAGCTACCTCCCTGGACAATCTGTTCCAGTGTTCCAGCACCCTCAGTTCAGGAACTTCAGAGAGCTCTGAAAATTCAGAGTTCCTCAAAGTCTGAATTCCCAACTTCAGGATATTTTAACTCAAGTAAGTCTGCTGGATGTAGTGCAACTGCTTCCCATCTTAATGTTCAGTGCAGCTGAGCAGCCATCCAAGAGGCACAGCAGCCTGGTAGGCACTGCCACCACCTACGGTTACGGGTTTTGAGGTTGTTGTTTGAGTGCCCGGGGCAAAACACCATGCCCACCTCAGCTGCCTTAACAGAAGGGGCAACATCCTGCAAGCAGCTCATTGTTGGGGGCTAAAATCCCAAGTGTCCTCACCCCTGCTAGTACAATAGGCACCCCCTCATCCTTCCACCTCCTTTATCAGCGGACAGATGCTTCATCTCCAGATCAATGGGCCAGTGATTTCTTTTACCAACATAAAAAGATGCCGTAATTTACCGGTTCAGAGATTTTTACTTCCTCAAATTTATCAAATCCCTCAAACCCCTGAGCTGTTTAACTGAGTAACTGTTATCTGTCAGCTCTAACCGACGAGCACCAAGAGCCGAAATCCTAAGTTAGAGTTTCCAGCTTTACAAAGCATTTGAAAATGAGATGAAAATCTATGCGTGGCATACATCACTTCCCCACACAACTGCTGGAATTCCACTACGTACGGTAACAAGCAACGGAACGTTAGCGTTCAGTCTAAGGGATACAGTCTCATCTCCAAGCAGGAGGATTTACCCACACCAGTATAATTAATGTTAATGGCAAGCACAAATGTAGCTCTTCTGCATATTGAGAGGAATTGCTCCGTTAGGATGAGCAGCCGCCCTCCCCAGAGAATCTCTAGGCAGGATGTGAACATGCAGGAGCCACTTTTCCACTGGAATCACTGCCCAGTGTGGTCTGCTGACACTTAAACTACTTGGAAAGTAACAGGTTAACCAGGGAACAGCCTATTTTATGCTAACTGTACCAGATAAAACATACACTTCTAACTCAAGACCTACACAAGGCATGCAGAGCAGGGAAGCCCAGGGATAAACACATGAAAGGAGACTGTCAGAGCAAGGAAGAGGAGTTGGCCACACGCTTCCCATTCATCTTCCCTTCAAAATCTCACCCACCATCTCCTTGAGTCAGAGCACTCATCTATCTGTACCTTCGTCGGTACCAAAAACTTCCACTTAACTCTAAACGTTGAAACAAAATTACCCTGTGCTGGTAGTTTTCTCAGAAACCCATTTTCGAAGCAGCTGGAAGGGTGCCACGGCGTGACACATATTAACAGCAACTGGAGTCACGCAGCTAAACCTCTCTGCAGTCCGCTGCCAGTTCCCCCCTTCCAGAATTTCGTGTTTGTTGAATTTGTTTCATTTCCCATACGTTTTCACGTTGCAGTGTTCTGTGGCACGGTGGCCACACCAGCACAGGCACCAGCTCTGGCAGCTGCTTTAACTTTCTAGTACGGACGAGGCCGGCGTCTGAGACTTCTAGTGGCACCAGTAAGAACTGTGGCTGCAAGCCCAAGCATTCATATATCCTTATGATACAGTTTGCTGATGTATATGCAGCTCCTGATAGTTTTAATGACAGATTCATGCACAAAAAGACATGCGTACACTTCTGAGTTCTTAAGCAGACCACTTTGGAGCTGGCATAGGACATTCCCGGTCGGGAAGAGCAAAACAGTGACAGGTCACGGGTGGGTTTGGGGTTTTTTGGGAGGCACACGTGAAGTAGTTCTCCTTATGCAAAATTCCCTTGGCTTCCAGAAGCAAAATCCATCTGCAAAGGTTCAAGAAAACCACGAGGCCAAAAGCTTTTCCTGAACTGGTGCCACCCAGCCTCCCCTGCTTGGGGATTTTTATCCAGAATCCTGTAACAATGTGGATTCACATTTCAGAATCAGGTTGGCATTAAATTACAGAAGAATAACTAGACACTGTCCTGGGAGTTACTGAATTCAACATTAAAATGTGTTTGTTATAAGGTGTAAAAGCTGCCTGTCAGAACTAACACTTTCATGGATCAAAACCTAACCGAAAACTGGTGTTCTTGTCATTTTTCTGTCAAAATCCTCCAGCTGGCAAAGAGCACTGAAAATCACAAACAGATCTTCTTGACTTCAATGCACTTAATCTGTTATCATTAGAGAAAGGGTATTTTATCCTGCATTGCACAATAACTCTTGTTCTCTTCACCTTGTAATTCCTCAAACCAGCAGCCTAGGCAGAAGTTAGAGAAGATGAGAGCTTTAAGGAATCAAGAAACTGTGCTTTAAGGCCACTAAACACTGCAGCGTTCTTTAAAAGAAGAACCAAATCTTTGGAATGAACACGCTTCCACAAATTTGGCTTTATGGGTTTTTTTACCTCACACCATTTTATACCACAGAAAATCAGTGTAGTCCCATAAATTACCTGTATTTCTCAAATGCTGCAAACGAGCTCTACAAGTGCTTTGGGGTTTGGAGCATCGAGAGTAAATACTGGCCAGAGCCAGTCTCACCCCTCCGTAAATGGATGCGAGGTAAAGCAAACCTCCTGAGTAACAGTGATGTCTGGGGTGCAGTTTTGTTGGGCACGCTTTGTACTCGTGGCCTCTGAGGTGTTAGAAGAAGATCTAAAACCACCTCTGGCGACAACTTCTGCTGACCTAAACTGACCTCCACCACCACTCAGGTCACGGAAAGAAAGTGAGCTGTACATTCACATCCTGCTAGGTTACGTCTTGCATCTAAAACATGGCTTTTATTTTTAACTGAAATTAAAATGCGAGCCATTTTGCTGCACAGGCATTTATTAGTGCCTGAAAGATGTGGATATGAAAGTGGAACATTATTATAAAACAGGTAAGTGCAGGAGAAAACAACTACACATTAGTTTTTGAAAGTTGTTCTATCATCCGATAGGTCTTTTCTGAAATACAGCTCTTCCTGAAAGACTTTATATGCATCTCGCTGTAGATTATGGTGGCTGTTCACACTTTACTTCAATTTTTATAGCCTCCAAGTAATTCCACAGAATAGTAAATACAGTTATTATAACCTTCAGAGCCAGTAGAGAGATATATTTGAAGAAAAAAGGGTTTGTTTTCCCTCCCACATGCACTGAAGTAAATCAGGAGTGATTCTGCTGCAGCAGTAAGACAGTAGCTGCAAAACTGATGCAAAGCAAGGTAAAAAAAAAAGAAAGCCAGGAATGCAAAACTAAGGCTTTCCTCACACTAGAAGTCCAAATCGCATCTCCTCTTGGCAAGGTTGCGTGTGTTTATGCCACACTTGGCTCTGTCTCACTAAAGCACATCTGAATGAAGTCCAGACTCGCACTGGAAACAATGGAGGCACACACCAGTCCACCCAGGCTGCCAATCTGGCACGCAGCCTTGGACGTGAACCGAGATCTTCAAATGAAGCGATTGCACCTATTGCATTAAACGCATTCCCCCTGGAACACGAGCAGTTCTGAGGCGCTCTAACTGAAAACTAGAAAGATTAGCAAAGGATTAGGGGAACAAAAAAAACAACCCGACTGTGAGTGCAGCCCACTTTTCTTCCTTACAGACACAGACACACACACACAGGGAGCAGCACTCATCTTAGGAGAGATCATGTGGCAAAGTGATGACTCTGAGTCACTAGAAAAGAGAAAAATCTTTTAAAATACCTTTGGGATCAGGGACTACTGTTAAAAGAAAGCAGAGCACCATCTGATCATCCAGCCAACGAGCCAGAAGAAGGGTTATTATCGTTCCGCAGTGTTTTGTCTCAACAACTCTTTTCAGCGAAACAAATCTGCCAACTTAGTAAACAAAGAGAGGGAGATGCGCCGTTCTGTTGCTGTGAGCGCACGCCGAGCGAGATCGGACCGGAGGGAAGGGATCCCGGGAAAAGTCACAGGAGCGTGTCGGGAGATGCCGCTTTCTCAAAGGTTAAGAGCAGAAAAAGGGCAGGAGGAGGCGGCGGGGCCGGGGTTTTTCCCGCACGGCCCTGACACGGGAGGTGGGCGGGCGGCAGCGACCCGCACCGCCCGGGCCGGGCCCCGCGGGCATCCTCCTCCTCTTTCTTCTCCTCGGCTTCTGCTTTCGGCAGACGGGGGAAGCAGCCCCTGCCCGGGGGAGCCTCTCGGAGCCTCTCTCCCTGCCCGGGAGCCGCCCGGGCTGAGGCACCGTGACCCCGGCAGCGACCCGCCCCGTCCCGCCGCTGCCTCCCCCCCTCCGCAGCCACGGGGCCGCTCTCGCCCCTCGGAAAAACTTAACGAGCCGAGCCGGGGGAGCCGGGGCCGAGCAGCGGTCGGACCGACGGGAGCGGGAGCGGGGCCGGCCGGACGCACACTGCGCGGACAGCTCCCGCATCCCCGGCGGCCGTGCCCGGGGGGGACCCGGGGGGATGGGAGGTGGTAGCGGGGGGTGCCCGCCCGTCCCTCGCCGCCCCTTCCTTCCCTCCCGCGAACCCGCGGCGTGGCCCGGGGGCTGAGCCGCGGCCGGGCACTCACCAGCTGCAGCGAGCAGAGGAAGATCAGCGTGCAGCGGCCCGTGCAGCAGCCCATGGTGGCAGCCGCGCCGCCCGGGAGAAGCCGCCGCTTCTCCTCCTCCTCCTCCTCTTCCTCCTCCTCCTCCTCCTCCTCTTCTTCCTCCCTCCCGCGCTGACGCGGCCCCGGAGGCGAAGCGGGGGGTTCACCGCATCCGGACGGAGCGCCCGGGCGTGCGCGCGTGTCCCGCCGATCGCTGCTCCCACCCTCCTTTGTTGAGCGGGTACCTCTGGGGCGGTGGGAGCTCAGCGCGGTCCCGGGGAGAGGAGCCCACGGCAGCGGGGGACTCTGCTCTGCCCGGCGCCGTGCGGGTCTGGCTCTGGGAAAGGGGCAGGGGACGGGGGTGGGCGTGTGCGGACCGGAGCGGGGATGGGCAGAGGGAAGGCGTGCGGGGAGAGGCGGGGGACGGGGGGTGGGCGGGCGTGCGAGGGATGGATGGAGGGATGGAGGGAGGGATGGAGGGAGGGAGGGCGGGCGGTCGGGGGGCTGCGGTAGGTGTGAAGGGGAGCGGAGCGGGGGCGGCGGCAGCGGCGAGATCTCCTCCGAGAGGGCGCGGGGAGCCCTGGGTGGGCGGTTTGCGGGGATCGCGGGGGGCTGCTGGAGCAGGCGGTGCTAGAGGGGGCACTCGGCGGGTTGGGGCAGGGGGCCGTGCGGAAAACGGTGGCCCAAGACACCCGGAGCGAGCCGCATGTGGCCAGGAAAGTTCAAGGGACTTGGGCGGCCGAGGCGGAGACCGGCCCCGGAGCGGCGGGAGAGCGGCCGGGCGGACGGGGACCGGCCCCGGAGATGCCGGGGCAGCCCGGGGGCGAGCGGAAGGGCATTGTTCGCTGCCTGCGCTGTGCCGGGGGAGGATGCGGGGACGGGGACCCGCGGCGGGGATGCAGCCGAGCCTCGGGGAGCCCCTGCGGAGGAGGCTGGTGACAGCGTGCACGGTTGTGTCTATTATTCCTCCCCGAAACATCACCTGTCTCGGACCAAAGTGGCTACATAGATGTAGGAGACAGGTGATGTTTCGGGGAGGAATAATAGACACAACCGTGCACGCTGTCGCTTTAAAATATTGTTGCACATGGATGAAGTGTCAACTACCTTTTTTTTATTTTGTTTCCCCTTTTCTCTCTCCAGCCAAGATGGATAAATCAAATTGTTCTTTGCAGGCATCAAGGCACGTTCCACTCACCAGACAGCGCTTTCTGACACCCTGCTACCAGCTGCTCTTCCATGATACACAGACTTCTGCCAAAGAACCCTGAAGCTTGCCCTGAGGAGAAGAAAAAAAACATCAACCTACCTTCTGCAAGGCATTTTATCAAGGTATCTGATTAATGTCTTTATGGGATACACAGTACTGTACCCCCAGACTATGTACACCCTTTAATTTACGCATTAAATGGTAGTGACAATAGTCAACTAATGACAAACTGCTGCAAAATGGTATTGTCTTGGATTAGATTTGGAAAGCTGCTTGCTTTTTTTTTTTTTTTAACACTTCCAAGTAGGAAAGCATTAAGATGGCTTTATATACCAAACCACAGGAACAACAGAAAATAGAGTAAGAACCAGGTTCTGCTCACCCAGGGTATGTGTTTCACCAGGTATGTACGTGAGGAGTGCAAAATGTAACCCACATTGCACAATATATAAAACCTCAATAAAACAGCCTGAGATTTGTATTTCTAGGTATGGCTTTCAAGATAAAATTCTACCTGGGGCTAAACTTTACTGAAGTTACATGTTCTGAGAACATATTTATTTTGAAGGATGAATACTTGAAGATATGGAAGTAAATTGAAAAGGTGATAGTCGCCAAAAAATCCATTGTGCCATCCTGAGCTGGTAAATTTTATGGATAATTGGTTTTCTGTACAGAGGGCTTAGAGCAGAAATCTTTTCTCTGGACTTCACTGGAGTATTTAATACACTACCAGTTAAACCCAATAATGCAGAGGTTAATAATAAGAATTGCAGGGTGGGTAAGGAACTAGCAAAGGAAATGGCAAGAGCTAGTGCTGAAGAGATTTTACTTGCACTCGTTGCTTTCAGCCTCTGCTTATACATCAGTGGGATGAGGTCTATAACTCTTCCCCCTCTATTTCTCCCCAGGGATAGTACCCTTCTGAGGAGTAGTTAAATCCTTACTTTTCCTCATCAAAAGAAAGCAGCTACATCCCAGTACTAGGATATATAAAAAGCAAAAAAAAAAAACCCCAACCCTTTTATGAACCACTTGCTTCCTTCCCTGTCCTTATAAATTGCAGAAATTCCCACTTCCACTGAAAGAAGTTTCCTAGAGCTCTACAAATCTCTTGACATTTTGCCATTTGCTTTCTCATGCTCCTGAAATATTTTACAATTTCTGCCCTCTAGTTAGCCAAAACTGATCCCAAAATGAAAAGGGCAGTTGTGTAAAGCAGATTTATTCCTGACTATAAGGTTCCACAGACCAAAAAACCTGTTATCTGGGTAGGGAAGCAGTGAGAAAAAAAGTTAATGAGCAAGCAACTCGATTTCCAGTGCAGCACAGAGAACTAAGGTATCAGGATGCAATTGCCCCAGAGCAGAAAGCACTGGGAATAGGAGAGATACAGGAGAGAGAACCTGGGTCAGGAGGAGGTTAAAAATGGAGTACGGCTATGAGAAGGCATACGAGAACACAGCAGGGAATGAAATGCAACAATAATGTGCAAAGCAAAGAGGAAGGACTGTATTTGATAGGTTTCTCTACCCATTAATTGAGTAGAGAACCTGATAAGTCAGATAATCGTAGGAACTAATTTCCAGCATCCTAATGAAGACAGCCCTAATACAGCACCTTGCATGGCAAGAAGGTAGGGAAATGGTGGAGGCCCTAAGAAGCTCCATGGACCAGCTTAGTGCCCAGAGAGATGGGCTGGATGGGTGCCAAGTTCATGACCTTGAAAAGAACGTGTGGACTCCAAAAATCTATGGTAGGTTTGTGTAGACAGGGACATACCTGGGCACAGTTGTACGAGGCCTTAGGCTGAAGCTGTAATTTTAGTAGACCCTCAAGAGGCTGTGCTTTTAATTTCTCTGCATTTAAAGGAGAAAACCAAGCTTGTTCACATTTATGGAAAAATAGCATCACAGATGTTTGTGAATCATAGAGTCATAGTCTTGGTTGGAAGAGGCCTTTCAGATCATCAGGTCCACCCACTCCCCCAGCACTGCCAGGGCACCACTGCCCCCTGTCCCTCAGCACCACAGCTCCACAGCTTGGAAACCCCTCCAGGGATCATGGGGACTGCACCCCTGTCCTGGGCAGCCTGGACCAGCCCTTGTGGGGAAGAAATTGTTCCTCAAGTCCAACCTAAACCTCCTGTGGAAAAACTTGAGGCTAGTTCCTCTTGTCCTGTCACTTGTTCCTTGGGAGCAGAGCCCAACTCCCCCTGGCTCCAGCCTCCTGCCAGGAGCTGTCAGAGCCAGAAGGTCTCCCCTCAGCCTCCTTCTCTCCAGGCTGAGCAACTGCAGGTCCCTCAGCTGCTCCTCACCAGACTTCTGCTCTGAACCCTTCCCCTGTTTCCTACAGGTCTATTCCTTGGTAGGTTGTCTTCTTCAGACTCAAAGACATGAATATTTTGATTTTCAAGAACTGAAAACATCACTAAAATGTCTCGCATCAAGAAGACAAAATGAAATTCATCATATTTGTCTGCCCTTGTAGCTCTTTAACGGCATGCAGTGTTCTTCTACTAAGCCATTTACTTGTCAGCCTGTGCTGGAATTTTCCTCAACCTGCATCAAACTTACCTGGTGACCAGCCTGGGCTTAACGAGCCGCGTTTCGTTAACGAAGCCCATCAGACTATGGTGATAATCACAGACAACAGCAGAAACCCTTCCTTTGTAGCCTGACCTTGCCATCTTTGATCATGAGCATTATTCAGAGGAAAGTACTGTTAAAAATGAGTAAGAGCATCAGAGGATAACACTAATCCTGGAAAGATTTGAGCATTTATTTAACTTTAAACCCTGCAAGTAGCCCAGATACTGTGCAGGCCTTCGAGAAGTACATGCTGGGTCTGCAGCACCAGAGCTTGAGAACAGACTCCCGTGGCCTCAGATTTCACCTTTGATTTTAGCATTCAGTGCAGAGAGACTGCTTTGTAATTACTTTTTAAGCTTTCCCAGAATGAGAGAGAATACGGGGCTCAAAGTGTGCCCGCATCGAGCTACCAACAGGTCCCACTTCAGACAGACGTGCAGTTGCAGTAGTTCAGGAAAACATTCCCTTGTGTATTCCCCAAGCTGTCCTGAAATACCTCAAGCAAACTAGAAACCCCATGAAAAGATACCTTTAAAGACAAATGAGGGTTTCAAGGTATTATCAGTGTTTTTAGCAAATCCTATTTTCAGTTTATCCTTCGGAAGGCAGATACACAATAGAATGGTCCAATTTTTCATTCTTATTTCACACCTGCAGCCAAGAAACTGTGTTCTTCGTTAAAAGGTAAGTGCATCGCGGAATGGAAATGTTTGTTCATTGTGAGCAATGGGTTTTATTTTAAAAATAGGGCCAGTGTGAGGAACCAGGGTCAGGCTCAGCCTCTCGATGACCAGGACAGGGACCAGTCAACGTCAGGACCACGACATCGTCCCAAGGACACAAGAGCCTCAAGTGCACAGGTACTTGAGTACAAGTGCTACCTTCTTGTTCACTGCACGTGTGAGCAGCCGAGACCTGGAAAGCTCATGACAAGCATGTTTCTGTCTGAGAATTGGCCAGGTCGTGATGTATGTGAGGGGCTGAGGACTGGTCAGCTCATGACATGTGTGAGGGCTGAGGACTGGCCAGCTCCTGACAGGGGTGAGGAACTAAGGATGCACCAGCTCTTGCCAGAGTTTTCATGGTGTGAGACCTGCCCAGTTGACTGCACATCTGAAGGGCTGAGGCCAGTGCAGCTCACTCCATGTGTGAGGGGCTGAGACCTGACAAGATCGTCACAAGTGTGTTTTGGTGTGAGGCCCAGCCAGCTCATGACCCAAGTCACCAGCAGACTCCAGCTCAGTCTGGGTTTGATTTCTCCGTCTTTGCCTATTTTTTGTTTTTTTTTTTTTGTTGGCGTGACGCCCGTTACCACGTCCCTGGCAGCAGGAACAGCCCAACTGGAATCCAGCACAAGGGCTTGGCAACAGTCTCTCCTCTTCACTACAGGAACAAAGAGCTGACAAATACTGAGGGTTCTTGCCTTGTTTACAGGTCAGGGAGGGATTGATTCTGAAGCGCTCCGTGTAAATAAACGTCACTGCAATCCTCCAGTTTAATATGGAAAAGTGTAAGGGGAGGTGCAGTGGAGTTCACAAGAAGGGAGTTTACAGCAAATCTTGTTGCAAACAGCCACTGCAAGTCAAATAAAGGCTGTTTACACAAAAGGCCAAGTTTTTTTCCTAGCCTCGGGAGTATTTCTTGGTAATAAAAGACACTTTTTGGTGAAGAATTGCTTGAGGTGGATGCAAATACACCAGAAGGATTCTTACTGACATTTCCCTGATGAGAACAACCCAACGACAGAGAAGGTGGGTTTTGCCCCACTGACACCCTGCACTCGGGTGCCCGGCTGCAGGTGATGGTGCCAAACATCTTCAACCATCCACCCCTCACCCCTTCAGTGGTTCAGCACTCTGCCCCTGCCCACGTTTACATAGAAAAGTCCTCCAAAAGGCAAAGCTGAACAGCTCCAGTCTGAACAGACAGCTTCCCGTCGCTCGCTGCGGCTCTGCCGCGAGGCGTCGAGAGGATGGCACCGATCCTGGGTGTGTTATTTGCAATTGAAGGGGTTGGGATGCCAGCATGGTTCAAGATTCTTGTGATGCTTGTACCTCCTGCTCTGGGTACGTTCAGGGCTGCCCCTGAAATCTGGGGGAGCTGAGGCTTGACTGGGGCTTGTTGGCTGAGGTGAGAGGTTGTTCCACACGGCTGCTGAAAAGTTCTGCGGTTGGCGTCAGTAGAGGCAATGTTTTTATCTGAGTAATTCACATTGATTTTCCAGCTATTTTCACACGTTAAATGTCAGGTTTTCTTAAGAAAGGCAAAACTGACTTGTCCACTTAATGCCAAATAACAGAATTTACTGAAATTACGGTTATTATAGAGTTTAAAAAACCCCCTTTGCTGTGTCTGCAAAGCTGAACTATTTCAGGTACTTCAGCCAGGATCTGGCAGTGGAAGATGCCACGAGGTAAAGCTGCCTTCCCCTCACAGAACCCATACACGTGTGGGGAACGTCCCATGTCTTCTTGTACAAAGCCATCAGGTGAGATTCTGGGAACAATGAATTCCTACTTACAGGACTTAACTGGTGTCTTCTTTTTTTTATAGCAGTATTATTTGCCGCGTTCATCTTTTCCTTTCGATGAGCTCACAGTACAAACAATAACTTTCTGGGAAGGAATTGTCTCTCATTTTTTCATCAGAACAAATTTCTGTTTGCTAAACCAACCTGATTTACTAATTAACATCTGGATCTTATGTGCACACTATGCACACACACAATAATTCCATAATTATATTATATTAGCTATTTAAGGGCTCATCTAATTTTACTCTATACATAATCCTTGAAAATGAGATTTGCATAAAGTAATTTAAAATAGACAGGGCAAACTAGGAGTATATAATTATGTGTCGCTGTGAAATAAATACATTTTCAGTTTTCAATTTCCATAGCTGACTTCATCGGAACATAATTTAGCCTCTGAATATCTGAATTAATAATCAAATGACAGCATTCCAGCATCATGGGTGTACTCACGTGGAATTTACAGACAGGGTCTCTGTCCTCAGCAGAGGATTCATCTGCAGCCAGAGCAGGTTGCTCAGAGCCCCGGGCAACCTCCCCTGCAATGGTGCCAGGGATGGGGCAGCCACCACCTCTCTGGGCACCCTGGCACAGGCTCTCAGCAGCCTCAGGGTAAAAATTGTCTTCCTTCTCTCTAATCTAAATCTCCCTTTGTTTAGTCAAAGCCATCACCCCTTGTCCTATCAAGTTTGCTAATATTTGCTGGTTGTGTAAGAGCAGCTCCCGGAGTCAAGTGATTACACAGGGAGCTCGGTATGCATACAAAGAAACTGCATCTTCTCCAGGACAAAGTAGAGCTGGTAGGTGTGCAAGGATCACAATAATCCAGCAGTAACATGGAAGCTGAAACAGTTCCAGACTCTGACACCACATCCTCTGACCATTAAACATAATCCCATGTACCATGTACTAATCCCAAAGGAATTTTTAGCTTGGAGTACCAATGCCATCTGAAAAGTCGGGCACTAGGTCATTGTTTTAATACAGATAATGTAACCATACAGTTCTGCATTCATCTGACATTCCTGCAAGTTACAGCACTATGTTAAAGTTAAATATGTTGGAAATTTTTACCACTGCATCAAGCTCTGTACTTGCTTTGGGGGCTCTTAAAGGAAAACCCCTCAGTCCCAGGATTCCAAGATGAATGCAGCAGGCAGTAGTTTGATGATGACTTTGTGCTGGAAATTAAGAGGACTCCAGCCAACCAAGGAATGAGATTCTAGAACAACTTTCCCGAGGCTATTGGGAGAAACAAATTAAGCCAATTAATTTAGAGATGGAGTTGACAAATTAACGAAGGGAAGTGGCTGACACATAGGTACTCACAATACGCAGACCCTATAAGATACCAGGAGGTCCCTTTGCATTCTAGAAAGGCATCAAAAATTTTAACACAAAGACAGTATGAGGAGCAAAGGGAAGGGGATGCGTCGGGAACAAAAAGCCATCGTGTCACCAGGGATACTGGATACCATGGATGCCTCTAGGCAACAGGCCCTGCCCTGAGACAGGCAGTGCTCCAGGATGCTCGGCAGAGAATGAAAGCAGCATGAGGAGGCTTATCTGAATGTTCCCCTGAACAAATAGCAAATTATGACTGGCTCGTACTTGAGAAAAAATGGCCAGAGCGAGCAATTCAGGAGCAGTGCATAAACTCTTCATACAGCTGCATAAAGAACTCGCTGGGTAACTCTGAATAACAGGCCAGCTCATAAAAACCAGACTGTTTGCAGATAAATTTTGATAGCGGAAAAGGCAAGAACTAAAAGGCTAAATTCTCCGAATAAATGCTTTACTGCAAATACTTCTCCTGGCTCTAATGAAGAGCTTGCTCTAGCAGCAGACAGAAGAGGGCTGTGATGATGGATGATACCTTGGCTATTCAAAGCTGCAAGGATATTCTCTCCCAGGCCTGATGTTTAGCCATTGCTAAACGCAAGTGGTATCCCTAAGTCACTAAGACTACACGAAAGGTCAAGTCCAGCCAAACACCAAGTCAAGCAGCCCTTTGGTCAACCAGCACTCAGGGAACACAGGACCAGGCCAACAGCTAAGGGGGGAGACATCCCTTCTCGTGCCAGGCAGCAGAACAGGGACCAGTGCAATCCTCCCCCCTCTCCCTACCCCCACCACGGTTGTGGCCACAGCTCAGGGCCAAGCCCTGAAGTCTAATTCCAGTTTGACAGCTTGCATGGGTGTGAATACATTGAAGGAAAGAAGAAACCCTGCCAACCTCTGCCGAATTAAACAACTGTGACACACGCTGGGCCAGATTCTCTAACATGCCACAGCCCATTTACAGGGCTGTGACCGTTAACTGGTGTCCCAGTTCATTTTTAATATCTGTACACGGAGGCAGTGATTGCCAGAGATGTCAGAAGAGGCAAGTGCTTTGCTCCAAGACCACCTTCTGTGGTAGATTTTCATATAAGGTTTTAAAACTGGCAACCTGCATTTTCCTGTCTAGTATCAGAGTCTGCTTTGTATCCTTAAGCAAGTTTGCTGGTATGCCTTGATATATTCTTAGGGAACTTCAAGGTAGAGTCCGTGTTTCACAAACTAATCCCTATTTGGCTCTTAATTCACGTCTCAAAGAAGGTTTCCATGGTAAACAAAAAAAAAATAAACTTCAGAAAAGGTTTTGTGCTGCTGTCTTAAATGGCTGATACTTCTGCTTTTTTATCCGCTTGCTTGTGAAAAAGAAAAGGGGTTAAAACTTGGGAGCAAATAACAATTTGTGTAACGTGTCTGCAAAAGCCCAAGCAAGCAGGAACACCCGTGTCTGTCACTTGTCTGCTGAACCAAATATTTCAGAAGAAAGGCACGACGCTCGGTTCCCATTTCCAAATGTCACCCTTCAATAGCAAATGTCATCTTTTCAGCAGGAACACGGGACTCAACAATATCATAACGAACCCGCAGTGAACTTCTGGATATGAAGTTGACCTACCTGCGGTTCTTTCTTCATGCCTGTGCAGGGTTTTGTTAGCCCCAAGGAAAGGGAGGGCAGCGGGAACCGGGCTGGGGGCACACGGGGACTCGTCGCTCTGCGGGTTTTTCGCTGTGAGGGAACTCTGGTCATTCAAAATGTTCCAGGAAATACTGAAATCTGAAAGAAAGCTGTAATTTGTGATGTTTGCTGTTATGCAAACATGTTTCCAGGTTTGATCTGCTCTTTTCTGGCAGGAAAAGAGGAATTATTAAGGAAGTGGCACGAGAGGGACAGCTGTATGAAAACCAGCAGCTTTGCATTCAGCAAATTCTGCTCCTAGGGGTGAGGGACCACGCTCATTAATCTCTCTTTTGGAGTAGGATTTGAAGCTAATCTAATATCTAGACAGTAGAATCGTGCAGCTTGTTCATGTCTGCACATCCACACTCTTCCCAATTCTACTCTTTTTGAGTGGATGCATCTCTGGGAGCCAAAAACCGAGGAGCTGTCCTTGCTTTCTAGTTGAGTAGGCACTTCCCAGGAAACCAGCATCACTGGACATGAAGATGATGTTCTGTTCATATGTAAAAGGAGCTTACAGTGTGTTGATTCCTCTGCAAAGTATGTTTTCTGTGTTATGCATTGTCAATCAACATGTTTCAGTAGTTGAAGAAGGATATGATCAAATGAGGAAGGCTAGAGCTTTGGGCTCCAGGTTAAACTGGAGTTCACTCTGTGTGTGGGCTAAACTTCAGGTGGCAAAGGCCAAGAGAAACACCGTAATAGATACTTTTCAAAAGCTCTTAAGTGAGGACTGAGAGACAAGGAGCACCAAGAGCATTGTAACAGTGTCATTGTAAGGGCATTTGAGAACAGGATCACATTCACACCACATCTCTATGGGAAGTGTAAGCCAAGAACAGCAGCCTTGCCCTTCATCTGCCTCCATATACAAACCCCTGCCCTCTTCTCGAGCCTGACAAAGGCATTCCCCTTGCTGAAGCAGTCTGAATTAATTTGGATTAAAATGAAGCACTGCTATTTCTCCTTTCAAGCTAACTTTGAGGATGCCCTGTTCCCCTCTGTTCACTGCTGGGCGATGCAGTCACTTACCCTGGCAGCGGGCAGGGAGCAACAGAGGGATGAGAAGGAGCACTTGGGACCAGGGAAAGGGCAGGGCTGTTCTTTTTGGCACCGACGCTGCGCTGCTGGCAGAATCACAGTGTCAAAACAGCCCAGCCTGAGAGCACGGGGTTGCTTCTGCTTACACCGACAGAACCAAAGCAGCTCAAGCTGCACCAAGCGGGAGGCTCGGATGAAGGCCACGCAAACCCACCGGGTGACAGCGGCTGGAGCGTTCGCTGGGGTCCCCAGCAGCAAGCAGAGAGCTGCAGAGCCAGCAGCAGTGCAGCCAGCAGTGCAGCTTCTGCTGCGGAGGCCAAAGGGAGGTCTGTGGTGCTGCTGGCTGGCACGGCGCGGCCGGCACGAAGCAGCTCGGGAGCCGGGGTAGCCAATTGCCGCGGAGGACTGGCACGATGGCAGCCGGTGCTTCTCTGCCTGGGAAGGGAATGTAGTCAGATCATCCCTGCTCTGGGGCTCTTAACTGTCCCAGGGGCCCTTATTTGTTGGTACAATCCCGAGCCTGTGGATCTCATCGAATGTTGCCCTGAGAACAGGACGGGAGTGAACGCAGACACCTCCAGGCTGCTTCTGCTCCGCGCGAGCCGAGCGCTGTTTGGCTGCCTGTCTTCTCTCGTTTCACAGCCAGACCTGCTAACAAAGAGAAGGAAGAAAAATAAATACATCTCAGCAAAAGAAAACGATTCTTGTTGTTGTTTCTGTCCGCTGGAACTCTTGCTGGGTCATAGCTTAAACCGTGTATTTGATGGAAATGAGAAATGGCTTGTGATTTGGAATACACAAAGCACTTCCCAGCCATCTGATAATGTTACAGGGCATAGAGAGTTCACTTCCCGGGGTAATCTGGGCAGGACACTTCGTGGAGCTTGTTAGGGAGACATTTCAGTACTTAAGTACAGCCTGCCATTTCTTAAAGGGGACCTATAAGAAATATGGGACAGGACTTCAAGGGGTGATGCTTGTCAATTAAAAGAGGGGAGATTAGACTGGAGAGGAGAAAATAATTTACACCAAGGGTGGTGAGAACCTGGCCCAGGGTGCCCAGAGAGGTGGTGGCTGCCCCATCCCTGGCACCATTGCAGGGGAGGTTGCCCGGGGCTCTGAGCAACCTGCTCTGGTTGCAGATGGCCCTGCTCCCTGCAGGGGGGTTGGACTGGAGGAGCTTGAAAGGTCCCTTCCCACCCAAACCAGTCTGTGGTTCTATGACACCAGAATGAGTTAAAGGAGACCGTGCCCTCACTGCCTCTGCAGGTGACCAGCACTTGGGAAAAGGGAGAATTCCTAAGGCAGGGTGACTTAATTGTCTTAATTGCCACTGCATGATGTTAAGAGGATATTTGTTGGAGGCAGGTAAACACTATGACCTGTAGATAAGGATGCAGCGTGTTACCGATCCAGAGCTAAGCAGCATTCTTTACACTCCTAAAATCATATTATTGAACTGTCACACTTGGCCAGAAGAATTTACTGAGAAGAACTGATGGAGAGATGGGCTCTGGATGTGTGTGCTTGTGCTGGTGGCAATCCCAGCTTCACAAAATAGAGGGAAAGTTGAAAGTGCTCTTGCTGTAATCAACATGCTGCAGGGAACAATGAGACTGAAAAAATTCTGCTCATCCCCTCTTCCAGCCTTCAAACAAGTTTCCACACTCAAGAAGAAAAATGTGCAGTTTCCTTCACTCGTACAACTTTTAATCCTATCTGTGCACATGCGAAGTGTGTGAAATTATTCCAGACTTCTACCTCTTGATTACTTCAAATCTGTACTTGGCAGGAAAGGCTTTTTTTAAGGCTATGGACCCACATTTCTACCAAAATCCTTTCTATCTAAAACTTAGCACTGGCCTTAAATAGCATTCTTCTTACACATTTCTGTTCCTTCGGCTCTCCTACTCATCTGTCACAAACAATTAAATCACTGGATTTTTCATTGTTTGAAATAACTGGTTGCATTACCATCTGGAAACATTACATTTTTAAGTGCATAATTATGGATGTTTGAAAGCCCAGGAAGCTGACTTTCCATGTGCAGGCAGAAGAGGCAGCGTGCTCGGAAATGTACTGTCAGCCATGTGATGAATGGTTAAGAGAAAAGGAGGAGCAATAATTCCCAACTGCTTCTCTGCTGCCTTCCCACCACGTGCCTGAGAAAGCTGAAGGCAGGTTTGAGCAGATGAGAACATGAAAATTCAACGTGAGCCAGAGAATCTGAAATGATTGCGGTGGCACAAGGGGACCCGAGTTGAGCTGTGGCCTCCAAGTCCTCAAGTCCTTGCCCTTCTTAGAGCTCACTTCTTGTTACGAGGCTGGAAAATCAACTCTTCCTTAGCTCCCAGGCAGCGTGAAGAAATGAAGCAGGAAAATGTTTTGATATTCTAAGACAGAAGCTGCAATGCAGGATATTGAATGTCTACAAAAGCAGCGCATCTCGTGGATAGGACAGTCAGTAAAAACCTGGCTAAAACACTAGTGATTGGCTAACCTTTGACTGCTCCAAAGAGCTGACTCCACCCCCTTCCCTGCCCCTGACCTATGTCACAATGCATCCAGCTACCACACTATACTCCAGCTGAAAAGCATCAGCCAGGCCCTCCAGCTTCACTCCTGACAGCTGCAGGTCCAGATCAGAAATCACAGAGTGTGTCCTTTAGACTGCCAAAAATAGGTATCAAGCAATTAACAAATAAATAAATAAAGAGGGAATTCAACACATCGAGGCCCAAAGACAGCACTGAATGTAAATCTGTTTTCATAGTCTCTGTATTCCCAGCTCCCCATTATCTTTCTGATCAGTATTTTTTTTCCTAGCATCACTTCGTACCGAATGACATTTCGTTTCCAACCCTCTCAAGTCACTCTGTGCCAGGACACCCATCAGTCAGCTCCCCTTCCATAATTCTTTCACAAGGTGGGAAATTCTTCACCATTCACACCTCAGGAGATGTCAAGAGTTCAGTCTCCACAGCTTCTATCTGCCAAAGCTTTTCACCTCACTGGTCTGGTGGCATGATGGACTTACTAATCAAACTGATAACTAACTGTTATGAGAACTCCTTAGGGACAGGCAGAATGCTGTTTGAGATGTTGTAGCAAAGAAAATGGAGTATTTAAACTAGAATTTTTGTAGCCTGGATAGCTTTAGATTTACCTGCAAAAAAATGAAAAGTTGCTTGCCACGAAAGTGTTTCGATTTTAAAAACACACCAATATCCAGAAGCTCAGCTAGCTACCCTGGTACCAGACGACAGTTTTCTGGAGGTATCATAAAAGAAATGACTCTTCAGGTGTTTTTAACAGAGAATAACAAAACAGCCTAATGGGTTTTAACTGGAGAAGACTCCCATCGGTTCCTCGCAGAGATGAGAAGCGATGTGATGAAGGGGGGAAAGAGGCACTTGGCCCATTAACAGCTGCAGAAATTCCAAATGCACAAAAGCCACAAGATACAAATTTCAGAGACTCCACATCCTCTTCATTTGTGTTGAGAAGGACAATAAAGATGGATGATGAGATGTTACCAGCTTTGCAGAGCTCCTGGAGTCTATTTCCCATACTATTCAGGGTTGACATACAATTACCTTTCTATTCCTAGATATGAAAAGAAATAAATTGAATCTTGACTTCCTGCTATCAAACTTGGTCACAGATTCAGTAAGAGTTGTCTGAAGAGAAAAAGCTCAAACCTGCGACCTGCATGCCAGGAAACATCTGCTTGAGTAAAACTGCTTTTCCTACGGCCACAAGTTAAAATCCACACAACCAAGTTTGCCTCTGTGAAATTTATTTCTCCATTTCCAAATCAGTTTATCTCGGGGCAATAAATCACCTCTCTTCTCTGCATTTCTGTAACACAGGTATCATTTCTATTTGAATCGCCGTGTGAAACACAGATGCAAAAATCAATACATCAAATTCCCTAAGACAGACACAGGGAATAGCATTTCACACCAGTAATTCCCCACACACACCTCAGGTCTGCATTACCAGCAGCCTTGTGCAGGCATGTAAAGCAATGCAGTTTAGTGAAGGGCAGGATGATGCCTGACCAGAGAGAGGGCTTTGACGTGGCCAAGGTAAGGGCACTGACACAAGAGCAGGAAAACAAAAGACAAAGACCATTTTAAAACAACGCTGAAGAAAAGCAATGCCTATTCCAACTGAAAAGGACCCCGAACGTGCCCAAGCAGCTGGTGGAAGGACTAACTAGTTGTACATTCTTGGGCACTAAAGAAGAGCATTTTAAGCTCCCTAGGAGCTCCCTATCTTTCACAGCAGGAAGAAAGATGCTTTGCACTGGCCCAAACCCAGTTAAGATACTGCTAAGAGCTGTATAAGTTGCCAGATGTTTTTAAACATTAAATATTTTCATACATGTTCTTAAACAGAGACACTTCAAAGAAAATCAAGCGGTTCTGAAGTGGGAGAAACAGTCAGGCTGAATAAATGCATTTCTTTTCTTCTTTTGAATACAATAAATGGCAGTCCCCAGCTCATGATATACTGACTGAGACACTCTGAGGGAAGAACGTGATTAAATAGCTTTTCATCTGGGGCACTGTTTACATATTTGGCCCTGATGATAATGTTCCCTAAGACAATCAATCATTGATTTTAATTTACTCCATTGTGCTGAAGAAAAGAGGGAATTAAATGTAGAATTTGTTTAGCCTTTATCTTGCGCTCTGTAATAATCCAGATGGAACGTATATATTTGCTATTTAGTGACACCAGCATGATTAAGCATTAAGATTTAATGAGCAGCACTTGGTTTCTTTTTTTAGGGCTCATTTATAAAACTTAGAGACAGAAATGATCTATTGGTCATCAAGTTTATCTCTTCACTGTGTTTGTTGGTTTACTGTATGGTCAATAAACACGTATTATTACTTGTTTATACAGAATGGCTTTTGTGAGAGGGACCTTAACTAACTTTAAATTGAGATCTTCAGCTCCCTGACAGGAGGTTGGACCAGGGCAGGTTGGGCTCTGCTCCCAAGGAACAAGGGACAGGACAAGAGGAAGCAGCCTCAAGCTGCCCCAGGGGAGGTTTAGGTTGGAGCTGAGGAGCAATTTCTTCCCCAAATAGAATTGGCAAGTCCTGTCCCAGGCTGCCCAGGGCAGGGGTGCAGTCCCCGTGATCCCTGGAGGGGTTTCCAAGCCATGGAGCTGTGGTGCTGAGGGACAGGGGGTAGTGGTGCCCTGGCACTGCTGGGGGAATGGGTGGACTGGATGATTTGAAAGGTCTCTTCCAAAAGAACAATTCCATGATTCTTTCTATCCATAAATGGTTCAAAATCTAGAGATGTGCAGGTCCCTGTGCAAGACAGACTGCACCTGGTGCAGATGGATAAAGAAAGATGATGGGTGAGAAAAGCAAGGCAGGAATAACTGATGTTAGGTTTAACAGAAGGAAGAAGTATGTCTAAAAGAGACAAAAGGTAACCCTGCAAGAAGAAACAGGAGACTGATTTGAAACCCAAGCACCGTACGACAGAAGGCACACAAAGAAGAGTGAAGAGTCTGGGAAAGAAACTGCAGTGACTCAACTGGGTTATTAATTTGTTTCCAAGTGAGGATGATAAATTACACTGAGCTTTAGACTTGAACATTGTCCAGCTAAAACCAGACAACAGCTACATAACACTTGTAACACAGGTAGAATGATTTTCTGGGAGGTGCATTTTGAAATGAAACAAAAAACACCCAAACCCAGCAAAGCCATCAGACTGGATCGGGGGTTTATGTCTCTTAAATTTACTTCTCAACACAGCAGAGTATCATTTGAGAAAGGGGGGCACTCCCCAAAACCCCACATACATCATCCGATTTCAAAGGGCAATGCAAGAGCTCTACAAGCTTCTCCATCTCTCTGCCTCTCTCAAGACAACCAAGTCAGTGACAAACAGAAATATCCTGTACCAGCACAACAGTAGAGCCAACAACAACACAAACCAGACAAGTTGGGGCTGTAAATTGAACCTGGACTCCAATTTCTAATAATGTTTCTGGTTTGAATGATTAAACAAACTCACATCATCTGGTGTTACACCTCTCCACCTTTAGCTCCCGACATACATACCCTCAAGCCTCTGAAGTGTCCATCATTTGGGTCCCTTATAACTTGGTATGATTCTTGTCCTGTTTTAAAGATGGTCTTGAATAGCGATGAGTAACGATGACAGTATCAGATTTTACAGCAATAAAAATGAAGTATTTAAATGAGAAAGAGAATTTTTACATCCTATATAGCTTTGATTTACCTGCAAGTACTCTCTGCTTGACCTGTTTCAGTGAGCTCGGTCCCGTTGCCACCACTTAAATATAAATAAGTCCATTTAGTTCTGCAGTTGCTCTTTGTTGTGCTTGCCCTGGTACAGTCACCAGGGCTATCCACACGTGTAATGGTTTGTCTCTGGCCACTGCCCCTGGAAGCAAAGCTGCACACAAGCCTGGAGCCACAGGGCTGCAACACCGAGGATGTGTACCAGTGAGTGCACTATGCTGAAAGCAGCTGCTTCCTGTGGAACTCCTGCACCATAAAATTGGGAGTGTAAATGTGGCATGAAATTGTTATTTTTCTTTTCCTGTCCATGCAGGAGTCAAAGAGCCAGTCCCTAGCCAGAGTTCCACATCTGCCTGCTTCAGGCTGTACCCAGATTTCCATTTCTGATAAAAAACCCCACAGAATTTACACCACATGGCAGCATCTACAATCAGCATTGAATCGCCTCACCAGTAGAATCACAGAATCCCAGTATGGTGGGGGTTGGCAGGTCCCTCTGGAGCTGATCTGGTGCCACCCCCTGCTCCATCCAGCAGGGGCACCCAGAGCAGGGGCCCAGCAGCGCAGGGTCCAGCCGGGGTGGGAATCTCTCCAGACAAGGAGACTCCACAACATCTCTGGGCAGCCTGGCACAGGCTCTGACACACTCAAAAAAGTTCTTCCTCAGGTCCAGAAGGAACCTCCTGACTTCCTTCCAGTTTGTGTCCATTGCCCCTGGTCCTGTTGCTGGGCACCGCTGTAAAGAGTCCTACCCCACCCCATCCTCATCATCCCCTTTTCACTATTTACAAGCAGTAATAAGAAGATGGCAAACTGGCTGTTTTGGATTTATAACAGTTGCACTGGGAGCCATGAAGAAAACCCCACTGCCGTGCCCTGGACGTGTAAGAAGGGGACAGAAACTGAGGCCAGGTTTTCAAGCGTGGCAGGCAGCAGGCTGGGGTGTGCTCTGGCAGTTGCTGAGTGCATCTCCCGAAACCACTAAACCCCATCAAACACTCCCTGAGTTTATTACAGAAGCAGCACAGGGCCCCTGTCACCTATCAGAGGACCACTATGAGAACTGATACACAAACACAGTTCATTAGAAGTTGTCAGGACTTGCATGGCCAAACAAGGGGGAATTCTCACCCCCACAGCTGTTCAAATTCACCGAGGCAGCGTGGGGGAGCAACCAAGCACCAGAACAATAGTTCCTGATCAAAACAAGTGGTTCCTCAACGTGAAATAGAAAAGAGAGTCTACATTTGTTAAATTAATGCAGAGATCTAAGTCACACGAATGTAAGAATCCAAAACCCTTCTGCAGGACCCCTGGAAAATCATGTTTATGGAGTTTATTTGCAGATGAACAAATTTAATCCCCGCGTGATTAGTTCCTTATCACCTCCCCACTGCAAAACCATTTTTAGTTTCAGGGAAATGATCTCCCATACAACACTCTCAATTCTTTATTTTCCTGTTTTCAACAGCTTCCTTAAAAGCCAGTTATTTCTTTATTCAATTTCCTTTCCCCTTGGCACAGGCAGCACCTTGAGTAATGACTCACCGTTTTCTCTTGGGCAGGTAACAAAATCCTTCTCTAGATGGTGGGAGCAGTGAAAATCATGACAGGCTGCACTAAGTGTAGAGCAGTTCTCGTTCTATGGTTGATGGAAGAATTGCAGCGTGTACAGGCTCTGAAACTGGCAACTGTTGGGAAAATTCTTCCCATTTAGGTAAGTGTACCAGTACTTAACCAGCAAAAAATTCTGCTGACAAAGCACTCTGGTCTCAAATAGTGAGGAGGATCATTTCTCACTCCTATCCCCTGCTACCTATCAGGAAAATAAGCAGGTGCAGAGAGGAAAAATCAAATCAGGCTGCACGTTGGTGTGCAGCAGCACTATGGGAATGCAGAAGACTCGAGGAGACCAGAAGCTGGATTGTTGTTGCAGGCAGCAGCACTGAGCTGTTGCCAGTTTATCAGCATCACCACTGTCAGTTTAGAGAGGTAGCAGAATTTGCCACATGCAATCCTTGGTGCCTTTCAAGGTGGGTGAAGAGGATGGGAGAGGGAAAAGAAATGTTTGAGCCAGAGGCAGAAGAGCTGTGATGGGAGGGTCTAGAGTACTCCCACTTGTTAGCTTCAACCTGTAAACGAGTCTTCAGCCTCACTCTGCTTTGGAGTTACACGTGCTTACAAGTGAAGGGAAACTTTACAAGCAGTTGCAAATGCCCCCTGCCATAGATCCTGCTACACTGAATTATTTATAGCATTATTTAGCCTACAATGGTACCCAGCAATATCAGCCATAAATCCAGACACCCTTGCGCTAGCCACTGAACAAATCCCTCTGCCCATGGGTTTGCACCTGAGGTGAAATAGCAAATGCCTGTTGCCAAGTCACAGAATCATCACAGAATCATAGAACAGTTGCAGCTGGAAGAGACCTTCAAGATCATCAAGTCCAATGTTATTCCTGGTCCTATCAAAACCCACTAAACCCTGTCCCTGAGCACAACATCTGCCCGGCTCTTAAACCCCTCCAGGGCTGGGGACTCCACCAGCTCCCTGGGCAGCCCATTCCAGTGCCTGACAACCCTTTCTGGAAAGAAATGCTTCCTGAGATCCAGCCTGAACCTGCCTTGGGTCAGCTCCAGGCCATTGCCTCTTGTTCTGTCCCTTGTCACCAGGGAGAACAGACCAACTCCCACCAAGTTGCTTCCTGCAAACCAGGTACTCCTGAGCAGTGTCGAGAGAGAGAGGAATTGCTTCTCAGGAATTGCCAGCAGTCAGGTGGGAAACAGGCACGTTGGTAGCTGCACGTTGGCATCAGGGATTCTGCCTTCCCTGGGAAAGGGAAGCAGCAGCTGGGACAGCTGGTGCTGCCTGACAGATGGGCTCAGAGCTGCTGCAGTGAGAACAAGGTACTGCACGGGCTGTCAGGAAAGGGCTGGTTGTCTTTTGCTTTCATAGACAGGAGGAGTCCTGGGCATTTTTTTAGGCTGTTGTCCTCTAGTCCATTGGATCCTAAACTGAAAAGTTTCGATGGCACTGTCTGCATAACACCCAAGGGGATGAGGGTTAAAACTGTAACACATGCTCAGAACATCCAGTATTCTCCCCCCCCCCCCCACCTTTTTGATAAAAAACGTGTATTCAAAATGCTGCCTAATGATGCCACAACCCCAATTCTGCATTCTTAAAGCAATTCTGTTCCCCCACGTAGCGAAGCTAACAGGTGATGAAGGCATAATGGAGAACACAAGATAAGGCCACAGCAAAGAAAGTGAGATGAAAGGCTGAGAGAGCTGGGGTTGTTCAGCCTGGAGAAGAGAAGGCTCTGAGACAACCTTAGAGCAGCCTTCCAGTACTTCAAGGAGCCTATAAGAAAGATAAAACCTCATGCCAAAATGATCAGTGAGAGGAGAGGGGGAGCAGGAGGCAGCAGCTTGTCATCTGGCAGGATTGTTACTGGGAAGTGCTGCTCTGTGCTTTGAGTTTTCTACAAGGTTTTTTTTTCTGGGCACTCAGGTGCCCAATTAAAAATGAGTTTGTGAAAGACACCAAAATGGGAACATTCTTCTAGGCACGCTTACGTAGGGGAGGAGTGGTGGTCAAAAAAGACAAGGAGACTGCAGTTGATGTCTTCTTAAGCCACAGTCCTGGGACTCAAACAGATGCAATCTGTCCTCCTGTTCCTTCGCTTTTCATTGATGGCAACTCTGCCAAATCACAGGAGAAAGTTAATGGCAAAAAAAAGATCATCTGCTTCTTCCAGCTGGTTTGTCGAGTACTTGAAAAATTGGCAGCCTGGAAACGTTTTAAGCCAGAAGGGAAAATATTCATGTACCCACACATCAAAGTGTTTCTAAAGCCTGAGCAGACGTAGTTTTGAACATTTCTCAGGTGATCAAAACAGAAATGCGTTTCTAAGATGCTGCTTACGCTGTACCAGGCAGGAGGTCAGGGACAGCAAAACTGGCTGATCAAACTGCAACACTGACTGTACAGCTAAAACGAGAGGCAAAAGGGGTTCTCTGGGGGGCAGAGAGAAAAGAAAATATTAGGCAGGGAAATTACTGCTGCTATAAACGTCAGGAAGGGAATCCTACTAAAAGCACGAGTTGTACTAAGAAACAGCTACACAGCAAAAAAAAAAAAAAAGGAAAAAAGAGTTAGGGAGGATTAAATAGCAATCTGCAAGAGATAATTGTTGCTGTTTTAAACTCAAGGCATTGCAAGGTATCTGCAATGGAATGAAGTTATCTTTGAGGAAAGCTGTTTACTTAAGGATGATCTGCCCTGCTTTTTGCCCTTGCATTCTAATTAGAAAATTGGGCCCCAGATTCATTGGAATGTTTAATTTTAGCGCAGGGTTGCAAACCTGCTAACTAGCAATTTGTCCTGAATTGGGGATGCTGTGTCTTGTCTGCCTTCCACATCCATTTGCACTGAGGGGAACCTCACCCAAAAGTCTTCTTCAGGAGACAACAGTTGGTTTCATAGTTAGCCGGGAATTAAACTTTAACATGTTCTGAGAAGGTTCCCTCCCCTCTCCTTTCTCTGGTTTTCATTTCCCTCCTAAAGCCATTAAGTTATGGTTGTACAGTAGCAGCTACCATCTTTTACACACAGGGGTCCTTTTGGAGCCCTCCCCTGCTTGGGATCTGGATGTCAGCACGTGAAGCCACCAAGGACCTGCAGTATGCGCCACCAAAACCACACCCGACACTGGAACTGTACTGGTTGATTAAGTAACACACAGAGAAAGAGAGTTGAGAGTCATCTCTGCTGAGAGCCACGGGACAGCACAGCATGGTTAGCTTTCACTGCCTGCTGCACTCTGGTGTAAACTGCTGGCAAACGCTGCTTTCCCAACTCCAAGCCACTCCCAGGCACTGCTCCTTAGAAGAAGATGTAATTTTGCTACTTTTCTACAACAAGCAGAATTCAAGACCTTCGAAATCAGCCCAAAAGCAGCCAGGAGGCAGCAGCAGAAAGAAGCTGAGCAGCTCAGGTTAGGTTTTCACTCCACACTGGTTGCAGTGACAATGCTCAGAGGACCACATTGTTTCTCCGAGCTTTAGTACAGGCAGCAGTAGGTACCAGAACCAGCACAAGGAAAATACTACAGCTCATGCAGTACTAATGAAGAAGAAAGGCTCTGGAGTGAAATACAGAAATGCATCCAAGCCAAACATTTGGCATCCAAATTATTCCAAATGTTGTAGGGTTTTTGTTCAGACTCAGTGGTTTGAGAAGCATTTGCCCCTAGGTGGTTGCTAGAAGGAAATCAAATCATCAAGAAGAAACTGGTTTGTGGTGTACTTTGTTTTGAGCAGCTTCCTCCTTTTCTCCTACACGATCTGAAGTGTAAGACATTGAACGTGCTACACTCTATGATCTCCACATTACCTGCAAGCAAGCAAATAAGCCTGTTATATACATTCATTATGTGTCTTGTACGGAGAAGGAAAAAAATACAAGAGAAGTTGGATTTTTTTGTTGCCTTAGTATTTGAGAGACACTGACTCTCAAGCAATATGTTCCAAAGAAGGGCAACAAAGCTGGGGAAGGGTCTGGAGCACAATTCTATTGAGGAGCAGCTGAGGGAGCTGGGCTTGTTCATCCTGGAGAGGAGGAGGCTGAGGGGAGACCTTCTGGCTCTGGCAGCTCCTGACAGGAGGTTGGAGCCAGGGGGATCGGGCTCTGCTCCCAAGGAACAAGGGACAGGACAAGAGGAACTGGCCTGAGGTTGCACCAGGAGTGGTTTAGGTTGGGTGTGTCATCCCTGCAGTGAGACAGGAAAAAGTCAGGCTCTGGAGCTGTCTGATCCTACTTCCTCTGCAGCATTTTAAATACAACCATTTTTCATTCTGAGTCCTTATAAACAAGTTTTATAGCACTTTCAGCCTGAGTCTATCGCACGTTACTGGAGAACTGCAAGTGTTTAGGATTTAAACGCTTTCCTCAGAACATCAGGCTGGAAGAATGAATAAAGGCTTTATCTCTAAAAGCTTTCAGAACCTTCCAAAACAAACTTCTTGCATTTATCAGTACAAGCTGGCATACGACACCTGCTGAACAAATTGCTCACTCAAATAAAGCTCTAGTGAAAAATAAATAGTTCTCCCTCGCATTCATCTTTCCATCTGCTTCCTCAGTTCATAACTGGAAACAGTTGAGGCACAGACCTGTCTCTTCGTGTCCATGCTAAGTCCACCAGCACCACCAGTGCCCTGGCTGCTGTACACCAGCAAACTCTAGATTAGACCTTAGACAATCAGCTGTAAGCAGAGAAGCTCCCAGCAAAAGATCTGGAAGCTCTGGCTCCCTGAACTTTGTACAATGATCCTTCCTGCTACCGCTGGGCTCGTTCTTCCACATCTCTCACTGCCCTCCTCCACATGAACGTGCCATCAACGTGGCCCCAAGAAACTCATTGTGAAGGAAAGAGGCAGCGACTGGAGATTCACCGGGGGTTTGAGGGCTTGGCATGAAGCATGGAATAATGAATATCCTCCAGCCAGAGTACAGGAACCAGCTCATTGACTTTGGGTTTCAGAGCATGTCAGTCTGGACAGGACCTGTCCTCCTGCACGTTGTTTTGAATGCTCCTTTGGATGTTTATTTAAGGAGCTAGAATACATACCCATCAGTGACCTGGAAGAAGGGATAGAGTGTACCCTCAGCCAGTTTGCTGATGATACAGAACCAGCAGGAGTGTCTGGCACACCAGAAAGCCATGCTGCCATTCAGAGAGACCTGGACAAGCTGGAGAATTGGGCAGAGGAACCTCATGAAATTCAACAAGGCCAAGTGTGGAGTCCTGCAGCTGGGGAGGAATAACCCCCTGTTTCAGTACCAGTGAGGGGCTGACCTGCTGGAGAGTAGCTCTGCAAAGAGTTCTGGTGGGCAACAAAGTTCACCAGGAGCCATCAATGGGCCCTCGTAGCCAAGAAGTCCAATGGTATCCTGGGGTGCATGAAGAAGTGTGGCCGGCAGGTCAAGGGAGGTTCTCCTCCCACTCTACTCTGCCCTAGTGAGGCTACATCTGGAGTATTGTGTCCAGTTCTGGGCTCCCCAGTTCAAGAGAGACAAGCAACTACTGGAGAGGGTTCAGCAGAGGCTACAAAGATGCTGGGCAGCCTGCTCTGAGTGACCCTGCTTTAGCCAGTAAGGGGGAGTTGGATGAGATGACCTCCAGAGGTGCCTTCCAACTCCTCCAAGCTTCTGTGAAACTGTATTGGGAAACCCGATCAACTCCATATCCAAATCTTGGAAAAGCCTGGGCAACATGCCGAGGCAAATGTCATTTCCCTCAGGTCGCTCCTCGGACACTAAATGGGGCCACCAGATCCAAGCAGCTGCCAAACCAGCAGTTTGTGTCCATGTCTTGCAATTCTACAAGAAGCGAATCACCAAAGGAACAAAGTCAACTGCCCTAAAACCAGTGCAAAAATTCCTACTGGCTTGGAGCACTGGGACTGAGAGAAGGACCCGCTGGGAACTGCTTATTCTCTTTTACTGGCAAAGGTTTTTGTTTCTCTTTCTATCCAGAAACATTCTTAGTGTGACACCTAGTGTCAGCAACACAAGCAACAGAACAAGGGAACAACAAAATCCACTGCCCTGCAAACTCAGGTAACAAAAATGACACCAAAGCATTGTAAATATCAACTAAAATACTGAGAATTTGAGGGAAAGTTTGTTTCTATAAATCAACCCGTTAAAATACAATCCTGGTCATCCTCTCTATGCAAACCCAACCCTGACCGTGTTTCTCTGGTCACCCCAGTGTGCCTAGTTGTGCAGACTCTGCTCACACAGCCCCTAGCACAGGACAGTCCAGTTGTACGGAGTATTTCAGGTGTCCTTTTGGGATGCAAATCCATTCCTAAACGGCCCAAAAGCAGCAGACTTCAGGGGTCACCACCCTGACTCGAGCTACTGCTGCGCTTGGGCATTTCTAGGTCATCATGAGAGAAATTCAGAGGAAGTAAAGAGAACACAAGGGTTATGAGATGATGCTCAGGATATTCAATTCTCTTCAAAGTCAAGGCAGGTGCACCTCCAGAGAAGCGGGGGAAAATGCCTCTGGATTGTTTTCCAAGTCAGCAATTCAGGAAAGCCATTCATTCTAAACAGTAATTAAAATTGATTATTAATCAAGCTCTGGCACTTCTAGGCCTAGATATACTACGAACATGATTTGTTACCATCATTATGCTGACAGGGTACAGTTTTACCTTACTCTTGCTGCTTTGTCTTTAAGTTCCACAGCTTTGCTGTTGGTCAAACTCAAGAGGCTGACGTGTCCAAAAGTGGCCTGCAGAGCTGCTGCTGTTTTCTGACTAATTGGGGGTAAATGCAGCCCAAATACAAAGGGAAGGATAAGTGGTGAGCCCAATTTTTGCAAACTTAAGGCTAATCTGGAAGTCAGGCTTCCGGAAGCTGACTGATGGCTGGGTTTCTTGACTTCGGAAGCCACAAACGTTTATGCTAAGGAGCAAACTGCTAAGAGAGCAGAACTGTGTTCTGAGCAGGCACGGTGCCACTCGCTGCCATCTCCTGCCAACGCTGCCGAGGTACTCACAGCCCTGTCAATGACTTGAAATGTTCAAACCACAAGGGAAATCACTGATCTGATATCAGCTCTCTTACGGAATCAAAACTTCCTTCCGAAACAGGCATTATCCCACGGAAAGTTTTCATTTTCATAGGATAAACCTTCCCACGAGAGACAGCTGCAATGACAAGTGCCCGTGTACTTACACTTACCAGGAAAATTGCTGAACAGTTGTAAAAAAGCTCTTACTGCAGCAAGCTTCATCCCATGAACAGAAGTTCTGTTGCTGAAGGTACCTGTACACAACCTCACTGCTGTGATTGTATTGATCTGACCATTTCTTTTTATGAACATGGAGTTAGAATGCAGAAAAAGCAGCGAGCCCCTACAATATTGCTGCAAGCATCATATAAAGAAGCAAAATAGACTGTCAAACTGCTTAAGGGCACCCTTTCCATCTTCACCACACACCTCACTGAAACACTTCAAAAACATAAAAAGAGGCCCTAAACTTTCTTACAAGGGAGGCCCTTGTTTGTGCTGACTGACTGTGTTTTTTATTATTGTGTTAAAGGCTGAAACGTTTGGTTGAAGCTTTGGGCAAAACCTCAAGGGGGGTGGGCAGAAAGATCTCAGACTTAGATGAGGGCTAGAGCCAGCCACCTGTCCTTCACAGAAAACAATTCTTCACGAGGGAAGAATGAAATGGATGTCGATCGAGAGTTCGCTTAAGCTAATGGTGCGATCAGACATTAGTGTGACTAATGGTAATGGGCCCTCTGGATGAGTTATGTGGCAACAGTGCTCCAGCTGCTTTGGCTTTGCAGAAACCAGTCAGGTGGCTGAGAATCACTTCGCTGGTCTTTCTACAATTAATCTCTGTCGAATGAAAGAACAAAAGAAAATTATGAGCGGTTCTGAAACTAGAGGGGGTGTTATTACTATGTCTGTGTTAGGCATTAAAGTACCTTTACAATCACCTTGGCTGTTTAGAATTCAAATAATCACTTACCAGCTTCTCCAGACTGACACTTAATGCTGCATTCACTTGAAACAAAGGCCTGATGGCAAATCCTCAGGCAGCAAAAGGCCACTGTAACTTCAGGGTGTATTGTGAACATCACAACTAAGAACAACTGTGCCCCAAACCCCTCAGCAGTTATAAGCAATGTAAATGTTAAAAATAAAACCTGTAAGGCTATTAAATTACAGTGCCACTCAATTACATTTCTAGTACGTTCCTGATCACTTTTTAACAGAGGATTTTGAACCAAAACTGCCAAAAACTACCAAAACTTTTCCCTGCCCCGTAATTCCAGCCACTGTGTAGGCTCTCAACACTCCCAAGTTTCATTTTCAAAAAGATTTTGTCCTCAAATCACCACATAAAGACTCCAGGAGAAGAACTTCTTTTCAGAGACTTAGGGAACGATGAAATTTGGTCTATGGTATCATCACTCAGTAATCACTACACTACCAGGTGCTGATGGCACAGATGAGCAAGACTAATACTCTGCTTTACAGATAACAGACGTCCAAGCAAAACTTTTCAGGGCTATAGTGTAGACAACTGACAAGGAAAGGTGTGAAGTCAGTACCTTGAGAAATGAAAATACTGAATTCTTTTAAAATAATACTGAAATAATCACTAGAACAAATTCTACTGTAGTTTGGCAGAAGTATCTTATTCCCCAGTATGGTCTTGCTGAGCGTAAGCCTGAGTCTAGTCCGATTATACGTACACAAGGGAAGCATCACCTCTGTGTTCAGTAGAGTGGTTTTGAAAAGGAAGGAAATCACACAATGACCATTTTCTCATCCACCCAGAAGTATCCATTTGTATTATACCCTGAGTCTGCTCCCTCCTGAGAAGAGACAAAAAAGCAACAATGGAATTCGGACAGATCTGGACAGGTTTTCAGAAATGTGAGGAAAGAAACAATATTTGATAAGACCTATAGTGTCTTAAAAAGCCTAAAGGTTTGTGGTTTCGTTTCAGGTGATGAAAATATAAATATATTCCTGCAAGAATGGAGGAAAAAAAAAAAAGTGTTCAACAGTCTTTTACTCAGACATCTTATCTCACCATAAATGGTTACATGATAATGTAAATAGGAACACACCTAAACAGACTTTCTGGTTTCCTTCCATTCCTCTTCCACATCAGGTTTCTTTTGCCTCTGGATCGGGTCTTATATTGTGAAATCACTTGGGAAAAACTAACCTGTCATTGGTGCAGAGGGTTTTCAGATCAGGATTTTCAGATCAGGATTTTCAAGACGTTGGCACATTTTGCATTGATGAAAGTGCCAGCAGAATACAAGGCAAGGATGAGTTATGTCCACAACACTCCTGCTATGTTAGGCACAGGTCCTGGAGAGAACAGGAGCACAACTGCACAGAGCCAAACCCAGACTGCCTGGGAAGCCAGAGTGGTTTTAGCGTGACCTGCAGCAGTACCTGAGAGTTAAAATTCTCTGGCAAACCAGCATGTTTTCCCTGATGCTTCACTGGAAGAGAAATAAGGATAAAAGCCCAAATTATCCTGTAACATGCTGGAAGTTGAAGAAAAAAAGTAGAAAAAGAAAAGTTCCCCGTGCTTCAAACATAGCTACAGAACGTATGTCCTCCACAATTCAAACAAATGCAGCTCCATGCTGCCCCAGGCAAATGCTAGCACTGCCCTTGTGAGCTCGATTAAAGCAATATTGGAAATCTCTACACTACACTGCAGGCACTTCTCTTGCATGTGCAATAGCAGCATGGTGTGAGAAAGACTGGGAAACTATATTAAACTATCTCTAGGCCTTTCTGCTCCTTTTTCTCAGTACTAATGAGAATTAAAAAAAAAAGGAAAGACTCATTCAAGGGGAGTGATGAGCAGAACAAGACAGCTTCCCTGCTGTACCTGCTGTACTCCTTTCTCTGCCTCACAGCAGCCCTGGGCATGGGGAACCCAAATGCCAGTTCAAACCAATTTAAATCTAGCTGGCTATGAAGGTCATATCTAGCAGAGCAGAAAATCTGGTATTGTATTTGCTGAATTAACCTAGAAACAGATAGAAAAGTAGCCAAAGCATCCTGGAATCAGAACACGATGCCCACCGTTCCTCGCCGTGCACCACGTAGAGGTTTTTGCCCACAGAACTAGAGAAATTCTGGGAACAATCAGGAATTCAGACACCTGCACAACACTGTGTCCAAATGTACCAACAGGCTGGTTAAAAGAGCAGAGATTAAGGAAGGAAGAAGGGAAGACAGAATTGCACGGTGACTGAAAGGGTTTCTTTTCCCACTGCCTCAGAATGCATGTATGACTGCATTACATACAGTGGAAAACTGAATCTTTTCAGTCTAGCTATTTTTCCTGGGGCACAGGGGGAATCTCTCCCTAAAAACATGCACAGTTACTTCCCACCTTTGCAGCTCATCCATTGGGTCAAATTCCAAAGACTTTTCTGTTTTATTTAGCTAGCTCCCTGCTAGGATGCTTCCCCAACTAAACCTTCACCTTGAGCTGTCTTCCACCAAACAGGACCAACTCCAGCATCAGAATATACACAAACAGTCCCGAGACCCTTTGAAAATCCAGTTGATCTTCAATTCCCTCATTACCACCCCACTTTAAAAATGTTCATGTCCCTGGAACTAGAAAATAAAACTATCTCCTAGAATAATGCTCTACAGAATACGATAATGGATTTCCTGGTACTTCACCATAAACAGCTAACTTTGTCCTGCCCATCAAAGGAAGACTGAGTTTTGAGTGCCTGATTTTTTAGGTATTTTATGTACCATGTTTAACACAAAGCTATAGTTTCTTGAAAACCCAAAATGACAGTAAGATATTCCATTAAATTTATTCTTGAGATTAATGTGATAGCTTGGGAAGGACAGTGGATGGAGATGGGTGAATATCCCTGATGCTGAGTGAAGGAACATTGCCTTTGTAGAGGTAATTCTGACTCCCAGGAAAAGCCATCAAGAAGGATGTGTTGGTTTTCAATAGGAAAGGGGCCAGCTGCTTGACAAGCTGAGAGAACAGACAAGAAGGACTTCAAGAAGAGAGGACTGGATTTTTTGATTCTTAAGGGCACCCTTTCTATCTTCACCACAAACCTCACTGAAACACTTCAAAAGCATAAAACAAGGCCCTAAACTTTCTTAAGAGGGAGGCCCTCGTTTGTGCTGACTGATTGTGATTTTTATTATCGCATGTTAAAGGCTGAAACGTTTGGTTGAAGCTTTGGGCAAAACCTCCAGGGGGGTGGGCAGAAAGATAACCAACTGCAGGGGCCTCTGGGAGCACTTTCACAGGAACAGCCTTGGCAGCAGTTCACAGAAGCCCGAGCACTGAAAAACTGTTTTTTTGGAAAAGCTGTCTCAGATTGTGTTCAGAAAGCACCAGAATGTGGTAAATGCTCCTATTGATTTTGCATTATTAAACCCTGAAAGATAACTCGGCTTTGCATGATACCTAATTTACTTGATTTAGTACATTAATAATTCTGTCCCCAAGACCCAAGTGAAAACCACAGCAATTCTTCACTCTGGAATTAGATGTCTGCAGAAGAATTAATTTTTTTTTCAGCTTATGTAAATTATTCAAGAATGTTAAAAAGCAACTGTTCGACTGCTTCACCATTTCCCCCATGAGAACTGCTGCTCTCTTGGGGACTATTATTTTAGGGTCCTGACCACAGTCAGAAGGAGGCAGTGGAGTCTTAAGATGGTAAGGTTTGGAGTGGGGCCATAATGGGCCTTTAGAGGAGACAGGTCTTAATGATGCATATTAAAGCTGGAAGATCAGAAGTGCTTTTGGGACACTGATGACCAAGTGAGCGTCACATTGCATGTGTTTGGCATCCACATTAAAATACAACCGAGGTCATAAAAACATCTGGATTGTGCTCACCATATGCTGATCTGTCAGAACTGAGGACGAGAGCCACGCACCCTGTCCTTAAGGCAGTCATGTGGCTTCCACTCATGTAGTGTATGTCAGTTTGGAGGCATATTGAGATCATTATTGCACCTTTAATTTGTAACTTCAATCTGTTGCATCTGCCTGCAAAATCATCTAGCTTGCATTCAAGTGACAGATGCTCTGCTGTAACAGGAAATAATTATTACCAATGAATTAATGACTTTTATGTTTAATCCAACATTTAGAAACTATATCCTCATGCATTTTAACGTGAAATCTCTTTTAAGAGAATATACTGAAATTCCACACCTGGAAACCAGATTTCCTTTTTCGTCCTGTTTCAAAAACAGTACAATAACTTTGGATCAGAGGAGAACAGAGCTCTCTAAGTGACTGCTCAGCTTTTCCTTTCCATGGTGCTTCACTACTGACCTCTAACGAGCAGTCAGCATATTGCCTGGGTTCCTTACCCCTTTACAAAGAAATGTGGTTCTTCATTCTTCTGATACTTTCAGAGTAAGCAGGAACACTTGCAAGAGTTGCTTTTTATTTTACAAATAAAAGTTCTGTACAGAGAAAGATGTAACCTGCATTAAAGTTTTCTGACATTTTTCTAAATAGACTACAAAAACTAAAACAGTTCATTCTCCTTTTTGTTTTCAGAGACTGTTTAGTAGCAACATCATGTTTTCATGTATTCCACCAAAGCTCCACATTTTGTCAGCAGTAAAGGTGAGTATTTATGTTAACTAACCCTAAAAGCATTCACATTAAAACAGCAAAAAAGCTCTTGATCAACAGCCTCTTGAGCAAGACACTTTTTCCAAAATAAGTAACATTTCAAACCTAGTCTTATTAAAAAAGTCAGCAGTGCTGTGTAGGTGTCCTAAAATGTAAACACGGGCTCAGTTAGAATAAATAGGACTTACTTGTTGCCATAGAGTCAGAAGACAGACTAATTCACCGGGTAGTGACTCAGCTCTCAGCAAGATGCTTCACTGTAGATGAGATGTTAGCATTCCTTGGAGGGGAAAAAAAAGGTGCTAAATTAAACACTGGTTTACCTTACATATAGATTTTTATTACAGAATGCACCTGCAGATGCAAACACAGCTTAGGGATCTCAGTGCTTGCCCCATGAAGAATACATGCAGTCAAAGTTCTTAGTTACTCACATACATCAGATCTAAACTTAACTCACCTTATTAGCTTTGGGAACTGCAGCCAGTAATCACACAAAGGAGAGTTTCACCCCAGGACAGAGTTATAGGGCACAGCCTGGGCATGGTCAACAGTCTCCCATGGAGTGGGGGAGTGTATCTGTACCTAGAGAGGCTGGTGCAAAGCCTGCTCTGCTCTCAGCCTGTAACAGATACAAGTCCATTTCCATTTCTAAGGTACAAAAGCCAATTTTTGGGTTCACACTTCTCTATTTAGCAGTCCCTAGTGAAAGCCCCAAAGCACTGGCCAAAAGCACTTGCCGTTATCCAAACCAGAAATAAGCCTGGATACATTGCTTCAGGAAAAGAGGTGAGTTAATTTTTAATTGACAGCAGCGACAGAACATTCTTGGGATCTAATGGAAACACAAGGCATCCTCTAACCTCGAGAGCCAAAAGCAATCACAGGCTGACAAATACCTTCCTCTGCCAGAGCCTCCCCAATGCCAGTCCAAAACCTTCTGCCTTCAGACAAGAGTCATCTTCTGATCTTGGAATGTGAGCAGCCCAGATCACCAAAGGCAGGCAAAATGAATCCAAGCCGCCTCCTTTTTCTAATCCCTAGGAAATACAAGAATATTTTCCACCTCACTTAAGAGAACCCCATCATGATTTTCTCCTCTTGCAAAAATATAATGGCCACAACTGGAAAGAAAAAAGAGCACATTTGGCACACATGTCCAGTACATAAGAATTTATTTTGTTTCCCTTAATGTTTTGTGTTACAGCATAAAGGCAATTCCTTGACCGATGAATTACAGAAACATTGGTTTAGAAAATTTCTTTTCTCTCATGAAACTGCACTTACCCAATTACCCAGTGAAGTGATTTGCAGTGCAAGCGCACATTTCTCAGATGGCATTCCAAAGCAATGAACTGGAAAACGACACCTTGCCAAAAACGGTACATTCACACATCTCATAATAGAATTGAAAGACAACAAAAAAAAACCAAGCCCCAAAACCCACCAAAAAACGAGCCACAAAAAAAACCCAACCCACAAAACCAAACCAAACCCACAGAAAAACAAAACAAAACACAAAGAACCCCACAAACACACCAAAACAAGCCCCCCCAAACCACCCCAAACTCATCCCAGTAGTATGAACTACCCCAAACTCATCCCAGTAGTATGAACCACCCCAATCTAATCCCAGTAGTATGAACCAGCTTTTGTCACTGCTTCACAATCCAGCAACACTTCAACTCCACCTTCTCCAGAGCAATGCAGTTCTCTTCTTTCCCAACTGCTGGTGAATCACCAGGCTGAAGAACACCCCGCTTACTGTCCAAAAAGCCCCCAGAGGAGCTCTGCAGAGCAGAACAATCGGACTCATCTGGAACTCATTCCAGGACACTGAAAACAACCTCCCAAATGACTCTGTGCTGCTGGGTGCAGACACCCCAACAGACTCTGCCCGTGCTGAGCATGGCGTGGGGCCAGAACACCCCATACACAGCTAAGAACGCCAAGCCAGCTCCAGGCCACGGAGCAACAAAGCTGCATTAGTGCAGCTCTGTGCCCCAGTTATTGTGCAGCACCCAGAGTCGGAGCTCATTAGCTCCGGAGCTGTGCTAAGCTCATTTATACGCATGCTGTCTTCAAAAACCAAGCTGCTAAGCCTGGGAAATGGTGAAGTGTGCTCGTGAACCTGCTGGGTCAGGCTGCACCTTTGCACTTTGTGGTGCTTCTCAGTAAGCGGATGTCGCCTCTGATCTCGGCCAGGGTGTGAGGGAGGGCAGGAGGACTCTCCAACCCGAGCACCACACAGCCAGGGAGACCTCGGAACAGAACCTGACCTTTTAAGCCCAGGCACGCAACAGCCTCACTTAAAACCTTGCTACCAAACAAAACCACGTGCCTACAACAGTGCTCCTTGGGGCAGCACAGGTACATGAAACAGCCTCTCAGAAAAGACTCCCAGACCAGGGTACAGTCTCTCAAAAAAGAGGAGACGTTTTAAACCAAGTGGCTGAGTGCAGGGCTACGTGCAGGTGCTACTGTAGATCTTCCGTAGATTTGCCACGTTCCTTTGCACAATCCAAATCCATATCTGCTTTATTTTGGCACAAAACCAGAGGTCACTCTTCGGTGCTTAGTTACACTGACAGTCAGCTAGGAACTGCTCTCACTGACAACAGCCTTCTGAGCATTGCCCGTGGGCTGCTGTTCCAGAGCTGAGCAGACCCACATCACCACCTTGCTGCAGCAGTACCTGTCTTCCCAGAGCTACTCTTCTGTTTATTTGGGTGCTAAGGTCACACAACGCTTGAGAAAGCCTCTCCTGTCCCAATCCTACCGGGATTGCATGTGCTCTGTAACACTACTGCATCACATCTTGCACAACTATCTGCTTGTGCCTTGGAGGGGAAGAAACACTAGATATGCCAGAAGCTCAGTGCAAGTCTGTGCCCATTGTGATCACGATTGCTATCATGACCACAGAATGTCAGGGGTTGGGAGGGACCTCTGAAGATCATCAAGTCCAACCCCCTGCCACCAGAACAGGACACGCTACTCTAATTCCCAGATTTTCCTTCATCTATCCCAGTCACACAACAGCAATTAAAAATATCAACAAAACACTTGGGTGAACAAAATCCACGGCATATGAACAGTTCGTACAAGAGCTGCAACTAAAAGAGGAGGTGCAATCTGCTAGAGCTTCTCTTCTCAAGAGAAAAAGGATGGAGTTCCCACTCAGAACTGTGGATTTGAGAAGCTCAGTGTCCTCCCTTGTCTTCATCTGCAAATCCTGAGCACCTTTGTGAGCGTGGGCCCATGCATTTGCTTGACAGCCAGCTGCTCAGAGTATCTCTGGTGACTTTATCCAGGTTGTGGGTTGACCACATTGTTGAGAGTCATCTGAAGTGTCTTGAGCAGAGCAGCTTTCACCTAAAAGCAGCACAGCCACACCTTCACTATCAACACCTACCAGTCTGGCTCAGCTAGAGGATCTTGCTACTCCATGGCCAGGGAAGTTTCCTCCTTTTCCCCATCATATCTTGCTCGCCAGTTTGCTTGTCTATTCATCACACTTCTGCCTTATCCAGCCCCCAGAAAATTGAGAGCTGGTAGTAGTTAAGGAAAAGAGGAGGGAGGAAAGAAGGCAGACAGTCATATTTCTATTAAAGGTGCACATTTATGAGCCATACACTCAACAAAAGGAGTAAAATGTGCTGTGTAACAGAAGTACGGTCGTAACAACATTCCTAATGGTACCCGGTTTACGAAGCTACAATTTAGCCACAGAAGAACTGTGCCCATGGGTCCACCAAGTCATTCTCTCGAGCTGGCTCTTTTTTCACCTGTGTTTCAGTGCAGCAGTGTATGTACCACACCGTTCTGCTCCAGAGGGCTCTGACACCATCGGCTTCTGCGACACGAACTCTGGCATTGCTGCCTGGTTTGTAGCATCCAGGTTCACACTGACTGTTTGGGCAAGAGAAAGCATTCATTCTGCACTGCAGCACGACTACACTAGAGACAAAGTCCTGCACATCAGCTCACTAGTACCATCAGGCAACTACAACTCACCTTCCTGAGCCCTTCCAAGAGAAGTCCCTTTTGTGCAGCACTAACTGCCACTATCCACCCTGGCCCCAGGTCAGTGGCATCCCACAGACCAAACCAGATCCTCTGGGTGAAAGGATTCAGGACAAGAATTCTAGACTAGAGTGCTACCATTTTATTCAGAGAGTCTTTTGTGGTTTCTTGGACAGAACTCATACCCTTCCCTCAAAATGACAGAAAAATTTTGTCTGGAGTGGAACTTGGAAGGTTGTCCTGTCACACTTGATGGTGAATTGAGAATGGTATTTAAGGTGAGACTCTAACCCTGAAACAAAACACAACATTTGTATTTCTCCTGTCACGAGGACAAAATATTAACCTAGCCAGAACATCTAAAGCAGCAAGAAAAAGTCCTGTGTGGAGTTAGGAATAAATAACACAGGGATTTATGTCAAATGTGTTCGACAGAGTAGGTTGTTCCCCTTGGCCTTTGGTGGCAAACAGTTAATTTTCCCTCTCAGCTCTGATGTTTCTGTCCAGAAGGATTAAACACATTAATATACAAGTCTATTGAAAACATTGAGAGTTCTTTCAGTTATTTCAGTTTAAAATAAGTAAATGCTTGACAACAGCAAAGACTAAAAATAAAGCCAATGGAAATACCAAGATCTTCCTACAGTAAAAAGTAATGAATGAATAAATGAATACAATGAATAAATGAATGAAAAAATAATAAATGAATAAAGAATTGCTCTGTCTGAGGGAAAAAAGTTACATTTCCAGAAGTTCCTAATGAAAAGAGACTTGTGCTTTGTGGAATTAGAAGCAATGAATCACCTTTCAAAAGAAAGGACATCCAGTGTACCCTAAGAGGGATTTATATTCGTAACATCACATTCCCCACAACATGAATATACCACATATGGATGGCAAGATTTTAAGGGGCTGGATGATTAGTTGGCAGCTCAAGAACAGTCACTTGCTGAGCCAGCTTTGCGTAATACGAGCACTCCAGGGTCCCATGTCAGGGCAAAACCTGATCACCTACAAAGATTAGAAAGGAATGTTCCCCTCATGTGTAGTCTGAGCAGCTGGCTCTGTGTATCACAGATCTTGGGTTGGTTTTTAACCTTTCCTTAAGCAGAGGTTTATCAGCATTTCTGGATTTAAGATTTCACACAACACAACTGACTCCATATACCAAATCCTTTCCTCTTACCTTTTTCCTATTATATGCTCCTCTGGTGAAAAAGAAAACAGTCCTATTACATATTTCAATATGCAGATGCTTTCCAAGGTCCCTTCATTTACAGTAAATGTTTTCCTTCCAATTCATTTTCATGGTCCACCAGACACTGGAAAGGACCACATTATACAAAATAAAAGGGCATATTTTGACACTCAGTAAATAAGCTCAGCATCATAAAGTGACTCAAATACATGTAAAAATACAAAAGATCTTCCTGATTATAACTTGTGTGTATACATATTTCTTACATAATTTAACTGGATTTTTTTCTACTACATAACAGAAGTCAAAAGCCACCCTTCAGAGCTGTAGGTATCATTGATAGCCTTTTAAAAGCTGCCTGTGATACAGAAACAAGGTCATAAATATTCCTCAGACCAAATCAGATAATTCAGTAGCAACATTCATTTAGTAATATATATTTGGGTCTGAGGTTTGAGCAACTAAAATTTTGTTTGGATAAAATTCACACCCCCCCTATCTCTATTCTTACCACCTCTGCTGGGCTATTTATTCCCTGCATCCTCACCCTTCTCTGCTCCATCCCACAATCCAAATACTCTCCCATTAGTAAAAGATTTTATTCCAACTGTACCAGCATGCAAAAGGTTCACAGGCTGCTTTTCTAAATTACCCTTCATGCCATTTTAATGCCCAGTCATGAGTAAACCAAACAGGTTCTTGAAATAACATACCTTCTTTTCAGCAGGAGGCTTAACACCTGAGCAGCTCAGGTAATGTGTTGGGATGGGTGGTGTAGGTTCATATCACCATCTTCCTGTACATCTGCGTACACAGTGCAGTGTAACTGGACCTTCACAACATCACCTTCCCCCTGCTGGCAGGGGACAATGGCAGGATTTGTAGAACAGTTTATTACAAAATAATGGCCTGATAAGATCAGAAGAGTAAAGAATGCCTTTGCAAACGGAAGTCGGTTGAAATTTTACCACTAACAAATGAGTTTGTGGGAGAAGCACAACTTTGAGAACTTTGAGAAACGAGCACCAGAATTCTGTGGCCTTACCCTAATGGAAGATTTAATGGCAGTTTTCTCTTGGACTCCACAGTCCAAAGCAGCTAACAGAATTTGAAGGCTACAAGCCTGCAGCCAGAGGCTTTAGAGAGGTAAATAAATCATTTTTTACTGAAACCAATAAAGTTAGAGTTGGTATGATCCAGCTCTAGGTGCCACTCAACACTACCTTGGAGCCATTACAGGAGAGAGGCTTATGAATTTCATGTAGGAACAGAGAAGCAAGAACACAGGCCTGATTCTGTCGTGGTGATGACTCCAGTCAGTCAGTTCTCACTCCTGTTGCTGGACCAGCCAAGAACAACAGGAACAATGCAACTGCAGCAAGAGCTGGGCTCCCCCAAAAGGAACTCATGCTCTAAGGCAGCACAGAGGACCACATCTGAATGGTCAAGGAGTACCAGGAAAGGATGCCAGGACCATCCTATTAATTAAAGTGCACCCAACCTCACCACGAGCTATTTTTTTTTTACAGGCAAAAGAGTTTTAAGGTCGGAGGTGAAGAAAGGAGGATGCAACAGGAAGCACACCAGTGCTGTTTATAAAACTGAACATACGGGCAAATGAAGTCAGCATCTTAACTGATGGGAACCAGCAACTTTAATCCCACTATGGGCAGTCAGATGACAGACATCTGTCAGCCTGCAGCACGGGGGTCTGCTCATGCTCTGAATGCCAGTCTTCTGTTCTTGGCTGTACAACAGGCAGACCTCAGCACCCTGCCTCTGTTCCACACAAAGCGAGGGAAGGGAAGCTGAACGCCCTCAAAAAAAAATGAAGTACCTTTAGCATGGGTAACACTGGTAGATTCTGCCTGAAGTCCTTTTTTATTTATTTATTTTTACCTTGTTCTTTTAAATGTCAGTCTTCCTGGATTTAGTCCTAAACCTGACCAGCTTGACTAATCAGATGAAAAAAGAAGCAGCTTTGAATTTCACAGTCATATGAATTATTGAGAGTGAACAACAACCCTTCAGTACAACTGATGTTCTCCCTCCACGACCCGGAACGCTCTTCATCGGGACGACAGTGCGCTCCCGCTGCGAAGCCAAGCCTCTCCTCGCAACCTCCAGGATACACCATCCTGACCACCACACCTCCAGGATACTCCACTTGTCAGGTGAATTACTACTACCTGCTCCAAGAGGAAGGCATTTGTTTCTATCTGCCAGATGGAGCTGCCAACAGCCCGCAAAGGCCTTCTGCAAACACACATCCCCTGGCTCCCTGTTCCCATTCTGCTCCCATCAAACACCTCTGGCTCACACTCCCCAGCTCTTGGACCTAACCTTTGGTCCTGCCCAGTTCAGACTGCTTAATAAACACACCCCTAATATTCCTCAATATTTACATATTTCATCCCAGCAAACATTAAAGACATGCATTTAGTCAAAGCCACGGAAATCTGCAAACTAGCTGGAAGCGGTAGGGGCAATAAACGTCCTCTCTGGAAATACCAGCACAGAGAATAAGAAATAAAGCACCTGGGTTTTTTTTTTTTTTCCTAGAAAAGGGTGCCTGCTCCACCTGCTTTGGCTGTGTCACATCAAGAAAAGGCAATCACACATTTCTCTGTGACAGACCTTATTCTTTTGATTACCAAATAAGTCCCCCCATCAGCTCACTGAGAGGAGACCAGTGTATATCTTGCTGCGCTAGCAAAGCATTTGCCTAGCTTAGGCTGCACCTCAACCAGAATTTTCATGCCCAGCTACTTCAAATAAATGAAGCAATTGCTCTTTCAGTTCAAAAAGTGTGGCAAGAAGCTGAGTTTTACTTGTAAGTGCAACTAGGTATAAAGCTAATCAGCCCAGAACACTTCTATTTTTTTTAAATAGAAATTTCTTGAACTACTACAGTGAAATACACAAAAGGATTAAAGAAAACAAAACACCCCAAAGGATTATTTAAACAAAAGGTACAAAGAACCACTGGTAAAAGCATTCAGCTCCAGCAGGAAGGAGACACATACCTGTGGGAAATGGAAGCGGAGCTAATGGAAGCACGGGGCTGGCAGAAAATCCTTCCTGCAGAACACCTGAAAAATCCACAACCTGAAAAAGAAGCATTCAAACACTCCATTTACAGCCATGCACAAAAAGCCAACCAGACAGAACACATGCAGAATGCCCATCGTCCACCTCCTCTCAAAGGAGTCATGAAACAGAGGGAGTTTAGGCCAACGTCACTCAGGTCTGTCCTCGTGCCACTCGTACCAGCAAGTTCCAAAGACTAATGAATAAAAACACAGCATATTTGAACTCTGGAATTCGCTTGCCTAACAAATACAGGGTAGTGTGCCAAGACCCTGTGATTAAGTCACATATCTTCAACTGCTACACATACCACTGCAGAGTGCACTAGAAATCAACTTTATTTCATGAAAACAGGAACCTTCCATTATATTCCTCCACCCTGCAAGAAGAAGGAGCAGGTGAGGGCACTGGAAATGCTAGGAGCAGCTGATCCAAGAACCTGTCTCTATACTGAGAGGCCACATCTCTCGTTGTTGGGTTTTTGAGTGTGGGTGTGTAGCAGTCTCCAGAGGCTGGGAAGGTCTCAGGAAGTGTCTGAGCTCCTGTTGCAGGACACGGCCACAAAATGACTTGCAAAGACACGAACAAGTTCTGGCATCTGCTCAGTTCTGCTTTACTAGAAGGGGCAATTTTGAAGAGAAGACTGCTCTTCTATTTCCTGCCTTGCCCCTGTGCTATAGCCAGACTGAAACTGGCTGCAAGGCACCCATGAGCAAGTGCTCTGGGCTGAAAAAGCCTCCGAAAGGGAAAGCTATGGCACTCAGGTTGTTTGCTTTTAACAATACTAGCTATTGTTTACTCATTTCCTGCAGGTGCTTTCAGTTTTCACATTATTTTAACCACAGCTACATGAAGCTTCTCCATTTGATTTCCGGAATGATGGAGTAGGTAAAAGCCTCTATGACTGAGTAGGTAAAAGCCTCTGAAGGCTGCAGTACGTTTCACACGTTAAATGAACTCGAATGGTATTTACTTATAAGTGAAGATATAAAGGTCGTTAGAGAGGACTCAGTTTAATTTGCCAGCAGGGTGACTAATCAGCAAGTACCAGTCATGCCAGAACATGCCAGCTGGAGAGCTCTGCTCTGGTACCTGAACATCCCATGGGAGAGGAGGAGCACAGTGCTCAGAGGAAGTGGGGAGAGAAAGGAAAGAAATCTCCAGGAATTCAGGTATCACATATTCTGCTGCTCCTTGGACAATTTGTTTTCTTTTCTCAGGTGGAAAATTCATAGAATTATGAGATCAGGAAGTGTGAAGGCAAAGTGAGGTGAGGTCAGACGGCTTTTGGGGTCAGTGGCTCTGGGTGGTGCCTGGTTTCATCAGAATATTCCAGGTTGATTCTGGAAAGCTGCTAAGTCAGTCCCGGTAAAGCAGGATCCATCAGGACACCCTCTTAAGAGTATTGCTATTTCTGTTCATGTCCACACCTTCTCCAAGCTTAAGAACAACCTAATTTATGACCTACACACGTGTTTTGTTTTCAAATGAACAAACTTCTAGAACTTCTGATCAATTTTTTTGCAAATTCAGAGAGCTCAACTAACATCACTACTTCTGTGGCAGTCTGTGCAGCAACTGCATCAACAGCAATCTGCTGCTTTAAACCATTTTATGCTTACCCCCATTGTGCTAAAAACCTTAATTCTCTGGAAAAGAGGCTGGCAGGAAAGTACATTCTCATTTTTTATGCTTATTTCAGTAGCAGGTATGATGGCAAGCGCTGGGAAGAGCTGACTAAGCCTCATTCTCTTGCTGCCACTCTAGTGTGGCATTTATTTTTATGTAAGATAATTGAAATAGTACCAATCCTGATTTGTTCATCTGTAGCCAGCCTGTGTTTTGCACTATTTGAGCTGCATCACTTGCTCTTAATCCACCTGGAAACTACGACTTCCAGTTGAAAGATCTTTCAAGACCAGTTTCTGATTCTCCTTCCAAGAATACACATTGCAAGTAACTTAAAGATGCAACAAAGAAATATTTGCTTTTTACCTCTGAGCCCTTCATGCTGCAGAAGACCAGTCCACACACTCCCTTGCTTTCTACAGGACAATGTGTTCCTTACATTGTACTTTCCATTTTGCTGAAATGTTAATAATTCACCCCATTAACTTTTCAGTGATAAACTGTATGTGGTCACGAGCATGTCTCCTCCTCCCTAGCAGCTTTTGAACTCATGTGGCAATTTCAGCCTCACCAGACAAAAACATCCCAAAAATACTCAGTACTTCCACATCACAGAAGAACAAGACTTTGGTAGAGTGCCATAACCAAGCAAAAATTTTGGATACTCAACTGTACGAGAGAGATACCGATTAATTCACAGCAGAGATACCAAGAAGTAGGCTTTGTTAGTTTGGCTGCTCACAAAACTAGCTGCTTTTACTTCTGCTGGCTAAAGTACCCACCCCAACATCCCATTACTCGACAAAGCTGTTCAAATCTCATCCAAAACTTCTGATTAAGGCTCTTCAATAAATTATTCTTGCTGGTCAGCTTCCTTGCGTGACTCAGTTCAAGACACAGTGCCAACCTTTGTTTTGGGGAAAGCCTTTTCTCTCCGTGCCCCCATTTGCAAAGGCTCTAATTACCAGAGCAGTTTATTTTAACATGAATCACTATTTATCACTCAAAATCACTCAAATCACTCAAAAGTGAGGCTTGCTTTTCTGTCTCCAAGTTTTACCGCTATGCCAGCTTGCTATTTAAATGTCTAAATCCACATCATAGAGTAGCAAGAAGCATCCTGAATTCCTGGGGGGGGGGGGGGGGAAAGCAGTTTATTTTGTCACAGGCTGCATGAAATCTTTTTAAGGCCTCGGCAAAAGCTGGTCTGAGAAGGGATGTAACGCACGTTTGCTGTGCCTTACCACGGCTGGACCGTGGCGGTGGAAGAGGCCGCTCCGAAACGAGCCATTTCCCATCGCTTTGGCACGGAACTGGACGCGGACAAGCGGAAGCCGGTTTCTGGGATGTCGGGGATGCTGTAAGCAAAGTCTCCGGGAAAAGAACCACCCCCTGCTCGGCCAGCTTTGCTGCCCCTGCCCCACAGGGCGCTCCATGGGCCCGGCCTCGCCCGGCCCCCGGCTGCACGGAGCGCTTGACCGGACGCCCCCCGGGTATCTCAGCAACATCCCCGCTCTCATCTTTCTCCCCGACCTACGAAACCCTGGGGCCGCACATCGTGTGTCGCCCCCATCCCCCCGACAGCCGCCACCTTGCCCGCCTCCCGCTCGCTTCTCTCCCGCCCCGGGACTGAGCCCCTTCCCCTGCGAGCGGGGAACGGAGCGAGGCGGCCCCCGGAACAGGAGATCGGGGCGGACCCGAAGGATCCGAAGCAGCCGCCAGGACGCGGACCCCCGGCGGCAGCGGGGGGCGCGCCCCCGCCCACTCCCGGCACGCGCGCTCCCGCCCGAACCCTCGCGAGAGGCCGCCGCTCGCTCCCGCGCTGCCACGTTCAAAGGCGCCGGCGGCGGGCAGCGTGTCGGCCACGCGCAACCGCCCCGCCCACTCCTCGCCGCCGCCCAATGGGAGCCGAGAGCAGCCCCGCCTCGTTCCCGCGGGCGCTCGGCGATTGGCTGTGTAGCGGGCGCGGTGGGCGGGGCGCCGCTCCGTTGGGCACTTGCGCTGCCTGCGGCCGCAGGGCGCTCCCGCAGGCGGGGGGTCAGGTGGCGGCGGCGGCGGTTCGCGGACTCGCAATCGGTCTCGCTGCGGTTGTCGCCGGCTGCGTCCCGCCCCCGTCGGACAGCAGGGACCATGGCCTCCCGTAAGAGCTCCAGAGGTGCCGGTAGCAGCCCCAGCCCCGGCTCCAAGAGAGGTGAGTGGCGGTGGGGGCGGTGGCGCCGCAGCCTGAGGCAGAGGTTGCCGCGGCCTTACCGGGCGGCGCCGGAGCCTGGGAGGGAGGAAGGGATCAAGGGACTGGTGCCGTCTTTCGCCGTGGCGACGGGGAGCTCCGTGGGAAGCCAGTGGGCTCCGCGCCTTCTTTTCCGCGGGGATCTCCCGGGGGGACTCCGGTGCAGCCTCCCGCGCTCCTCTCCCCTTTTCTGGGAGGCGGGGGCCCGCGGGGCCGCGCTCCTTCTGGCGCTGCGGGAGCTGGGGGGGGCCGAGGGGGGGCCGCTGCCCGTCCCCTGCATTTCCCACGGTGCTCTTCTCGCGGGGGTTCGCGTGCAGGAGAAACTTGCGTGGCTGGGCCTGGGCGGGGGAGATACCGCCGCTGGAGCGGGGCCAGGGAAGGGGCTGGAGCACACGTGTGGTGAGGAGCGGCTGAGGGCCCTGGGCTGGTTCAGCCTGGAGAGAAGGAGGCTGAGGGGAGACCTTCTGGCTCTGACAGCTCCTGGCAGGAGGCTGGAGCCAGGGGGGTCGGGCTTTGCTCCCAAGGAAGAAGTGCCAGGACAAGAGGAACCGGCCTCAGGTTGCCCCAGGGGAGGTTTACGTTGGATATGAGAAAAAACTTGCCCTCCAGGGTTGTCCAGGCTTGGCCCAGGCCCATGATCCCTGGAGGGGCCATGGAGATGGACTCGCTGATGTTCAAGGTCTGTTCCAACAAAATGATTCTATGAAAGCTCCCCAGAAAGGGTGGGATGAGCAGAGGGCAGATCATCAGCCTGGGGTGAGGTCTCAGCATGTGGAGGTGTCCTGGGAAAGTGCACTCGGAGCTTTTCCTCTAGGAGCCGGGGGTAGAACCGTGTTGCCCTACATCTGATGCCAGGCAAGTCACTGTTATTCTTGTGTTTGAAGTTTGATGGTGGTATATCTCTGCAGGCTGACCTATTTAACAACACTGGTCTCAAGTCATTCCATCTATTGTAGATGTGGCATCAAAGCTGGTGGTGGCTGCAAATATAGAAGCAAGGAGCAGTAATCTTGGAAAACTGCAGGCAGAAGGTTTCTTGAGCAGCTGGTCCTTTCACCTGCCCAATGCAGAACACCTCAGCAACTCTGAATCTTCATGAACTGTAATGCCTGGACAGTTTAGGTAGAGAAAGCTGTTGTGCAGTAGCGTTTTGAAGCACAGCAGAACATGCCTGAAAGGGAAAAACAGTATATATTCTGGAGCCACTGTGCACCCACGCACCCTGCCCTCAAGAAAGGAAGTGGTCGTGTCAGAGATTTGAGAGTAGCTGTAACTATGGTTTTGAGCTTGACACACACAGACCTCCAGTGATGAAATATGACAACACTGAAATAAGATCTGTTGGTCCTCTTTGAATATATAATGATATGGAGAACAGTGTTCATTAAAGGATGAAGCTTAAAAGATTAGTTTACCTACCCCATGATGTATTGAGAGAAAAAGATTTCAAATATACTTAAGCATAAGGGAGTTTAGAGGTGGTATTGCAATGTTCACAGAAGTGGGTTTGGCTTTTTTCCTGGGTTTTTTTTTTCCCTTTAAATCCTTCTTTTTCATTTGCTGTAGAGCCTACATTGTACTCTCTAGACTGGAGGTGCTCCCATCATCCTGCAGCATTAAGATTTTCAATTATAATGGATTAATAACATTCATCCCTGGTACAATGTTTGAACAGTAGTCGTTGTTCTGTTAATATTTTAAATATCACTTCAAAGCTTTGCCAATGTTAGAAAAAATTATCAGGAAACTGAATTTCTGAGTAAAAAAACAAGTATTGTGTAGGGTTTTCTTTTCAGGCTGAGTAGAATTTCCTCTCTCTGTACTGAAAGATATCTGGTTTGGGTAATTGCACTGGGGACTCTTTTATTTACTGCTATCTCGAGGGGGATGAGGCAGTGTGAGTCATGTGTTGGGCACTCTCCTAAGATGTGACCTCTTAAATGTAGGCAACTGTCTTGCTCATTCCAGCAACTCCTGGTTAGAATCCCTTGGACAAGGGCAGAAATTACAGCATGAAGCTGATGCTGTTTTCACAATTGCAGCTGCAGAGAGAGGTAATGGATGATGTCTCCTGGGTGAATAAAGAACAGCCAGAGGAGCAGAGTCCTCACAGCAGCCAGTGAAGCTTTCTGCAGCTGAGGGAGGTAAAAATAAGATGCAGAGATAATTTTGCGATGGCTCGTCGTTCAGACTGAAGCATGGAAACCTCAAGTCTGAGGCAGTTCTTGATGAATTTGTAGTATTTTCACAGCAGTTCAGGGGAGAGGATGTGGCTCCTGGCCAAGGCATTGCTCATAGCTCTGAAACCACAGAGGCTGACAGCACATCTAAAAATCTGTGCGCTGAAGACGGTGTCTGTGTCTGAACGTAGTCATCTGCCTTTAGGTTTCTGCTTCAGAATGTTGACAGTGATCCTACAAAACAGATGAAGTCTGAAAAAGTCCTACCTGTAGCTTCTTCTGAAGTAGTTCTACCTTGGTTTATACAGCTGTTTTCAGATGCAGTGAAATGTATGCTAAATGGAGCTAAATATTTTTGTAGAAATAAAGCTCTACCTTCTGCTTTCAAAAGGGTCGAGTACTGGAAGTATTAGAAGCTGTCAAATCAGTCCTAATTAAAGCAAATTAAATCTATATTTAAGTTTTGTACTGCTACTGACGGATACTTTCCAAGTGGCATTTACAGAACTGTGTGAATATACCAGTGATTTTATTTGGAGCACAGAAGCAAAGAACAGGTTAAAATTTGTCAGTTTGGGGACACTTAGAGAGGGAACCAGGTTTGTTAATATCTTTACTGGGAAGTTTACCTTCTTGCTGCTATCCTACAGAATTCACTGTAAAAACTGTGACTCTCTAAAGGAAGAAAGAAAAAAATTTAAGCAGCTAGTTGAAGTAAGAGATGCTTGCTGCATTATCACATCAAGCTGTGTTGGAGAAGGGACAGTTTAGGTAGGGGAGCAAATGTGTGTCACCTGGTCATGAATGAACTCCCTTGGCTTTCAGGAGATGTGGGAAGCTAGGAAGCATCTTGGGGGTTGGCAGGTGGTTGTGGAGAAGCCTTCCAGTCAGAAGGAGGATCAGCAGCCCAGCTGCTTTTACATACAGGTGGCTGACAAAGCAGGAATTACTTTGTAAGCTGTGCTTGCTTCTGGAGGCAAGAGTCCTGGCGGTAAGGCACCTTAGCATTACATTGCTGTGTGGGTGTCTTTTGTCTTACAGTACATAAGCAAGGACTGGTTTAACTGTCATTCTCACTGATCATCCAGTTGTGCAATCATTGTCTGTTTTCTTGGTGTTTCTAACGCCGAGTGGGATAGTAGTGCAGTAAGGCAGGCACTCTGCAGACCCTGCGTGGCTAACGCAAGGCATCGGCTTTTATGTATAGCAAACTCTATTTTATGTTTAATAAATAAATCATTCCTACCCCTGCTGGCTCTGAGCCTTCGTTGTCATCCCAGAACAGAAATTTGGAGTGTGTTTTGGCAGTTGCTCTGAGAATTCACGTGACAATTCCCCATTGGAGGTGGTAGCTGGCCTAGGTTCAGGCTCCAGGGATTCGGATTAAGGGGTGAATTCTTTTCCCAGTTCAGTGCTATAGGTTTGCAGTCAAATCTAGTCTGAGACTGCTCTGCAGGCTTTCTCTTTTCAGTTCCCCTTCCCTGCTGTGGAATCAGGAGCTGCACAGATGGGAGGTGGAGCACGGAGGGAACTGGTGAGCCAAAAGGTGATCTTACCCTGTACTGGCTGAGTGCACAGCTTTATGGAAAATCATCTGGGTAGAAGGGCAGAGATGACAGTGAGTGGCTGGCTCTGAGGGGAGGGGGAAGCTTGAATCTGGAGTTTTGTTTGCTCATGTCATCTTAGAGCTATGATGTGAATATATAAGGTGAACGTCTTGATGGGAGATGCTAATGTTGGGTAGTTGAGGGCTTCAGCAAAGACCACAACACTTACTAGCAGTAGGTGGTATGTATGTTAAGGTTATTTCTAATTTCAGAGTGCATAAAGAGGTGATTTCTATATTGCTGTTTCTTTCAAGTGAACACCACCCACTCCTCTTTACTGATCACCTGTAGAGAAAGGAAAAAACCAAGTTTATTTTCAGCTGAACCTCTCTGAATCACTTTGAAATGTGTAATAAGTGTCCCTGTGCTAATTCTTCTGTTGAATTCTTCATTGTAGACAACCTGAACAGTGAAGTTCTGATTTGCCCCAAGTGGTTCTTGCCTGATGAAGATCACGAGCTGGTAATCTGTGTGATAGCCTGCAGCAGGCTTTTTCCTAACTGCATCCTACGGGCTCCCTCTTTGCATGGAAGAGCGTTGAGCTGTGCTTTGAAGTGCAAATCATAACTCTCTGATGTGTCTTTAAACACACTGGAAATGAAACATGCAGATAAACTGGGTTTGAACAGACTGAAGTACGTGTGGTTCAGCTTGGTTAGAGTATTTTGGGATGAAACAAATCTTAGTCTCCAGGTGGAGTTGCACTCTTACTATGCATGTACTCACCCAGTGTAACAAATGCTACTAAGTGGTTTGCTGGAAGACTTTGTGAAGTATTTAATAGCTAGGGGGGTTGTAACTTGAGTAGCATTTTTCTCATTTTCAATTTTTGTTTCCTGAGGTTCTGTTTGAATGATAATTGACAATTAATTACTAATGTAATGTAACTGACTTTCTAACTTTTTATACTAGTGGGTTTTTTTTTGAGTTACTGTTCTTTTTTTTTTTTAGTATTCTTAAAGAAGGTTCTCATAGCAGTTTGTGACTGGTGCTGTTACTTTCCATAGTGATTGGGGGACACAGCAATGTCTTTTGAAGCAACAAAGTTGTAAAACGAGCAATACTTTTCCAGCCAAGAGCTCCTAACAACATACTTTAGCAACTCTTTGTAAGACTGTAGGTATGAGAACCCAGAAACTCCTTACAGCTTTGTAGGAGTTGCAGATGCATAACACCTCTGAATAAACACCTAATTAAATGGGCTTAGTATCAGACTTGAAATTTCATCAGTTTTAGGCATTAAATAAATGTTCTTCTTTTTCCCCCCCTTGTGAGCAGAAACTTGTGAATAAAAGGTACTTGCCTGGCAGCTCAAGTTTTATTTGCTTCTGTTTGAAACTCTTCAAACCACGAGGAAAAACTGAACAAGCTGAAAGGACATCATCTGATTTCTTTCTGTTGTGGCTTAATTAGGACTTGTTGCTAAACCAAATTGCTGTGACCCACATTACAGGACAGGAAAATGGAACAAGGCTAAAATACCTGAAATAAATGCCAGCCTTTCTATGCAGAGAGATGAGGAGTTTCAACCTTACGTAAGAGAAACTTTTTTAAAGGTTATCACCAGCAGAATTTGAATGTTCTGGGCTTAAGTATTTCTTGTATTTCCTCTCCGCACTTACCTTTCCTGAACTCCGCTCTGACCTAAATACAACCAAATATTTAATTAACCTAGTAATTATGTAGCACTGTTGGCTACATTAAATCATTCAAATGCAAGATAGGTAGATGGTGTAATTTTAGATCTTCTTGCCCAGCGTTCTGTGGGAGAGCTGCTTAATCAAAATAGCAGCTACAAAAAAGATCTTTAAGTCATCTGCACAGTTAAAATCGGTATTAATTTGGTCTCCTCATCAGTGTTATAGCTCAGAGAGCTTGGACTTGATCTTGACGGTCTTCCAAACTCGATGATTCTGTTGATCCTGTAGCAGGAGACAAACTGAAATTTCTTTATAGGCCTGTACTCTTAACCTTGAGCTGCCTGGCTTGATGTTGAACTATGGTTACAAGATGCAGGTTCTGTGTTCAGTTTGGACAAATTCTATTTGGTGTTTGCGTGGACGTAAAAATAACACCGGAGAAAATTGGTTGAAAAATTTCAGGCTGTAGGAAGGTTGTACAAAGAGACAACACAAAATATTTTTGTTCTGTCTTTATAGGGCTTTTTCCCTAAGGTGCTAACTCTCTATGCCCGTCGATGGAGTATCTTTAAGTTTATGGAGAAAAGGGTTAACAAAAAAAAGGCAAACTATTGGGATAGTATGTGATGTGTGCATTAAATACTGCTTTAAATATGTTCCTGTTGACAGTCAGTATTCATTACAAAGCTCTTTCAAGTTGTAAGCAGAGTCGTTAGCAGTCATTTAAGCTGTGTGTGCATCTGTCTGTGGGGTTTTTTTTCCTTGCAATAAATCCTGATTGAAGAACTATCGAACAAACTGTTCATCTGAATAACCAAAAAGAAAAACCCAAAACATGGCTGGGACAGAATCTGACTAGCTTTTGAAAGAGATGATCCTTCTAGTATGTTTTAGAAAAGGAGCAGGTGCAGATGCATGACTTTCTCTTATGAACATACATCCCTGTGTTCAGTTCTACCTCCTCTGCCTTCAGCGGTTGTGCTTAGATAAAGAGAACTCTGGAGGAAAGCTCTTCCCAGCAGCAGCTCTTGTGGTGACAAACAGCTGCTCTCTCTCCAAACCTCCCTGAAAAGTGCAGAGCCAGCACTGCAAGTGGAATTCACTGGTGTGCTGTGTTTAGAGAACGTGCCTTTGGCAAGTCTTACAAAGCCTCCTAGGACAGAATTTCTCATGAAGTTTCTTTTTGTCTCTAGTTTGTGACTGTTTTTCTCTTGGAGGTAACAACTTGTATTTCTGTTCAAAAAGCCCAACAAAGCCAGTCATTCTTGTGATGCTTCTCTTATGAGTAGATTTCTTGAGTACGCTTTCTGATTTTCATGTTGTGTCTGTCTGTCTTAAAGGAATCATTGAAATGGAAAAGAATTGTTCTCTGTTTATAGTCAGAATAACTGTAACTGTGTATGAAGAACACTTAAAACATACATCCCGGGAATGATGCTTGACATCAGTCAGCCAGATGATAATCTTACTCTTGTTTTGTGTTGGATTTTCTTCTGGAAATAATTCTCACTCAGTAATAAATCACCTTATCTTGCAGCTAAAAAGATTCTAAATCTCTAGATTTAAAAGTACTTTGAACTATAGCAGCTTATATTCAGAAATGAGATGACTTGTAAAAAAAATATTGACTGTCTCTCTTTATGAACTGAGTATAAAAAAGGGGGAAAAAACCTACGTGTGTCTGTCTTGCTTGAAGCTTCTTTTCAGATCACGGGATGGCAGATCTGATTCTGTGTGGAACTGGAAAGAGTGGTTTCTTCTGTCCCATGCTTTGGAATTGGAGGCCTCACCCGAGAGAGGAGAAAAAGATTTAATTCAAATTTCCTCTGGAAGAAGAAAAGTCTTGGTTGACTTTGTGTTGCAGCTGCTGTTTATAGGATATACTGGAACAGGACTGAGAGTGTTTATTCTACATTCTTGTTGTTGAAGCTGTTCCAATGCAATGTGTAGCAGAGGTTGAGCCTGCTGGGAGTGGGGGTGATAGGCCAGTTATATCTGGAGTCCCTTGCATAGAAAGGAGGGGAAATGTTGAGCTGTAGTCTCTGTTCTGTGGAGCTCCTCTCTTGTTGCTGTTGTGGCCAGTTAACGTTTGACTGCGTGCAAATAAACAGCTTGGTCATGAAGGACTAAACCAGCTTTGTTCTCATACCCCTGGGTGTACTTAAAAAAGTGTTCCAAAGAAATGCAACCACCATTCCCCAGAGGAGAGAATTGAATCTTTGATCTTTCACATCCTGATTTAGGGCTGAACTGAAGGAGATGGTTCACTGGAATCCCTTCATCTGCTGAAGGGAAGCACTTCCTTTCACTAGGGAAGTTCAGCGGGCTGTGTATCATCCTGGAGGGGTTTTGAGCTATTTTGTGTTATATATCTTTTGTTTTGATTTGGTTTGGTTTTATTTCCCCTGCAGTTAGCCATCTGCAGCAGCTCCATGCTCTGCCTCCTTAGTTTGCCAGTCCTGAATTTATGACTTTACTTTTGTTTACAGTGTTTATGTTGTTCTTTGATTGTGTAGTAGGATACTTTACTATGAGAAATCTTGTAGGGATTGAAAATTAAAGACCTTAAAGGTTCATGTGAGGGTTGTTTATATGTCAGATAAGGAAAAGTTTCTCTGTCACTAAAGTAGAAATCTGAAGTGGCAGCAGGAGAGCCAAAATTGCCTTTCATTTGGCCAATTTATTATTTCAACTTTTAAGTTCTGTATTTTGTATTTTCTTTGATCTCGGGTCTCTTTCTGTTTCATCTGTTTCCCTTTTCCTAAATAGTTTCTGGTTTAGTTTATTGGAGTCCTTTGTTAATGTGCACATTTATCTTCATAACCATATAGATGAGACTAATTAAAGTGCAGAGCAGAGATCTCGTTTTCAGTGAGAATAATAATAAACCCACCTGTTTTTTTTTCCTAATTTCCATGAAGGTTGCAGTGCTGAAGAAGATTTCTTAGGTGCCAAAAGGAAGAACTCGTTTGGTATCACAAAGAATTTGTTTTGAATTTTTTAAGTCAACTTTTACCTTAAACTTTAGATCTTCTCTGTAAGGACTTACCTCTTGTGATTGTTTAAATAAACAGATTTCAGAGTATGGATATTTGTGACAATTTGAATATTGTGCAAGTGATGCTGAAGGTGTTTTAGTAAATATCTCTGTCCTGTCTGTAAACAGAGAGGAAACAGTAGCCCTGTCTCACAAAGTGAAATAGAGTTTGTAAGACCACAGATTTGACTATTAAAAATGTATTATTCCACCCTTGGTACACTGAATAAAAACTGAAGATGAAAACCTGTTCTATTTCAGGATGGCATTTGCAGTCTTTGTGGGGTGTGGACTTCTCAGAATGGAGCAGTTGGACACACATGTTTACTGTGTCTGAATTTTAAATACGTGTCACAAAGTGTGTGTGAATATTTATACATAATGACCTGTCTCTCAGTAGTAAGTAGGAAAAAAAAAAGCTTGTATTTTAATAGGTAAGGGGGAAATAGTATTAGATAATGCTGGAAATGTCCCCTTAATAGATGTTTTTCTCAAAATATTTTACTGGTGCCACCAAAAAACCTTTTATGTAAAAGCTGTTTAACTGCAGCATTGTTACTGAGAATGGCACACAACAGGTTTTTTTTATCATGAATTGTATTGGAAAAGACAACTTGGCAAAAATGTCAAGTAGTAGCAGGGAAGATTCATGCAAGAAGTTGATTTCTGTCTTTGTGCTGCTCCTAGTTCAGCTCTTCTAGGAGTGGGATGGTTCTATTGTAATTTAGCTTTTTTCTTCTTCCTCATAATTTTTCTAATTGCTCTGCATTTTGCTTTTGAAACAAGCATTCAGCCAGCTAAAATCTGGAGCAATCCCCCCACAATACATGTAATATGGATTTCATGTTCTCTGCCTCTGTTGGATCCTCTCTGAATCCCCTTGCAGTAAGATCTGGTACCTGCATGTGCGGGGGCAGCTCAAGTGATGTCTTTTGCCTCACCTGATGCCGGTCAAAACATGACAGGTTCTGTGTGCCATAGCTTACATACCATTGCATGTACAATTATTTCCCTTAGGCTGTTGATTCCTCTGTGTATTTCGTGACTTTTACCTTTTGTTTAAGTTTTCCTCCTACCTTGTTCTTCATCGCTTGCGCATCGCCTAAGTTGCTGAAATGCACTAGCTGGGAGGTGTTGCTGGAAGCATCTCTTCTCTTTGATGTATTCAAGTGCCTTAAAAGATAGCAAATAGATACACGAGTTATAGAATCAACTGCCTGGAGTTTCTTTACAGCCATTTGAAAAGTCTTAAACCCAGCTGTTAATTTCTCACTTTTTCCTCCCTAGAGCTGTTGGGAGTTGCGTTTGGTAATTAGCTGCTGGATGTTGAAACCACAGGAGGTAGAGGATGTTTTTCAGAGTAGCTGTAACATTCTGCTGCTCACTCCCATCTACCTGTGGACTGTTCTTTACAGAAGAAGGATGGAGTTGCTAGACCCTAAAGTTTTTCTTCAGGTTGCTGGTGATGAGAAATGAGTTGGTTTCTTTCTTCTTCCCACCCAAAGGGAGCTGGTGTTTGAAATGGAGTGGGGCAAGATGAGTTTGCCAAAATTCAAGTGGAATAGTATTAGTAGGGGCTTTCCCCCTCTCCTTTTTTGGTCCATAGGAAGCAGTGAGTGTGTTGCTCTTGAACCATTTGAGTTAGCTCTCAATTCTTGGGTTGTGTGCGTACTGCCAGCGTTTACAGGAGGGGTGAGGGAGCTGAGTTCGTATTAGTCCCTTCTGTAAAAATTGGGGCCTCAAAGCAAAATCAACACCTCTGCTACTTCTAACAAATACACAGCGGGAAGTTTGCTTGGTTTAGCTTTGTGGCCTGTACTGTGCAACGGGCCGAAGCGATGGGCAACCCTCCTGGGGGTCTGCTAGGAGCAAACATGAGGGGTCCCGGGGGAAACCAGCTCTGATCTGCCTGTTCCTTGGCAAGGCAGCGTGTGCCTGGTTTCAAGGAGCGCTTTTAGAAGCCGCAAAGCTACATTTTAGACATTAGCTGTCTTTTAGTCTTAAAATAGCCAGCGAGTTGGAGCTGAGCAGTCTGTCCGGGAGGCTCGGGAGGGCTGGTCGAGGAGTGCCAACATGGAGAAACTTCCTTGGGCCGGAGCCAGCCGCAGAAACGCAAGCGGGCGGGCTTTGTGTCCAGACTTGCGTTCCAGCTCATGCTGCTGGATTTAATGTCCTTAGAGCTCAGGCACCGAGGCATAAATTGCAGCAAAATTACTACCGTGCACTGTGCTCGGTTTCATTTGCTGCTGTGTTTGATGTTGGGGGATTAAGGGGAGGGGAAAGGATCAGCTACCCAGGATGCTCTGTGAGGAGCGAGTGAATTTGATTGTCGTCAGAACAGGATTGCCATATGAGTTCTGAAAAGCGCTTGGCTCCTGACGATAGCTGCTCTAAAAATAGATTTGGAGGAGAGGTTTCTCTTGGGTCCAGTTTCGGGTTCCAGCTGAGCTGGCTTTAGGGAACTTGTTTGCAAGACTCCAGGGAGGATAAATCTGTTCTTGCTCTGCCTTCAGCGTTAATTTTTGGAGCTATCGCCAGCCTCGCTCTGCCTGTGGACGTCGAGCGCTGATGTTGCTATGGCTGACGACACAGGTATGACCCGACCCTTTTGGGGAACAAAGGCAAAACTCAGTTACTGGCTGTTTCTGGTTTTGTAATCAGCAAAATGCCTGCCTTACTGGGGTATGTTGGTGCGTTCTGGTCTGCGCTGCGGGCTGCCTCTGCTCTCTGGAGCAGAGGTATTGCGTGAGGTTAGGGCAGGGTGGTTAACTGTAGCTTGGGTTTTGCTTGAGGAGAGCACACGTTCATGTAGGAGACGTTGCTTTGTCTTCTAATACCTGACTTGAAAGTTATTTCTGGAGCATGTGAAATTACGCCGTGTCTTTAAGGTAAAGTAAAAGGAAAAAAGGGTTTCGGTGCATCTAGGTGTGCCTCTTAACGGTGTGGTGAGTGAGGGACAGGACTTGTCAACATTTGCTGTTGAGGAATAAAGCGTAATTTCAGACTTTCTGATGCCTGCATGAAGACATCTGGTGTGGTGTAAGCCCAGGCTTACCAGATATGGCAAGTGACCTACTTCTGCCGTGGCCAGCAGCGTGTGCAGGGAAAGGGCTTGAATGGGGAATTAACTGTTGGGATGAGCCCTGAGCCAGCCTCAGCCCTTGCAGGGTGTTATTCTGACCCTCCCTGCAAAGCAGAGGTACATTTGCTGCTGCATGATTTCCCTTTCCATTCAAGTCCTGCCTGATCAGGCTTCCGTGGTTGAATTCTTATCAGAATTTTTCCAAGAGTTTTGAAACTAAGTTTCCTACGTGATAGGAAGGCACAGCCTACAAATGTATCTTTGTGTCTCTTGTGAATGAGTTTTTATGGCAGTGAATGATATTTTGTAGCATGTGAATATTTTATAGGGTAAGATTTGCACGAATCAGGGTTTTTTTCCGAGTGGAAAAAATATGAACAGCTATGCTTCTTTAATTAAATTAGTTGGTCTTTCCTTTTCCTGTTCTAATAAGTAAAGCTCCTTGCTTCAAAGGCAGCTAGCAGGAAACAATAAAAAACAGTAAGGTAGATAAGTGTGAAGTACAGTGAAATTCTCTTTCCTGTTTGCCTCTTCCAATACCTGGTGTGCTCTACAAGTTTGTAACCTCGATTTTTCTTTTTTTTAAACATGTTTTTTATCCATGAGGCTTCATTTCAGGTACCTACCAAGCTTCCACTGACTGCATTAGGAGACAGGGCTAGAGAAGCTCTGCTCTTACAGAATAGCATTTTTTCTGTGTGTTTGTGTTTCTGAATATTAACATTTCCAGCTCAAGACGGCTTGAAATAATTTTCATCTACAGTCGATCCTGTTTCTGACTGTAGGGGAACATGCTGCTTGTCTTTCCCTTTAATTTCAGGCTTCCTGTATCTCTTTCTCACAAGAGATGTTATGATGAGTTGTGGACCTTGCACTTGTGTAGTGGGGGTCCTTGTTGTGCAGTAGCAGATGATAGGAGCCTGAGGTGAGGCTGCCTTCTCTCTGTGTCTCTGAATATTATTGGACAGTCTATACCAAGGCAACTTCACCTCTAATATAAAAAAGAAGGTTAATAGCTGGTATTGAATTTTTGTCCAGAGTAGTCTTAATAAAAAGATTCTTTTTCTTTTTTTTAATAAAATGTGGGGCTGGTTAAGAGCTGATGTGACTGTTATTTTTGTGGGAGGGTTTTTTATTGGTCTGAACACTGTATATAGCACAAGAAATGTAATAAAGTTGGTTTATTACAGCTATCAGTGTGGCAAGCAGGGTCTGAAAGTACTTTTATATGATATCAATTACGGAAATAAGTCAGTCCATCACCAGTCTCTCATTGCTCATCTTTCAGAGCTCCAGTTTATTCTAAAACTCAACCAGGTCGGTATTTAGCTGTTGGGAGTTGGTGGGTTTTTTGTCTTTCTCTATGATCAGTGTTGATAAATGCATCAAACATTGCTTGCAATCAGTGATAGAAGTAGCTCCCTATCTTAATGTATTACTTCCATACTTGTGGCTAAGTTCCTACTTTCAAAAGATGTAAGAAATGGTTTTACTTGAGTAACTCAGACTGAATGTGGCCCAACGGGCAAAGACTGGTGCCTATATGGGAATGAAGTGGAATAAGCTGGTAGATGTGGAACTGTGACCAAGTACCAGCCTTGCAGTGGTTTAAGGAGGTAGAAGAGCAGACCTTGAGCTTTGGAGAGAGGCCAGGGGCATCTCTTTGGATACGTGTTTATTTACTACATGTATACTTCTTTCCCTAAAATGAACCTAAAGCAATGGACCAAGCTGTTTCCATCTGCTCTGGTGGTACTGCCCATTTGAAACCCCCTACTCATGTGCTAGGTTGAGGTCTTTCTTTTCCCAGTGGTTTGTTAACAACCACTGTATTTTGTGGGTTTTTATTTACGCTTCCTGTATGTGCAGTTATAAACAAAACTGTGATTTGCATTAAGTCAGTGTCATCCTTCTTGTATATTCCACAGGGCTGGAAATCTCAGCACGTAGTGAAGCTCTTCTTGATTGTAAGCAACAGGGAAGGTATTTGTAGCTGCTAGTGTCTGAACTTGGAGTTTTAACCTTAATATCATTTCGATTTTCAAGCCCTCTTGGGCTATTTGAATTTTCATGCTGATTCCATCAGCTAATTCGACTTGCTTTGAAACTCTCTTCAGAAGAAAGGCTTTTCTGCCAGCCTCTTTCTGCTGTTGCCCTCTGGTGGCACTTGGGGAACTGCTGCCACCAATGCAAAGCATCTCAAAAATGTTAAGCTCTGTATAAATACCCGATGAAGGGAAGGAAGGCGGGGATTTCCAGTGGAGTTGTTAGGCAGATTAGATGTGAGTTTGGGGTATTTGGTTGGTTATGGGACTTTGATGCAGATAATCAAGCTTTCTGAGCTAATTCACAGTGGTTGAAAGTGGGCAGCTGATGGTACCCCTGGTATCTGGGATATGAAAAGCAAGTAACAGTGGTGAAGTTTAAAAACAAACAAAAAAATGACCCAACAACAACAAAGTAATAAGAAAAACCCAACTGACTGAACAAAAAACACAAAGAAAAGTGGTTCTCAAGTGTCTGTATTCCGTGTAGTCCTAAGAAACAAGGTTTATCATTATATCCTCAATCATCATTTCCGAACTCTTACAGAATTCCTTTTTTCCCGTTATTTTAACAGAGACTAAGCATGGAGGAGGCAGGAATGGAAAGAAAGAAGGCCTCTCTGGAAGCTCATTTTTCACCTGGTTCATGGTAATTGCTTTGCTGGGAGTTTGGACATCAGTAGCAGTTGTCTGGTTTGAACTTGTAGATTATGAAGAAGTTCTAGGTAAGAATTTGAAGTCTTAAACCGCTTTTAATAATTATTATGATTAAATGGAGGCCATTTAAACTTTCTAGGTAGCTGATTTTGACTGCTGTGGTGTTTGCAAATGACCTACATGATAAGAATAGGCAATGGAGCTCAAAAAGCGTGTTTTAAAGCTGAACTCTATTATGCTGTTAAAATGGAATTCTCATAAGACTGAAAAAAGGTTATTAAAATACTGCATTTATTAAAGAGTTGAAGCGTCCAAGGACAGCCCTGGATCTGTTTGTAACCTGTATTCTGTAGTTCATTTGAAATGTGTCAGCTGCATCTGCACTGTTTCAAGTTCAGGTCTCAGAAACTTGGAGCAGCGGTTGAAAGTGGGCGGATGATGGTACCACTGCTCTGGGCTATGTTGCCTGTAGAGTCAGGACAACCAGTCTGTCATCCTCTCCAGAAGGAGCTGTGGAATGACCTCAGTTTTAAGCTCTCCAGCTTAACAGTGATAACTTTATATGCTGATGTTATTGTGAATATTAATAGGGTGAAAATGAATGTCTCCAGTTTCAAGGTGCATGTCCGTAGGTTGAGCTGTTGTCCCTGATGCAGGATTCAGAATGTGCTTTTGCAGCTGCTGGGTTTGCAAGCTTTACAGATTTGCTGGTAGATGTTTGTTTTGATTTGGACTGATTTTAAGAGAAGCTTCTGGTTTGAAACTTAATTGGGTCTAGTGATGCAATTAATGGTTTTTATATTTTTACCACGCATGCAGCCAAAGCAAAGGATTTCCGTTATAACTTGTCAGAGGTCCTACAAGGTAGGATATTGGAGACATAAGCTTTCTTTACAGTCCCATGGCTAAAAATTTTTATTTCCTTTTTTTATGTTTTTAAATTTTTTAAGAGAATTACTGGTCTGCTGCAGTGACATGAAACTCAGTCATTTCTCATCTGTCTCATTCTTCATGTTTTTGAAGATGATACAATTCTTACTTCTAGAGAATTACATTTATTCCACCAGTCTTCTGTGTTTAACCATAAACCAACAAAGATCCTTCCTAATTGACTGCTTCCATACAATGGCCATGGTCTTATTTTTGTCTGTTCTAGACCCAAGTCTGAACCTCTTCTTCCAAAAAACTGTATTGTAATTTTCTAAGTACCATATTAAGAACTTTGGTTCATTTATTTAAATGGCAGACAAGTTCTTCTGCCACTTAAGAGAACAGCAAGTATAATCATAAACTCACAGACTGTAAGGACTTGGTTATTCTGCAAACAGTGTGCAGAGTTTCAGTCTTATTAAAAGCTATGTCTGAATTTTATCTGAATTAATTAGATAGCTCTGCTCACTTGGTGATCCCAGGACACCTCTAATCTTGGATACCATGTTTCTATGGTAAGAATGCCTTTTTATTAGAAACTGGTTTCTCTTTTTGCATTTACTTAGGCCTGATAGAACTGCAGTTTCAAAAATCCAAGTATGAAATCTGATGTATTAGCTGTAAAAGGATGGGCAACCTTTCTTGCTGCAGTGAACGTTACACAGTTGTTCATAAAAAATACAAATGTTTTTCCTTTGTCCAGGAAGTTAGTTACCTTTTATCTACCTGTATTTTTCTGAGAACTTACAAAGGCAAGAAGCATATAATCAGAAAACAAATGGTGATTATTTGATTAATTCTAGGTTTGTCTTTTCCCTGAAATGTGTTGTATGTTCCTTGTGAACTTAAATTTGATTTTGAGCAAAACATTCACACAAAGTGCATCACGTAATTACTGATCTGCTTTACATCTGCAAGCAACAAAAGAAATGTGTGGAAAAGGGGCTAACTTTTGTTAAGTCTAAAGTCTAGGAAATGCAGAAAGGAACTTAAAATATTTGTAATATTTTCCAGGAAATTTAAAATGTGGTTAAGAAGATTATGGCCAAATCATTCAAAACCAATATGATAACAGCCTAGCGTTGACAGTCAGCCATTGCACATTGAAAACACTGCTGGAAGCAAACGGCTGCATCCCTGATTCTCTCTTCTTCCTCTCTTTGCATTTCTAGGCAAGCTTGGGATATATGATGCTGATGGAGATGGAGATTTTGATGTGGAAGATGCTAAAGTATTGCTAGGCAAGTACAAACACAGGTGGAATAAGCTATAATTCAGTTATTATATTCATATTGGGGTTTTGTTTAATGTCAAAGTAATTTTTCTGGGCTTTCCTAACTGGAGAACTTGAAATAATTGTGGTGGGTAATACAAATTGTAGGACTGTGTGTGCAACTCGTTGGAGCAAGTTGTGTTCTTTCTTCTGATACAGCAATGTAAGTGGAAAGCATTTAATTACAGGATGATTTTGAAGTGAGGTAGCTGATGCTGCTGTATGAACGGTTGTGATGATGAATAAATTTATCAGATGTAGGGCTTAAGATGCTTCAGGAGTTAAAACATTTCTTGTTAATGTGTTAAACCAGGTCCATTTTAAAATGACTTCCATCAGGCCCTTGTACTTCTTAGCTGCCTATTTGTTTAAGATGTTTTTGTACTGTCTTTCCTCTACTCTGAATTCTCCACAAGTCTGTTTGTTTTCCTTGCCCTTCAGAAATCCTACATGACATGGATTTTTCTTCTTTGATGTTGAAACACTGGGTTTAGGCTTCTGTTCCTCGCTTGCTTTGGGAAAGTGTCGTTCTGCTCACTCTGTGTCTTCAAAGAGAAATTTCCATCATTAGACACACTCTGTGATATTGCCCCTCTACCTACACCTAGCAGTAAAAGCTTTACCATCTTCAGCTTCACGCTCGAGCATTGGATAAATACTTCTTGCAGATCTGGTGTTAGAAAGTTTACTTTAATTGATTTGTTGAAAAAAAACCTCCAAGGACTTCAGAGCTACAGACTGAGCGTTAATTACAAGCGGTGAATTAAGCAACCCTTTGGATAGTTATAATCCTAAACTTTCTCTCTGAATTCTGGAGTGTATCAAAAAGTGGGTATCAGTCTCTGGTGGGTCATGTTAGCAGGATTCAGATTGCCAAGGTGGTAGCTGGAAACGCACTGCTGCTTTGTTACATGGCTGGTTTATGCAACTTGATAGAGCTGGGAATTCTGCCAGTGCGTGACAGTGTTTCTATTCTAAGCTTGTCTTAGCATGCATTTAAACCTTAGACTTGAGATGTGACAGTAAAAGGTCACAGACGAAAAGTTATTTCTGTTATTTTTGAAGACTTGCTTGGAAATATGGTGTAATCTCATGGCAGAACATCTTCTGCAGTTCAAAGGAAGTGGTACATTTTGTCAAGTTACACAACACTAATAAAAATGAATATAAAAATATTTTTTCTATGAACTGGCATATAATATTATTAGCTTAAGTTCCTAGTAGATTACTGTGCTTGTTTGTATTTTACACTTAATATGAACTAAAAATTGAACACCAGTAGACCAAAATTATTCTATTAATGCCGAAACTGGAAGACAGGTTCCCTCTTGAGGAATTTATCTTTCAGAGTTAAGTCCTTGTAATAGAGGAAACTATATAATTACCCTATATTTCAGCTGATTTAGGGTAACTTTCTAAATATTTTATGCGTAACACCTTTCATGTTTTATTTGTGAGGATTTTGTTAGTATTTGTGTTTGAAGATGTTATTTTCTGGGATATTTTTTTTTCCTGGGTCAGGCTACTGTAACAGCAAGTTGTTTCTCTGCTAATTTACTATTGATTTAAAAAGGAGATACTGCTGTTTCATGTTTACTGCTCAGAATACATATGCTTCTTTCTTTTCTGTTCTTCAGCTATTACTAAACCACTGTGCATTGAAACCGTGGCATGTGCAGTGGTTTAGTGTCAATGCCTCCACTTCTGTAATCTTTAGGTTTTGCTACAAAGTTTAATTTGCAGATTAATACTCAATATAATTTGAAGTTAATTTCATTTTGAGAAATTCTTCGAGCATGAGTTTAGTTTCTTTTTCCAAGAATGGTTTAGCAGGTGATAACTTAGTAGTTTTCTGCACTACTTGGGCATGGCAAAATAGGAGAATTAAAATATATTTCATTTTTTGTATGTGTTGGTTATGTTGGGGTCTCTTCTTTTTATTTGTTGATATCAAAGGAGGTTTCATGATTAAGTTCCTTTGAGGCATTTGCCTAATTCCCAGACCAATGTCTGTGTAAATAACATCTTTGGAGCTGAGCTGATTTATTTTATTTTCAGTCCTTTTTAACAAGCACAGTATCCTGAGGGATTCTACTTGAATGGCTGCAGTGGGTAGAATTTTGGAACGGCAGCTTCAGAAATTCATCAGTAACTTGTTCTTGTGCATTTAGTTCAGAGAAGTCCAGTGATGCAGAAAATGGGGGGGAAAATCCCACCCTAGTGCATCACCAACAGTAGAATCCAGGCTTCTCTAAACCAAGTTTTTTCCTCCCCTGGTTCATATCTAGTAGAAAAGATGTTTGTCAGCACTCACAGAAGGACTGCACATTCCAAAAATCTGTGGTGAGATAATGGGAGTTACAAGAAAGTTTTTGTGCAGGTCATCTCTTGAGGATCAGCTGCATACTCTTCTCTATTTTTCTTTTCTACTGTAGCACCTTCAAATACTCAAGGTTTTCATGTGCTTGTTCTTGTAGAAGGGCTGTTTGTAGGAGAAGAGAGGCTTTGTCGCATGGAATGGTGCATTGGTTGTGGTCACTCTGTGGAATACAGAAAGATTTGACTCTCTCAATCACCATTTCATTTAAGTTCTAATGTTTAGGCTTCTCTTGAAATAGTGATTTCCTGTGAGTCAGCATTTTCAGCCAGTTCTTAATGTGCTTATTAATTGAGATTAATTATGGGTGTGAAGGAAGACCAAAACCAGTTTGAGTATTAATTATTTTGGGGAGGTCTGATTTTTAACTCTTAAGAAAGAAAAAAAAAACCCAAACAAAATTAAATTATATGTTACTTTCTGTAACTCAGGCTGAAGTGCCTCTTATTTTTACCCTTTGATTCAAAGGCTATTATATTAATCTTAAATAGTTTTTGTAAAGAATTATCATGAAAGGATTTGGGGGTTTGTTGGTTTTTATGGTAAAGACTGTTACACATATTCCTCCAGTTGTTGTGATTCCCTTTGGTGTCCTAATATTTTCAAAGAAAATAGGCTGGTTTACCCCGTTTTCTTTCATAAAGATAATTGCCTGAGAGTCTTATTCTTGGCTTAGTGCAAGAACAAGGGCATCTGTCTGGTTCATGTGCTTACAGAAATGTTATCAAAAGCCTGGGCTCTTATGTGAGTGGTGGGTTTGTTGCTTTTTTGCTTTTTTTTTTTAATGCCAGATTCCAACAGAATAGAATTATATAAATATTTATAATTCTGCATTTACATCTTAAAGTTTTTCATTATTTTTTTGTAGATTCAGGTTTCCATTCTTAAATAAAGATTTAATTCTTCAGTAAATATACTTTGTTTTATGTCTTTTCCATCTTGCTTGATCCAAATTTTGAAAACAAAGTAGAATGATGACTGACTACCGTGCATAAAGTTAAGTCTATAAAATTTAATTTTTATAGAACTAAGCCATGGAAGAAGTTGGAGAGGGATATTTATAATACCTTGATTGCCTCCTGGATTCAATCTGTCATTTTTAAATGGCTATCCAGTGAAAAATAAGAGAGAATGGCTGGTCACTCAAGTAGAGGTTCTGGACATCCAGGTACAAGGATGTGCAACACCATGGACTTGGAAGTTTTCTCAGAATTATCATTGATAATTTCACTGTGTGCAGTAAGAAAAACATGTGCAATGTCTCTGCCATGAACTCCTCTATCTTGAATGTTTCATTAACCTGCACCTAATACTGCTTTGTACTCTGCATGTGCAACACGTTCACTTAATTTTGTCTCAACTATTGTCTTCACCCTTAGCCCACCTTTTTGCTTCTCCTTTCAACATAAATGAAGGGGTTTTCTGGTTACAGGTGGGAGAAATTCCTCCCTCCTACCCATAATTGACATCTATCATTGCTTGGTCATTCTGTACTTTTCTCAGAATGGAAAAGTTGAAATGTTATTTAGTAGGAACTGTAAAAAGTGGATTTAAAAAAAAAAAAGAGGAAAGGGGAAAAAGAAAAATAAAAGGAAAAAAAAAGGCAAATTGGATAATTTTTTGGGGAGGATTCCTGTTTAAAAAAATCCTGTCTCAAGGTAAATGCTGTAGCAAGAAACCAGAATATCAATGGACAAGGAAGAAGGGAAAGCAAAGCTGCTGCCTTTTTTAAAAGATTTTGGCTTAATATTGTGCATGCCTATTGTCCAGATTAGAGTCTGTACTTGGAAAGATTCAACTTTCTTAACACCTTTCTATTTCCTAAGTAGCATTCCTGTAAAGACTGATGTCTGTGACATGAGATGTCTTTCACAGGTCCTCCTTTTACAGTTTCCTCTTTCCACCTAACTGCTGTCTCTTTTTTTCCCCCCTTCCCCTCTCTCTTTCCTCTATTCTTGTGTAGGCCTGACCAAAGATGGCAGTAATGAAAATATTGATTCCCTTGAGGAAGTCCTTAATATTTTAGCAGAGGAAAGCTCTGATTGGTTTTATGGCTTTCTCTCATTTCTCTATGATGTATTGACTCCTTTTGAAATACTAGAAGAAGAAGAGAGCGAAGCCGCAGATGATGTTGATGGTACGTCACAGAATGAAGGGGTTCAGGGAAAAAAGACTTGTGTTATTTTGGATTTACAGAACCAGTGACCGAGAGACTAATTTGATTGGCTTTTGACAATGTCCCTGAAATCATCAGTCCTAACATAACAGGAATCTGTGGCATTGAGGGGGCAACTCCCCAACGGACGCTCTAGAGATTGACCTCACGCCAGCCGTGCGGTGTAGTGTCACTAGCGGAAAGCCTTCCGGTGACCCTTCCGTTTCTCTGACAGGATGACAAATAACTTGACAGTTGTGTAAATATGTAGAATAAAACTTGTACCCGCTGCTCGTGTGTAGTTGGTTTCTGTACGTGCCTCCCCCTGTGCGTTGCGTGCACCAAGTCGAGTGTAATAACCTCTCCTGTTAACACGACGGCGTTTGTCTTTCTAGCAAACGATACCTGAAGTGCTTTGTAACAGCTTTGGTTGTATTCTAGCATGACTGCATAATGTAAATAAACATTTCCCTGTTAATCCTTAATATAGCCATGGCAGTGCTAATTCTCTCATGACATGCAAGTTGAATAAATACTTTATTTTGTGATCCACTGATTTCTCAGCTAGATTATTTTTACCCGTTCAAATAAAAGCACTTCATTGAAAGGTGCCTGAAAATTTGACAGAAACATTCCTTTCAAAGTTAGCTAGTCTGTTGTTTTCAGAAGAGACAATGTCATTCTGTGGTTTATTCCCAGTTATTTGACTGTTCTCGAAATATTTTTTTATTAATAGAACAATCACACCGCGTGAGCTGCTCTAAATTTGTTTTACTTTTTTTGAAGGTGGGCCTTTAATGGAATTGGGAAGCTGTGATTATGTCTTTCGAATGTAATACTGAATATATTAAAGACTGATTGGAAATTAGATTTTAATGTCTTCTATTCCTTGCTAAATTCAAGAACTTAATGCATTTTTGCAAGTTTTAATCCCCTTCTGGTGAAACTTGTTAGTGGTACAGAAAGGGGAGTTTATAGTCGTGTTCTGTGCTTGGTATCAGGTACTCAGAGCTGAACCTGAGCTGTCATTTTAATACATGAATAGTGTACTTAATCAGGTTATAATTACATGAAATGGGATATATCATGTTTTAACATGGGTAGGATGCAGGCTGATATTTCAGACTGGTGTTTTTTTTTTTTTAATGAAGTTTAATGGCCATTTTAAAGCAATTGAATAGGACTGTTAAAAAAAAACATTAAATCATCCAACTCAGGGTTCTATTCAATAATTAAAAGCTATTAAAAAAAAAAAATTAGTGTTAAGTCAAGTACTTGAAAAATAAAAGTTTTGGTGTGTTACTACAGATGCTTAAGATTTACAAATGAAATAGTCACAAGAATATTAGTCATATCCTATAATATTTGGAAGAAGATGTGAAGTTCATACGTGGTTTTTAGGATGAGATATACAGAGCATAAGGCAAGGAATAGTAAAAGGAAAAGCCCCTGTACATGATGAAAATAAATTCTGCTAAGTCTGTGGAATGTTACTGAAAGGCTCAGCAACTGGAAGAAAGGAGCAGGAAATAAGGACACAGGAGATAAACAAACTTGGTTTATTTTATTTGAGGTTTTCTTTTCCTCTTAATTTTAGAAGCAGCTTTGAAATATAAGAGTTTCATCAGTATTGTGGGATAATATCATCTCGCAGTATGCAATGGAAAACTTGTCATGGAATGTTGGCTTCTCTTGTTGATGCTTCAGTAGTGGAACCAGACAGGAGCTGTTTTCCTCCTCTTTTTCACTATGAAAACTCTGTATCATTAAGTTTTTGCCAAATACATATTGATACCTTGCTGAAGTTGCAAGTGAAGTGGAGATCAGCAGATTGCTTGAGCTGTGAGAAAGCTGCAGGCACTGAAATAAGGAATGGCTACAGCAGTACACAGTGAATTACCTTAACTTGGGCTAACGAGGTGACATGCAGGCCAGTGAAGTGCTGATTTGATATCATGCAAGTTCATTGTTGATTTTATTCCTTAAGTGTGTGGAAGTCCCCTCAAAAAATTCTAGTAGGAACAAAGTATTTGTAACAGGAGGAAAAAAAAGGAAGAGGGGAAAATATTAACAGTAAGTTTCTAGAGTGCTTAGTTTCTGTAATATAGTATATATTATAATTCTGTTATGTAAAATTATATATTTGTTGGGTTTATCTAAATTAATATGTTAATATTACATTAATATAAATAATTATATATACAATCTCTATGTAATACATATTTATATAGCATTATTAATAAAACAGTAATTGTATTATTTGCTATTAATATAGACAAAAAGAATACTAAAATATATATAAAACTGTCAGCTTTGCCTTCTAATGTTATTTTAGAATACTTATTATAGGAGGCAAAGCTGCTGCTCTCTACCTACAGTTTTTCATTTGAGAACTTAAAATAGGAGCAAATTAGTAACAAACAATGTTTTGAAAAAGGAAAGCATATGCAACAGAAACCTGCTAGGTTTTGCAGCTACTGAAAATGTAAAATACAGTGATTTTATGCTAAATTGGATATGGAGCTTTCAGTAGGTACCTTAGTATTCCTTGCAGATCATTTATATTAATATTTTATGGAGCTCCAGAATAAAGTGTCTGAGACTGAAGCTGTGGTCTTCCAGACATGGGATGTTTTGCTTCGCTGATTCCTTCTGTTGGTAAATGTTTGTGTTGGTAAATGTTTGATATTTTAACTGCCAATCTTTAGCAGAAGCTTAGAACCTTCAAACAAAACACTGCATTAACCTTTGTAACATCAGCTCTTGCTTGCTCTGTTGTGATACTAATGTAAAGAAATTGTAGGGGGGGGAACCCTTAATACCCCACGTTTCTGACATGGCTGAGAACTTGGAGAAGGTTTGAACCCCAGATTTCTGTGACCACCCTCAACAACATTTAATTTCAGAGTAAGACAGTGATTTATATTTGGGGGGTGACGACAGTAGAATAGCTTAAAATTGAAGAGAATAAACCAATTGTTTACATATGTGTTGAAATTCTTAGTGAAACAACTTTTTGCCAGTACTTTCCCCCTCCCTCAAAAAATGAGGTTTTTTTTTTTGAGTGTGTTTTCAATCTTTTGCTCCTGAAATTTGTTGCAGGGTCAGTGACTAAGGCTTAACCCAACTGTAGGCCTCATTTTGGGGGGAGTTTTGCATGATTAGGTAGTCCCAATTGCCTGGCCTTAGAAACCTCCTTTTTCTGACAGTTCCTTGTAAAGGTTCGAGTTGTTTGGAGGAATGCATTGAAGCATCACTCCAGTGTCAGATGGGGAGGGGAGGACACACCTTATACTGCAAACATGCTTTGATTTGCGTTTGAGAGCTGGGGAAAGCTGTTGAGCTCCTTTCAGTCTGTTGGGACAGATGCAGTTTTTTTCTCCATTTGGTTGCTCTGGGTGAAGCAGGTCCCCTAACGATCAGCAGCATGACATACAGTGCATAAATGCTGTCTGTCTTGGGGTCAGCTGGGATGGGTTCCTCAGGGTGAGGCTAATAGAGGCAGCATCCTTTTATCTTCTCATACAAGATGCGTTGTACGCATCTGTGATTTCAGACAAGACAATACTTTCTACCCTATGTCTCTGATTTGGATTTTTCTTCTAAAATCAGGCAGTTAAAGCAACTTTAGAGAATGTATTAACTATTTTATTTTGAATTCTGTTTTTTGTATGAACGACAAAAGCTCTCTTGTATCTGGGAGGGTTCCAGGCTTTGCACGCAGGTCATGGGTTCAGTGGAAGGTAAAGTGGGTGTTCCTTTCTGTCAAGAAGCTCTTTTGTTTAGCAGAAGACCCTGGCTATCCAATGGAGCATATTAGAAATGCAGAATAATAGTAATAAACCAGTGCAGGTGCCTATGCAAACAATCCTAGCTTGTTCTGACTTGCAGTTCTTCTGGAGAAGGAAAACAAAAAGGAGAGGAAAACAATAATGGCTTTGGCTTATGGATTTGTATTTCCTTTCTTAGTTCTGCAGTTTTAACACCTCTTGCTAATTTTCTGCTTGGTGAAGGAGGTTTTTGATGGCACCTTGGGAATTAAGGCAAGAGTCTGAACACAAGTCCTGATGTTGCAATCAGGTCTGTTAGCCAGGCCTTGTGGCAATGGCAGAAGGGTATCAAGTGCTGTCTGTCGGCTGCTCTCTGTGGGAGATGCCAAGTAGCCTCTTCTCTTTTCACATGTAAGTGGATAAGCCACCTTAATTAGCTCACATTTGTTCTGTGAATATAGAATTGCTTTGCTTGGAAGGGACCTTTCAGCTCACTGAGTCCACCCGTTCCCCCAGCAGTGCCAGGGCACCACTGCCCCCTGTCCCTCAGCACCACAGCTCCACGGCTTGGAAACCCCTCCAGGGATCACGGGGACTGCACCCCTGCCCTGGGCAGCCTGGGACAGCCCTGGACACCCCAGAAATTCTTCCTAATCCAACCTAAACTTGCCTTGGTACAACCTGAGGCCGGTGGATGTTGCGGTGAAGTTGATTTGCAGGATGTGTTCACGTGGCAAAGCCTTTTTGCACAGCAAGGCTATTGAAATTTGGAGCATTATTAAATGAATAATCTAAAATTGCCGTATCCAAGAATAAATGTCAGGTTTCTCAGTATGTTGTTAAATACGAGAACGTTATCTGCCAACATCTGTGCAACTGCTCAAAAAGCCTGCGTGCTTTGTGTTCTGTTTCTGTTTTGCAGTGCTTACCTTTCTGAATAAAGAAAGCATTCATCCTTGCCTGGTGATGCTGAACTTGTAAAGCTGTGCTCTCACTTGGGGGTTCTTTTAGTGGATGTGGTTCTTTTCTGTGGACATTGTTCTTGACAATTCTTATGAGGAAAAATAGAGGAAATAACTTGATTTTATTGCAGCATTAGAATGTTTTGTAATATTCTCAGTCTCGAAGAATCAGTTAAGATTTGCAGTTATCTACTGTTGGGCATTATGTAAAAATAACCACTGTAACATGAGTGTTTAATTTTTAATACAACTGCTCAAAGCAGTTCTTCGGAAAATATTGGAAACCTATCCAGCCCTGTCAACTTTGAAGTCTACTTTTTAATTCCCTGACTAGTAGACATTGCTGATGTTTCACTCTAACCACATAGATGGTTATCAATTCTATATTTCATTTTGTCTCGCCAGCACTGGACATTCATAATGTAGGACTGATTGAAAAAAAAAAAAAAAAGGAAGCAACTTAAAGTAGCTCCAAAAAAGTGTGAAGACACTTGAATTAGAACTTGGAATAAGGGTCCACATGTTAAGTTATGTGATTGATAATGTTCTGGACACTGGTTTGTGTGCCCCAAGGCTGTTAAGAGTTGAAATCTTTGCCAGGGAATTTTCTTAGATGCCAGTTTTTATCACATGCCTCAGGACATTGTTATCTTGGAAGAGCAAAGTGTTTTGCACCCAGCTTCCTGCAAACTCTTTGGGGCTCACAAATGAGACTTCCCTGTGCTGGAGCCATTGTGGGGTGGAAATCAAGATGCAGCAGGTTTTATGTCTTGGGATTATTGCAGATTATAAAAATGTTGAAAAATACATTAATTCTATGTGCTTTTCCTGTGGATGAGTCTACTGGTAATCTGATTCATGGAATTATGCATGGATAATTTGCATCTTGAGACTCATTCTGTAAAAGCAGGTTAAAACGAATTACTGCTTGCCTGAGTAGTTAATGAGTGACTCAACAAACAAGGTATTTTGTAGTCTTTGAACATGGTGTATATACTTATATTTTAAAATAATTTCCAATGTCTGCATGATAATTTTTGTGTATACAGGACTTTTGTACAATTTTCTGTTTTTCCTGTCAACACATTATTTTAAGAGTGTATTAAAATACCCAGTAGCATTTAATTTTGCTATGAAAAGAGGGAAAGGCTGAAAATTTCAGTGTGCCTTGGTGCCTCTTTGAGTACCTTTTAATAATAAAACTTAATTACTTTATATGTTTTCTAATTGTATGCTGTAGTATAACAAAGTTGCAGTCTATTCTGACATTTATATGTGAGAATTGTCTCCTTATTCTTCCATGCAATGCTTAAAATCAATCAGAATGAATAATGAATTTAGTCAAGTTAGAACTCCTGACTTCAGCAATGATGGTCATCTGTGTGGGAAGAGCTTAAGGTTTTTGTATCCCAGGTATCAGTTTGTAAGGAAATCAATCTGAAACTTGTATTTTTATCTGGCTGATCCATTCTCAAGAGATTTTGGTCATAATGTCAAAGCTTGATACTGAGAAAAACTTATAAGTTTATAACTTATAAGCGTGATGGTGGTAATCCAGTCTCTTTATGCAGCATTAGATGAGACTAATTATTATTATTTGTATTTTGGAGAAGGCTCTTGTGGAACTATGTATAAAGCACAGTGAGGATGCTGAATGAGCTCAAGCTTCTGTTAGCTACAGGAGGAAGGAGAGCAGCACCTGCCTTTGGAGAGTCAGGTGTATTTTTTTTAATAGAAGTCTTAAATAGTCCAAAGTAAAGCAGTAAGTATTTTGACTGAAATGAAATGGCAACTGCTTTCTGGAATATGAGCCTCCTTTGCCAAAATACATGTTTTTCCATAGGATAAAGAAACACAGAGTGTAGTTAACTCTAGGGAAATACTCTTTAATCTACAGTGCATGCGTGCTTGGAGATCTTTTGAGTTTGTTTATAAAATTGAGTGTTTGAATACTTGTGTTTATAAAACTGTACATATAAGTTAGTGACTTTGAGAGAGAACTGGCACAATACCTAGGGGGGGAATCAAGTGGGGTACTGGTTGTAATTCCGAGGCACTGCGCTGAGCTAGCTCTGAGTAGTTAAAAAGCATCTCAAGTAGCCTGTATCTCATAATGTGGTACTCTTGTTGGATTTATTAGTCTTCCATCTCAGTACTTGCAGTGGTGTTGTTACTGCAGATGCTTTATTTTTAGAGCTAAGGTTTGGTATCTCTGCAACAGTACAGCGTGCTATGTGGAGGTAACTTTTTACATCGTGTGGAAAAATCTTCTCTCGTGTTTGTTGAACATCCCAGATCCATTCGTAACCTGTTTCCATTTTGCAACAAATCAGGTGAGGAGCCAGGAGGGGTAGCCAAGAAAAAAACTAAAGTCAAAGGTATTTTTAATGTTTTGTTGGTTTTTTGTTCTTGTGGAACTTGATGCAGATAACGATGTCTGAGATGCATGAGCCTTGCAAGCACAGAGTGCAGGTTATAGTAATTTTTACTAATACAGCAGTGTTGGCTGCGTGTTGTCTAATGGTGCAGCGAACTCTTAGCCTCCCCATTTTTCAGTAAGTTTTTTTTCCCTTTTTTTACTACCCATCGTAATTTAATGGCAATGTGAGTGCTTTTCTAACTCGAGACTGGTTTTGTTTGTGAAGGTTTTTTTACAACAGTTGCCTTGTCTGGATAATAAGTACTTGATGATTCCTTCATATTCTGCATGTTAATAAAGAGTTCTGATGTCTATGCAGATTTTGCTCTGTGTGGAATCTTCCTTTTCTTATCTTTCATGAATTCCTGGTACTACTACTTTATTATAATTGGTTTTGAGCACCTTAATTTCTGCTGAAGTCTGTGTTTAGTTTCATCTGTTTCTTATGGGAGGAGAAATTGAGGTAAACTTCCCCTTTGCTATTATTTGCAGGATTAATTGCAGTGATGCTACTTAAAAAAATTTTCCAAAAACTGAAAAGTGGGATAGTGAGCAACCAATTTCTGCAGTTCATTTACAATTTCATTGCAGTGTGAACAGAACATAAAAGTCTAAATGTGTCCAGTGCAACGGAGACCAAAAAAAAGCTGAGTAACCTCAGCAAAACCACCAGAATACATCTGTGCCGAACTCTGTGGATGTGCTCAGTTGCCTCCCCGCAGCACAGTGCTCTGCAAAGAACAAAGTCTCTTTGCATTAAACACACTTAGATGTAACATGGCTTTTCCAGCAGTATGTGAAAGATACATGATGTTGTTGGGAATACAAAGCCTCCTTAGGAAAAAAAAAAAAACCCAAGTTTGTTTGAGGGTGACTCTGGTGCTGGTTTGAATGGGTCTTCTCCTAGCACCTTGCATGCAACTGGAATTTTTCAGCATTTGTTCCCCGTTGTGCTCGGTTTGACTTGGCTGCAAATCACATCTCCCAAGAACGGAACAAATGGCATTTAACAATTCATTCCTGCCTTTTGGGTTATGTGTCGTTGTTTGATATGGGAATGAAGAAGTGGTACGATACCCTTCGACCTTTATGCCAAAAACCCTTTCTCTCAAAAGTCTAGAGAAAAAGAAAGCTGGTGTACTTAATATATAGGCTTTTGAAAAATGTGAGAGTATTAGTTTTAAAATGAAATACACATGTTTCTTGCAGAGATGTAATGGAGAAATGTCTAAATTTTGTAAGGTTAAAAATGCCTTTTTCTGGAGGATGCTGCTGGTTCTGACTCCTCCCCAAAAAAATCACCAAAAATTTGAAGTAAATTGAAGTAAATATTGAACATTTAAAATTCAAGGATGCTGTTCTGATAGATTATCACAGACAGATATGAACTGAAATAGAGGAAATAAGCACATGAGACACAACTCCAAAAGTAACCCAAGGTATTAGTAATAACCCTGCATATAGAAAAGCAAAGCATGAAGAATGAATTTATGGTTGTTGCTCTGATTCCAGTAAATATGGTCAAAAGAAGTTAACGTTTGTGGAGCTGACTCACCAAAACATTGCTCCTTCTTAATTATTGTGTACTTGTGTAAAATACATACCTCAGATCCATTTTTAAGTCTTGGTTTCATCTGAAGCAGCGATGGCAGTGACACGTTGGGGTATATATTTGTGTTGTTACAACACTGTTGGTTGTAGTTGAGAAAATTGTGGAAGAAATTTCTTTTGGTCGTGCTCTTGGGGCTTCTGAACCCAACGATTGTCATCCTGTTGTCAAAGATTTCAGATCGACTGTGATTTTTTCACTCTCGCAGACCCAAATGGGATTTAGCATTCTGCAGCAGTTTGTTAACAGAAAGCTAATTGGAAGCATGGTTTTCCCACCCTAGATCAGTGCTTTCTTTGGATGTGGTTGCCCTTGGCTGGCTGCATGGTGTGAGAAACTGCTGAAAGTCAAAACTAATTTGTTTCAAGTGCTTAAAGCTTAAATAGTTCACTATGCGAGTTGGAACTGGCAACTAACAAGCATTAAGAATTGGATCAAAGCTTTTAGATGGTTGCTCGTAAGATGGTTTTTGATCTGAGAATGGTTCTCTTAATCAAACATTTCCTCTCTTTTAACTGAAAAACTAAAGTAAAAGAAGCTATTAAAGAACCTCTCAAGAAATTAAGGGAGAAGCAGGAATCCAAGAAGGAGGAAATCAAAGATGAGGAGGAAAAAAAGAAAGCCAGGAAAGGAAAAGATGCCGCTGATCGAAAGGACAAGAAAGCTGTTGATGGGGATAAATTAAAGAAAGATGCTGACAAGGCTAAAAAAGACAGAGGAAAGGAAAGAGGCCTAGACAAAAATGTAAAATCCAAGGAGACTACCAAAAAATCAGCCAATGAAAAGGATGTTCAGGCGGGAAAAGACAAAGAAACAAAAAAGGTAGTTAAAAATCCATCCAAGGAAGACAAGAAAGAAAAGAAATAAACAGAGTTTCGGTTCTGCTAATGAGCAACAGCCCTCAAGAGTGAGAAATTCAGCGTATGAATATGACTGTGGGAAGCAGGGCAGTAAGAAGATAATGTTTTCTGGAAATAAGCGTGAACAAGGATTAAATATAATTTTGTTTTGAAACCTGTTAAGTCCTGGCATTGTAAACACAAAGGGAAAGCATCTGCTGTGAAACTCAGCTATGTACAGAAGTCAGTATTCCTGGCTAACGATGAGCACTGAAAGCAGCACTGTCAAACTGATGCCAGGTGCTTCAAGCTTCCTCCCAATTCCGGGTTTGGTTTGGGTTTGGTTTTGTTTTGTTTTCTCCCTTTCTGTGGTTCCTTGTATTAAAATGCTATTTTCTTGGTACAGGACTGAAAGGGTAATGCTGTATATCAAATGCACGTTAAAAAGCAATATTAAGAGGATTATCTGCACACATATAGCAGGAACCCACAAGAAAATATTTTTGCTTCACAAAAACAGCCAAGAAGAGCATTAATGGAACGTTTTGTCACGGGAACTTAGCAAGTGAATGTAAATTATTCCCTGCAAAACATATTTTTTAAGTAGACTGAGAAAACTGTTTAATGCACAAACACTCAAACCAGCTTCAGTGTTGCATTTCAGAGACTTCAGTGTATACTCAACCAAAAGGTTTATTGATCCTGTGACAATATGTTCAGCTCTTCTTCCTTCCTGTAGTTCTGGTTTTTGGCTATCTTTAGGTCTGAAAACATGATTCACTGTCGGTGTGCAGGGAAGTGTGTCCTGATTTTTCCAAGCTTTGGTAATAAATACTTGTGAAAACTAGACCACCCAATGGGATGGGTGTTGTTGGTTTCCAGTTGTGCTTTAAGAAGTGATATGCTACTGATACTGTATTCTACTTGATTAGAGAACAGCTTATGTATTTTTACAGCTATTATTTTCTTCAAACAACACTTTTCAACTGTGTTACTTCCATAAGCAAGCTCCTGTGACAGTTTGGTCTTACAGCTTCTGTATTTTTATGAATGATGTATCCAGCAGTTACAAAACACTTCTGCAGAGACAATTCAGTATGTTCTTGAACCTCTACTTGCTTTCAAGCGGAAAGGAATATTTTCTACTTTTACTAGACAGATAATATCACTCAGTATATTCAAATATTAATAGCACAATTAAAATGACCCAAGATTCAGCAGAAAACCTGTAATGGAAATTGCTTTATTGTTGTTATACCACAGCGTTGTTGCAAAGAAAAGAAAACTAAGGAGTGAAATTGAGCCTGAGTATATGCATGGGGGTGGTGGTGTAAGATCCAAGTCCTGAAAGTTGATCCTGTTGGTGGTTTTGCTTAATTTGGGTACAACATTGGGCAATATGCTTATCTCAGACTTCCAATACAACACATTGTGTCTCTGTACAATGCTCTGGTCCCTAGAGGTGTAAGATGTGGTGATAGGGTAAGAGAGAATCTGATTAAATTTTTTATTTTTGAGAAAATTTATGGAAAAGAGCTCAGATGTAGAAAATAGTAAATAATACCATAGCTTAAAGTTTTAGCTGTGATAATTAACAGGTGATATTTATATATTTCTAAATAGATATGTGTGAAGAAGGAGGGGAAAGGGGTGTGTGTTACGAACATCATGCTGCTTAGCAAAGAAACTTAGCAGAATGAAGTTCTAATGAACGCACTTGCTTAATGAGAATTCTCTTTTAGCTTGGGGGACAATAGAAGTGTTTATTCATCTTTGCTCCCGTGGGGGTTAAGCTACATATTTGACAGAGGAGCACTCAAAGGATGTTTCTGAAGAATGGTGGCACATGGCTTTTTATTTTTCCCCCTAAAGTGGCAGAACTTGTAACTCTGGGAGTGAAATTTGGACTGAGGTGCCTTTCTGATTAACATGTTACTGTATTTATGACCCAAAACTTATCTGGTTCTAAAAAGGGTTTTGTTTGAGTTTTTTTTAATTATTATTTTTTCTTTTCTTTCTTCAAAGAGCATCTTATTTGAGCAGCACTCCAGGCTGTCCAGATAGCCACACAATAAAAGGAGATTTTTGCCCCCGAGATCTGTTGTGCTGTTGTGTATCTCTACAAAATACTGTTCTCATTCAACTTAACATAGCTCATTACTACCTAAGCTCAAAAATGCACTACACAAGGAAAAAAAAAAAAAATCCCTTTTCCAGACCCTAAATGCTTGTTGGCTGTGAAATAGTGACTATCTTTGGAAATACTTTATTGTTCATGAAGCAGAGCAAGTGGGTGTCTGGCATTGGGGACATTGGTTGCTGGAGGCTGTGAGGACTTGGAGGTGTGTGTATGACAGCAATGTGAATTCTCAAGTGTGACAGTGGCAAATATAAGTAACTGGGCTTGTCTCCATATGTAGTTAAAGAGGACTGTAGGAAGTAGTGACTTCTTACTTCTTGTGTCCTTTAATATTACTACAGCAAGAGGTGAATGTAAGTCTTAATATTTTTCAGTACTTTTAATTATATGGAAGAGAACTGGAGGGGGAAGTGTAAATTTGGCTTTTTTTTCTATCTGCTGATCATGACTCTTCCAGCCTAACTACCTGCTTTCATGTAGCTTCAATGATATATAAAGGTGTAAGTAGAATGAATTCTGTTATTCCTGTTCCCGTGGCTGATAGAGGCTAATGGAATAAATATGTGCTTTTCTCTCAATGCATAAAACAATAAAATGACTCTAGATTACACAATATTGAGTCATACTCGTCCTATTTGTATTGATATGTTTGACCCCTGAAAAATAGAATGTTTCTATTGATTTTCTTCCTTTTTTTTTAATTTACTGACTTGAAATATGATACTTATATTGTTCTACTTAAAAGTTACATTTACAAGATTGTTAGTAGTACAGGAGTGTTGATTATGGTGTAGCTTCTGCTTTCATAAATATTATTTTTCTGTTTTGTGTGCATACAGCCCTTGAGAAATTCATTTGGTTTGGGCAGTGTGCGTGTGCATGGCTCTTTTGAAGACGTTAGCTTTATCTCAGTTGACCTCAGAACATAAACTTAATTATGAACCTAGGAAAAAGGACGTAGGCTTATAGTAGAATTCCATTTGGAAGGAACTTCAGGAGATGTTTGTTTCAGCATTCTGCCTGAAGCAGGATCATCTCAGAGGTGTGACCAGGTCATGCTGGTCTTTAAAACCTCCCAGGGTGGAAACGCACAGCTTTTGCCTGCAGCCTTTGCCTCTGATCTGCTCGTCCTCGTGGTGGGTGTGCAAGGATTTTCTTATACCCCATCTGATCCTCTCAAGTCTTGCTTGAATCCTTCCTAAAGTATAGTTGAGAGGGGGATTAGGTTAATACCAGTCCATTCTTTCTTGAGGATGTGGTGGCTTAAGATGTGACATAATCTTTCTAGGCTAGGAGTTATCTTTCTCTCTTAGCATGGTGCTGGGCATTGCTGTTACTGGTTACTTACTACTTATTGTGTGTTTTGGTCTACAAAGACATAGCAGTGAAATTCCATCAGCCATACTTTTTCTGTAGTCAAAGGAAACTGGAGATTGAGATTATTTTGAAGCAGCTGCAGCTCTCTTCATTAGATCTTCTCTGTTTTACCATGAATTTAAAATACTGCTTATTCTGCAAGGTGTTTTATCAAGTGCTACTTCATAAAGTTCAAATGTCTTGCAAAGTTCACTTTATATAACATACAAAATTAATCATGTGAAGCTCTGTTTTCCTGAAGAGGGAAGAATGAGAAAAACCTGCAGCTGGTTTTTCTTCTGGATACTGAATCCAGAATAGTGTAGTCATTTATTCAGTTACTTTGAAATAAAGGCAAGTGCTGAAATTTCTGTCCTTTTTTCCTGCCTCTCATTGTACCTTTGTCTTCAAAACCTCCTTGTTTCCCATCTGAACACACTTTAGTCTCTGTATCTATGTCGCTGTACCTGAGGACAGTCCTGTAATTGTGATTAATTATCTGAATGCATTTTGGAGAGTTTAAGGTCAGTTGATTTAATTGAAACAACTTTTTCTTAGTTTATAATTGAATTGGGTGGAAAAGAGCATAAAGTTAACTTTATAACTGAAAAATGCAGGCCTTAAAGAAAGATCTGTCCCAGCACAGCCACCATCACCAGAGTCTGAGGAGACCATCCAGCCTGCTGAGAAGTCCTATGCTGAGTCAGGTAAGGCCTCCAGAACACAGTAGGTGAACCAACAGTCATGATGCTTCATTTAAATTATAATTCTGTTTCCCTAGCTTATGAACTTGTTTCTGTGGGTAGAAAAAGAAATCTTTCATAGCATTTTTTTTTCTGTGTGTATGCTGCTTACTGCATTTTATTTAATGGGAATCGCTGTTGATGACTTCATATAAATCACTAATGAAAAAATTCTAATTTAAATATATAGAAGGCACTTTTTATCAGCTACCACTGGGACTATATCACATCAGAATTGCTTTCTGTCGATGGGCAGTTGTGGTTTTGATAGGTATGCAACAGGATATCCAGTCAGAATAACAGCAGATTCTCCACCTTAAACAATAAACAAAAAAAAAGCAAACACAAAGCAATAAGGAAAAAACAAAAGCCAAACCAAGAACACAACCCCAACAAAACAAAAACAAACAACAAACCAAAAAAACCACACAAACTCCCAAAAGCTACTTGCAAAAGATTAATCAAATACTCACTTTTCCACTAAATCCACTACTGGGGGATAAATACAGCTTCTACTGCTGGATAAAATAATTTAAAAAGCGACATGGTATTAACAATACTTGATAGATTTAAAGTGAAATCAAGGAAAAAACCCTTACATGGCACGCTTGAGATATGTTATTTGCATTTTTGTGCTATTCGGAGAGTCCATGTTTTTTCCTGCTCCTGGAAGAGTCTTATCCTCCTTGGTGTTCACGTGAACCGAACATAAAACCCCGCAAATGTGGAGCCGTACGGTCAGCAAAATGGGTTATGGAATCTGTTTGAAGCCACTTGAATTACTTAAGTTAGCATTTATAAAATATATCAGGTGAAGATGATGTTTCCTTTGTTGTTTTGATTTTGTTTCTCCTGGCTGGTACTGGTTTGGATCTTGATTTGACAAAACTGCAGCTGTTATTTGGTGTGGTGTTTCTCAGTGCTCATTTCAGGACATTGCTATGAAGGCAACACTTCATACAAATCCCTGGGATGCCCTGAGTTGCTGTGTTAGATGACAGTCACTTGTCCCTGAAATCATTGACTCTGCTGTGAGTCTCCAGGAGAAGATCTTTTGTTGTGATGTTAATATCTAGTTTCCACATCTATAAAGCCAACCAAACTCTACTTCTGCAAGTGACTTTGTAGTGAAACGTGACGTGCTAGTGCTGCTCCCTACGTTGCAGGCAAATAATGGACAAAAGCCCTAGTAAATAATTGCTTAGAAGAGAATCCTTGGTTATCTGTTATTGATGTTACTGCTACTGAGAAAAATACATGTGCAGGAAATGCAGTGGAGATAAATTCTTTCAGTTCAGATTGCATCCATCACATCAGATTCAATGCTTTCCTTATTGGAGAGTAAGCAAAGCCAAATTGTTCTTGGAATTGCATGAGCTGTGAAGGTTTTTCCAAGCCAGTCTTATGGGAAAAGAACTTTATGGAGGGTACTTAAAGCTTCAAGTCAAGCTAATGTTTAGCCTTTGCCTTTTTTCCTTGCCTTCACTGCAATTTGTAATCCTTTTAGAGCACAAGAATGCCGCTGTGGAACTGGAAGAGGAAATTCAGTCTGTTCTTCGTGACGCTCTCCATTCGCAGCCTGGTAATACATTAATGTGTAGAAATGCTGAATACTGCCATAGGCTAGATGAGACCCAGACTTTGGGTTTGGTAGGTACTTCAGAGTCCTTCTGCCTGCACAAAACCTTCTAATCAGCTCATTTGTCATCTTCAAGAAAATTCAAGAAGCTCAGTCACCAAATCCTAGCCGTGGTGTTTGGCAGCAGGGGCTCCAATCAGTCAGCTGCCAAAATCCTTCCTCACAATACCGTGTGAAGGGCAGGAGTGGGTGAAGAGAGATGACTTCTCCTGGGGGCGAAGGCAGCGCTGGCAAATCAGTGCAGATGCTGTGGGTTTATACTGCTGGAGGGCACAGATGAATTGTCTGTCCCTCTCCTTGTCCCTTTTGGGACTAGTTGACAAGCACAAAGGATGTGCTGAAGACTCAGTATTTACTGGTAATGGAATTTACCCAGTGTTTGTATTCTCTAACAGTCTGTGTTATTGATTAGGAGAGAGACGTGAAGATGTAGATGAAAGTATAAATGACCAGTGGCAAGAGAAGGAAGAAGTGCATGGAGAAACTTTTGACGCTTCTACAACAGATGACTTGCTCAGAGAGTTGAAGGATGAAATACCAGAAGCGTATGAAATGCCAGACTCAGTTCAGAAAGGTATCTGAACCACTAAATGTTTTTAAAGTTAAATTTTACCAAAAATAAGAGCAGACAAATGAAATCTGTCTCATTAAAAACCTGACTTATATGCACTATGGAAAATTTTACATACACCTTAGTATCTCTGTTTGAAAAAGTTAGGTAATGGATGCTATCTAAAAGTTTTGACTGCTGGAAGGAACTACTCTGACATAGTTTCTTCACAATGACAGCAATTCATTTCAGACTGGAGCTGTTACACCTTGTTTCTGATCTCTTTTATTCATACACAGTGCAAGTTCAAGTAGTGGAATAGTGGAGAAATTCAAATTCCAGTTACTTGTAGTCTTTAAAATTTTTATTAAAAAGGCCAAGTGAAAATGTTCTACTTCCTTTAGTTCCTTTTTTTTTAGCAAATGTATATAGCTTGTCTGTATATACATTCTCACTATTACATATAAGAATAAAATTATCAATTATACAAGTACAAATTTTATTCTTTCAATCAATATACATATATTTCTGCCATTACAAGAAATTTGCTTAGAAATTCTGCTTTGAAATTTGACTGTCTATATATATTGACTATAGATTATATGTGAATATATATGAATATTGGCTGTAACTATATGTTGTTAGAGGGTTTTTGATATTGATATGTATTTACAAATGTTATGTTTCTTTCTCAGAGGCTGATCTTGTGGCAGGTGATCCTGGAGCAGTGGAGCCTGAACCATACGAAGCTCCAGGTATGTTAAAAATAATGCCAGTTAAACCAATGAAATACTAAAAATATTAATCTGTAATTTAAAGCTACTGCATATTTTTAATTTCAACAATAGTTCATATTCTGTTATTTAATTTCCAGTTTCATATGAATATGATGTAGATGTGGAAAAGACAGTAAGTGACCCAGAAGCTCCAGGTTAGTACGTTTTCTTGACATCAGGTTATAATATCATCACTTCTGCTTTTTTAAACATACTTCCAAGTGATGTGTCCTAATGTTTTATTCTCAAACAGTCTTTTGACTAATTTCAAGTAAGCCTGTTTTCTGCATCTGTGGCACCATTGTATTTGTGAACACGACGCCTCATGAATCCGATCCACAAATATTAAATGACTGTCTTGCTCTGTCAGGAGTCTTCCAGGCTAATCAAAGACCTACTGGGATTCCTAATTTTAAGCTTAAATGCAAATATGTCTGAATTGTATGAATATTGTGACTTATGGTGTAGCTCCTGGATGCCCTTTGCAATCCAGCAGTTGCTGTCAAATAAAACATTGTATTATTAAGACTGTTACTCTTGAGCTAAATATGTGAGATTTTAAACTTGTCTTGTGCTATGTAGCTGTGGCATGAAAACTTGATGGGAATATAAAATAGGAATTTTTTTTATTTAAGGTGACTCTGAGCTAAAGCTGGAAGATGCTATGGAACATTACACAGGTACAGCCCAAAGTTTTAGTTCTTTTTATTGAAACTTCTTTGAATTTTGGCCCTAAACCAAGGTAAAAAACCAACCAACCAAACCCCAAAGATTGGAGCTCATAGATAGTATCAGTTCCTAAGTTTTTCCACCTATATTTTTATTGGCATTCTGAAAAAAAAATACAAAGACTTGCAGGAATACTATTTTTCTGCAGTGTCATCTAAAAGAACAGAATAATATTTGGAGGGTTATATTTCCAGGAGAAGAGATGTTTGCGTTTTAAACTGTATAGAAGTGTTTCTATGGATAAAAAATAACTTGAATTTGCCAGAGATGTTGAAGTTAGCATGTTAAGTGTTGGGGAAAAAGGACTACCTTTAAAAGCAAGTTGTAACAGGGTGGTTTCCAAAATTTCCCTATGGATGTATGGTCTATATATAAAACTGATGTATGGGTATTCCCATTCTTCATTGTAGGTAGTTTGTAGAAGAGCTCATGAAGAGTCTAAGAAAAGCCTACTGATAATACTTTTATCTGGTTTTAAGTCTGTCTTGTGATGCCAGAAAATTATTCCGTTCTTCTCACAGCATCTTGAAGAAATCTTCACTGTTGCTGACTTATTAACCTTAATGCAGTATAAAATACTATAGTTCTGAGCTTTATTTTTGTTCTAAATGAACTTGACACTATCTCATTTGCATGGATTTACTGTCTTAAAATTCTGTGAGTTTTCATACTGGTTTTTGTTTGCTTTTTTTTAAACAGAGGATGGAGTCCATGGTGATTACGATGAAGACCATGGTATGGCAACTGCTGTATTTAGTGAGATGACAGTATCAAAATCTTTCATGATTTTTATTTTATCAAAGTGAAATTGCATTATCTGAAGTTGGTATTTTTATGCTGTCACATTACTTTGCAAATTTGCAGTTAAAGGTTTTTTGGGGTTGGTTTTTTTTTTTGTCTTCAGACCCCCTGTGTATTTAAGAAATCAATTGATCTTTAACACTGGAACTAGTGTAGAGGATGATTATAAGTTACATTTCCATATTGCTTCTCTTTGCCTTACTTTGAGAGTATGTGGAGTAAGAATGTTGAAGCTCCAGGAAGGGTCATAGACCCCAAAGATCTTTTCCAACCTAAATGATTCTGTGATCTCATCAGGCCCCAAAACTAGAGAAAGTCTTGGAGAACTTTGCACTTCTCACTGAAGAAATGAACTTTGGGGGGTTGGACTTGATCTCCAGAGGTCCCTTCCAACTCCTACTATTCTATGAACTGGATGTGTAACAACTAAATTTTAGGGTACTTAGTGCATATCAACCACCCAGGAACTTTACTTTCTTTCCTTTCAGAACCAAAACATGAAAACCAGGCTGAGACTCAAGACACAGGTATATACCTATATCTAAATGTGTATATATATACATGTGGGTGGGTGGGGGGTGTGCATGCTCCCACACTCACCCCACTGTATAGATATATTTTTATATATGGAACATGTTAGAAAAATTATTTGTTGCATATGTAATGACAGTAGAAGTAACTCTAAAATAGCTGTTATTGAAAACCAAATTATTCTCAAAATCAAAGAAATACTTTAGTGAAGTTAGCATAAAAATGATTAACTTAGGTATTTTTTATATACACTGAAATATGGCATCTGTGTGGTCTTCACTCGTAATACGTTACCAGTTAAGGTTAAGGGGTGTGAGAGGCTGTGTCCTTACAAAGTGACCTTTTTTTGTCTGTGAACTGAACCACCTTTTAACATACCATCCTTGAAGATTCCTCTTAAAGGTGTCCTTTATATTTTTTTTTCCTCTTGCAACACCAGCTCTTTTCAGTCATCTCAGAGAGACAGTTGAAAAAGAGTTGTTTAGTTTAGGATGAAGTTAAGAATCTAGTGTAAGGAAATTGTAATTTATTTACAACAATCAGAAATGCTTGTGATCATAAGCTTAAGAGGATAATCCAATGAGTTAAAAGGAGCCATATTCAGAAAAAACAATACGAAAAACACTTTGGTTTTCCATGGAATCCACAATTTCAGTTGAACTTGCTTGTTGCCCTTCAGGGAAGAAAGTAGGACTCACCAAAAACTTCAAAGTTTATCCCTATAAAATGACTTTTAAAGTAAAAGTGTGTAGGGTTTCATTTTGGGTTTTAATATGCCTAAGAGATGGAGTTGGTGCTGCAAAATATCAAAGTGGGAATACTGATTATGCTTAGAAATTAAGAGGTATTTTAAGAATTATTAAGAAGTATTTTAACATTTCAGGTTTTAAAGTTGTTAATGTGTCTTAGTCCAAATAACATTTCTTAAGAAGCTAAAATATTTTAAAAACGTATTAAAAAATAAAAATAATATAATCATAACCTACTGAAAGCAGCAGTTCTTTAGTGAAACAGGGAAGAGAACTTAATTAGTAATTTCTTTTTCTCCCTCCAATTCCTCAAAGTACCAGTTTATAGCACTTGAGTGCTCACAGATAAAGATGTCTGAGTGCTGGCTGTGCTCTTGTCTGTTGTATGTGAGCTTGGTCAGTCAAGGACTTCACTATTACTCTTAATGGAATATTTCCTTAGCTGTTGAGGTCCTTCCAGAGGAGGGGAATGAAGCCACGGAACCAGGTGTATATATTTTGTAATTTTGATCTTAAGGCATTTTGATGAAGTGTCTTAATATTGAAACCTGATGTAAAAGGAAAAAAAACCCTCATTATTTTTCTTTTATTCTTTTTATGCTTGTAGATGAAATTATTGAAGATTTTGATATTGATAAGGAGTTGCCAGGTAAGAGTTTTTGTAGTTTGTGAAAGAAAACTTTTTTCACATTTATATCTGTTAATATAATTTAAAAAAGCAAACAAAAATCTAAGCAGAGAAATGTGCTATACAGAATCATAGAATGGTTTGTGCTGGAAGGAACATTTAAAGATAAACTAGTTCAACTTCCATGCCAATGGCAGGGGCATTTCTCACTAGATCAGGCTGCTCAAAGTCCTATCCAACCAGGTTTTGAACACTTCCAAGGATGGGACAGCCACTACTGCTCTGGGCAACCTGGGCCAGTGTCTCACTGCCCTCAGCATAAAAAATGTCTTCCTTATATCCAGTTGGATATATGGACATAGATGATATATATATAGACATGAAATGCATTCAGTACCTTTTTTCCTACTCTCGAGTTAACCGAGCTGGTTGTTCTGCAGTTTAAGGCTTCCTTTTTCTCAATACTAATTTGATTGGGTGCCTGGTGGGGAATAAAAATAACATTTTGAATAGACCCTGTGTAACTTTCAACATTTATTTTCTTTGTACCAGTCGAAAGCAAGCATCCAGAAGATGATGTGGCCACTGAACCAGAGGAATCAGGTTTGTGTATTATCTTTTGCATGAGTTTGCTACTTAAAAAGTAAATAAATAGATATAAGTATCATAGACTAGAATTCTATGCTGCAGGAAAACTACACTCCTAACTTTTTCTGCAGCTTTTTTTTTTCTTTTAAGGAGAAATGGAACTGTGGTATTGGAATCGTCTTGGGGTTTTTCCTGACAATATTTTATTGGCTTACAGAGCATTCTTCAGCTGTAGAACAATTTACATTGATAAAAATAGCTGTATTATGTTATATAAAGCTGAAGACTTCTTTTCCATGCCCTGGATCCCACCGGAATTGGATTTTGAGGTCAAATATTTCACAGTTATTGCTGGCAATGCAAGGATATGAACGTTGTCTAAGCCCATACTGTAGTAACATGGGAAAGTGTGGGTGATTTGTCCTTCACAGGGTATAGTCTCAGTTTGTAACTGTGCAGTTCTGAAGTTTACTCTTAAGTATTTATTACTTCAGTATTAATCTTTCCCATGGAAAAAAAGTCTACTGAGGTAAATTTGCATCCTTCTTCTGCAAATGTGGTGTTAGAGAGTGCTCTTGATAGGTCACTGTTGGGAGCAGGAGGGAAGAAAGTACAGCTTTTTGTAAGTACTTTGAGAACTGTCTGGTTTGAATAGTTTGTACCCTTTTGACTTACAGAAACACCCCTTCAAGCTGAGGATTATTCAAATGATGATCTAATGGGTAAGTTCATCTTGTGTTGTTGTTTGTTTGTTTTTTTTTAAACAAAAATGAAGTGATAGCTACATGGAAATTCAGTAAGCAAATTATTTTGTGGAGAGGAATGAAGCAAATCATTGTCCTTTAAAGCTGCTTCCTGGTTTGCAAGCAGCAATTTTTACCTAGATAATTGCTGGTAATAGTTACTGTATTATTCCAAATATAACCGAGGAGTTTTAATTTACCACTTAAAATTATTTCAGACAAAGCTGGGTAGATACTTTTACTGTGAAGGGAGATATAAAAGTTTCAGGTCTCAGAATTTGTACATCTCTCCTTTCCAGAGTAACTGCTCACGAGTGGTGATCCTGGCACCTCTCTGGGTACCAGGCAGATCTGTTGGAATCTGACTGTGGCTCATTCTATGGGCACTGGTCTGGAAACAGGACTATTTTGTCATTCCCATCACATTATTCCTGACAGAAGTGACTTAAGAACAAGAGCACTTGTTGCCTGACAGTAGTAAATGTAAATGTTACCAAAACAATTTTTAGAGTAGCTGAAAGGCTTCTTAATTTGAAAGCTGCAAATTGCTACGTTTCATCTGCTTTTTTACAAGTTGAGTACAAGTTTTTGGTTTGTTCTTCATAACAAAGTAGTTGTGTTGAGTGAAACACTTGAGTTGTATCTCTGGGCAGCAAATGATAGAAGCTGCATTCCAAGAGCCCTGACAGCCTGATTTCTGCTTTGTTCTGATTAGCTTGAGTTCCTTTCTGGCTTAGATCATCTTTGCAGTATGGAGAAGCTCTTGTTTGGTGGAGACTTGTATTTGGTTCTTGGGCGTGCCAAAAATAAGCCAGAGAAGCGGAAAAACATCGGAGGCCTTTGTGGTTGCCCAGTACAAGACTGGAGATGTGGTTTAGTTCATGTTGTCAATTAAATGCTGAACCTTAACTGAGATGATTTGAAATGCTCATATCCATGCATAAATGTGTTGTCTGTGAGGTCTTTTCTGACCTGTTTGTCATACCAGCCACGTGGTGTGTTGAAATGTTTGAAGCCGTAGGTGTTTATTTCATGGATGCTCCTTGAAGTGCAGCTGGACTCTCAAATAAGAATAAAAAATCAGCTGGTTTACTCTGAAATATTATGTATTCCTCCTTTTGAAAGGAGTGGGGGGTTTTTGAGATTTTTTCTTTTAGATTTTCTTTTTTTTCTAGCACAGGATTAGCTTTAGCTCTATCCTGCTGCATCTTGTGCAAATAGTTAATAGCAGCAGCACGGAAAGAAGTGAATATTGGGAGAGAATCAATCAAAACCTATTTATTCAGTTATTAAACACACGAGTCACTATTGGCTGTAGTACCATGGATGTGATTCTTCATTTAGGGAGTAGAAAACGAAACTAATTTCATCAGCACTATCTGCCACCTGGTACCAACATGCTCAGTAATATTTAGTGATTGGTGTCGTTCAGTGGGAACTGCTTGCAAGGCAGAAGAATCGTTTACCAGGTCTTGGAAAAAGCTTATTGTTTCAGTACATGAAGTGGAATTCATACAGTGCCTCTGAAAGCTGGGGAAAGAACCAGGACAGCTAAATGACTGACCATGAATAAACATTTTCTTACTATGAAATTATGAATTTTTCCTACTATTAAATATGTTTACCTGCCTCTTCTAAATGTGAAAATTTCCCTTCGAGGGCAACGTTATTCTCACGTTGTCCTCTTAGAGCTATGAAATTCATATTTAACAGGGATTGTTTTGTAATTATTTGTGGTGGAGGACTCGGTATCTTTTGCTGTCTTCTGTTGTCTTTTTTTCTTGGATCTTATTTCATTTCATCAGATGTTCAAAGCTAGGATTTCCTCTTCAGCAATAATAACGCTCATTGTACTAGAGCTAGCAAGAGCTCTCTTCTTAATGGAGACATCTCACTCTTTACATACATGAAAAGATTTATCTATTTATGTCATAACTTCAGGTGGTGTAGAGATATTTTCAAATGTCACTCTCAAGTCCTTATTCTTCTGTAGTATAAATACACCTAACTTCACTTGCAGCACAGCGGCGCTGATTTGTATCGGGTGAGGAGCAGCTGCTTGATTTTGATCTCTTGGTTTGGGAAGGCAAGCAGGAGATAGTTCAGAGGATGAATTTAGCCACGAGGAGCATTCTCGTGTGGCTGGTGAAGAGATGGGGTGTGAGATTTGAATGTGCTGGAGCGCAGGTCACAATTTTGCCAACTTCAGGGCTTATCACAAAAGAATGCTACTGGGTAACTGCATCTTCAGGTATCTGGCATCCTGGTTGTATCAGAATAGTGTGAGCAGCAGAAGTAGGGAGGGGATTGTCCCCCTGTGCTCAGCACTGGTGAGGCCACACCTTGAGTTTTGTGTCCAGTGTGGGGCACCTCAGGACAAGAGAGATCTTGAGGTGCTGGAGCGGGTGCAGAGGAGGCAGCAAAGCTGGTGAAGGGCCTGGAGAATAAATCTTCTGAAGAGCGATTGAAGGAGCTGGGGCTGTTTAGTTTAAGGAAGAGGAGGCTGAGGGGAGACCTCATCACTCTCTACAACTCCCTGAAAGGCCAGGCTGGTCTCTTCTCACAGGTAATTAGGGTTGGAATGAGAGGGGATGGAGTCAAGCTGCACCAGGGGAGGTTTGGACTGGGCAGGAGGGAAGTCTTTCCCAGCAAGAGCGGTCAGGGACTGGAAGAGGCTGCCCAGGGAGGGGTTGAGTCACCAGCCCGGGAGGTGGTTAAGGCTCGTTGAGATGCAGTGTTGAGGGACATGGTTTAGGGGTGAACTTTGTAGAGTAGGGTTCATGGTTGGGCTTGATGATCCCAAGGGTCTTTTCTAACCTGAATGATTCTATGATCTGCAGGTACTGATTCTGAAGTTCATACCAATATTCCTTCCCAATCTCAGGCTATTTGAACTGTGTAATCTGTATTTTGGTGAACTAATGCACTCGCTTGCCATGGTAGCTCAGCTTGGAACGTGACTGATGATGGGTTTGGGGCTAATCCTGTTTTACACACAAATTGCAGTAGTTGTAACAGTGGTACTTGTTGGAGACACGTTACCACTTTTGGGATGCGTTGTGTGTTTGGGTTTTGATCCCTCTTGTGTATATGTTCAAATTTAAAATATCTAAGGCTTGTTCCCCCATCCTTTCATCTTGTATCAGTGACATTTTGATAACCCTGCATTTATTTTACCAACTGCTGAAATCCCTTACATGTAGAGAAGCTTCCCCTTCACAACTTTGACCCTTCCTCATTCCCTGGACCCTCTTTTCCAATTGTAAGTGTCCTTGATTAAAAAAAAAATACTGTTTTAATGCATTTATGACATGGCCTAGATTTCCCTTCCAAGGTAAATGAAGTGCCATATGCTGAGAAAATTTACTGCTTAGATAAATATTAAAAAGTTTACACTTCCCTCCTCACACAGCACCTTTGTGTAAACCCATTCCAATAGCTCCTAGCCACAGCAGCGTTCTCACCGTGTCCGCTAACAAAGCTGCGTTTTTTAGCATTTAGTATTTTTATTTTTGGTTCGTGTTTTAGAATAAGTTGTGTTTTGGTTGGTCCTTTAATAGAGATTTCCCCTTATTTTTTCAGATACTTAAAGCTTCAAAAGAAAAGCCCCTACATCGGGAGGACCAGCCCTAACCATACGCTACAAAAGGGGAGCAGATGGTTGTAATAGATCTTACGCTGGCATTACCAAGCAGTTCAGGGTTTGGGGAACAAACACTAAGATATTGTAAATGGGTTGTAGCCAACTGTCATTTTAGTAAGCTCTTTTTTTTAACACTTGGATGTTTAATTTCCATTCCTGTCTGACTTTTTTTTTTTACCCTTGGACAAGTTTAGTGAATTCATTCTTTTTCTTCTGTGTTTGTGTGACCGAGTTGCAACTTCGCGCTGCGTTTCATTTGTGCCGTTCAAGCCATTGTGAATATTCTATTTATAACGTAGCAGCAAGCACGTTTTTGTTCTCAGATTTTAATATATATCTTTCCGTGTGGACTCAGTATGTACAGAGCAGTTTGGTCAAATGGAACCTAGAATATTATGAATTTTGGAGTGTTTTCTGGTGTAGCATACAGCCCAGCTGTGTTGTACTGAAAACGCTCATCGGGCGCACACGATGCTGTGAAGTTTGACTTCTATTTGACTTCTGTCTTTTTGCACTGATGTTATGTCAACAGTTACACTCCATGAATTTCAGGGGGGTTTTAAAATGGTCTGACAAGAACCACAATGTGTATGTTCAGTTCATACCAGTGAAAGGGCAATTGCTACCTTCCTGATTTCCAGAAAATGTGCAGGAATTAAAACTCTTTAAATTTACAAGCATTTGGTTTTTAAAGCAAAAAAGCCTGGCAGGGAGTCAGGGTCGTTTGCAACAGAACTGAGCTGCTGGAATCAAGTTGAGTTCAGGAAAATTCTTCTGGTTTGCCTACCAATACAAATGGTCTCAGAGCTGGATTGAATCGTTTCAGGGAGATATTTAAAAGGTCAAATTTGCTTAAATATTTGACTTGTGAATTTTGTTAAGAGGAAAAATAAAAAGCTTTGGAAATTCGACCTTGGTAGACAAAAAAAGCTTTGGAAATTGAACCTTGAGAAAAATTGGATCTAAAACTTGAAGACATCTGATAGTGTTCTTGTAAACGGTACGTCTGAAACAGAGACTTTGATTTAGAATTCTAATCTCACAGGGGTACTTTTTACCTGTTCTGTGCTGCTGTTCCACAGTTACAAAGACACATTTTATTCTTTGGAGTTTTGCATATGTTCCTTTTTGGCTCAGGAATAATTGCTGTGATTTTTTTTTCAGAAATTGCCAAGCCTGATAGGGGAGCTTGGGGGAAAAATAAAAATACAAGATGATGAATCTTTGAGAAGAGAAATGGATTCGGTGACCGTAGCAGTGGTTACCTTTTGGTGGCCAGGGAGATTTTTCTATTTCTGCAACACTGTTTTGAAGTCAGGTTTTTAGTTGCTTAATCTCTAGGGAGAGGGGCATCGTACACAGTGGCCATTCTGGTTTGGGATCTCGGGCTCCGCAGAAGTGGAGTGAGGCTCTGCTCGACACACACCTATGTCCCCAAGTGATTTCTTTAGACTTTTCAGGAAAGCAATAATACTCGTAGCCTGTGACGTGGTTTGGGGTGGGATGCTCTAGTAGAGGTACCTGTGATGGTGAATTGCAGAGCAATAGTTTTTACAAAGCCATATTTTGTAAGGAAGCTTGGGAATCATTTTAGACTGGTGGATGGAGGACTTTTTATAGAACAGTGGCAGCCTGTTTGTAGAATTATAGGACTGTGAGAGTACATTATTCTGTGATCAAACTTAAGTATTTTATAACTGGGTGTGTGATTTTTACGTGCTTCATGTTTACAAAACTATGCCAAGCTGAGCAAGGTCAAGTGGACTATTAAAAAAATATGTATATTTAATCTGTTTTAATGTTTGGCTCCAATAAAGCACAGAAGAATATCTTTGTCTTTCCAGTGTCGTTTGTTTTTTGCAAATTGTTGTAGATATTATCTATGTGTCTGAGGCAAATATTTCTCCACTAATTAATATTATTATTTTAAGTAATACTTTTGAATGTTTAAAAATATGTTAAGTGTTATTTACAAGGAGGAAGAATTCCAACAAGTAGAGGTAACTTCTATTTCTGGATGATATTATGTGAAGGAAACAGGTTTTACTCTGAGGTCTGTGTCTCCTCTAATTGTGTTGCCTTCCTTCTTTTGGAATATTAGCTATTCTGCAACCAGTTTGGCCTGAATTTTTCCCATAATAAATAATTAACTTAAAATGGATGATGGTTCACTCTCTCAACAAATGGGGAATGTGTGGGGAAAGCAATTCTTGCCTTTCACAGAGAAATATTCTAGGCTGTGGTTGAAATCAGAAATCTAGCAAGGGTGATGTGTCTGTGCAGTTCTCTGAAAACAAAAATCTTCCTTGACTTTCTCCATTTTCAAACACCTCCATATTTTTGTGATGAAATAGTGCTGAACAAAGAACTGCACTTTAAGAAAAAGTAAAAAAGATGACCTCTTTCTTGGTATCTTCACAGTGCTACATGGCTTCTTGCTGTGCCTCAGTGAATCTGTTATTTCCTGTAAAATACATTGTATTGTGTATATCACCAAAATCTACCAAATACCTAAAGGGGAAAGTTTATGAAATATTTTGTGACAGAAGCAATAATGTAATATGTGAAATATCTAATGTGGTAGGTGAAACATCTACAGAGAAAGACTCTTTATCTAACTATAGTTCAGGCAGTAATCTACAGTTACTTGAAAAAATAAAGCTGTAAAAAAAAAAAGTCCTGTTGTCCCAATTATAGTTTGAGTATAAGCTGTAATTTTCTCATCTCTCTTTCTTATCATAAACTGTTAACGCTTTTATTTCAATGAAATTATATTTTTAATATTCTAGGGAGAAGCAAAGAAGAAACTGAACAAGACAAAGCAGAAAAGGGTAAGTCTGAAAGTAATATTCTCTAAGTACTGAAAGGCTGCAATAAGGTGTCCCTGGAGCCTTCTCCTCTGCAGGCTGAACCCCCCCAGCTCTCCCAGCCTGGCTCCCAGCAGAGGGGTTCCAGTTCCAGCCCTCCCAGCATCGCTGGGGCTCCTCTGGCCCCGCTCCACCAGGTCCCTGTCTCTGCTGTGCTGAGCACTCCAGAGCTGGACCCAGCACTGCAGGGGGGTCTCCCCAGAGCCCTGGGAGCAGAGGGGCAGGATCCCCCCTCCCCTGCTGCCCACTAGGTAGAATTCCACTGTGGTACCAATAGGGTGAGGTGATTTGCCCCCTAAACTCCATCGAGAACCTTAACTGGATCTCCATTGGGCTGTAGAGAGAGCTTACACACTTAGCTTGCCTCCAGCATCGTCACCTCAGGTTAGATGGGCTGAGTTCCACCCTTGCAAGGTCTACTTTTAAATGTATACATACTACCTATTGATTGACTTATATAGTTAATGATAGCCTGAATCAAATACGAGCTGTGGGCAGAATGACCCGTGTTGTGCTTCCCAGAAGTGTACTTCTCCACGTCCAAAGCTGCTGCTGAACTAAACCCATCGGTCGTGACAATATTAGGCTGTATTCTCATACAGAAAGTCAATGAAGAAAATGATTTCTGGTATTGTCCAAGGGTCGCTTGATTCTCTGGCCTTTGAAGCCAAAAGGTTTCATGATGAAAGGGAGTGGTGAATAATGGTAATACATATCAAAAATAACATTATCATTCTGTCATTGTTTCTCACGATCAACATCTAACCAACCAGCAGTCATTTCAGACAGAAAACCCTGTAGGATTCTTTTTACTGCAAGGGAAATTGTTCTGGAATAACTGCAGCTGAAGATTTATGGTAGTCATTAGATTCCACAGCTTTATTAGTCCCTAAAACGCCTCAATTTTTATTGTCCGATTGCTTCCCCGGATAAGTTGATTCCAGAGGTTTTTACCTGTTCTGCCAGTACAGTTTAGAAAGGTCTTTTCATTATCATGGTGCTACTGGCTGTCAATTGTCCAGATGCAGTTACTTGTTTTTATACCTTCCAAGTTATCATTTCTAGAAGCCCGTAGAGCACATGGGTTGCTGACACTGCCTCACCTAATGGGCTTCCCAAACAACAGGACAGTGACAGGAGGTTTTCCTCATCATCAAATTCTCATTCACACACCCACGGAGAGGCAGCACAGTTTCAGAAGCTGATTTGGGTAATGGCATGGTCCCGGTCTGGGGAGGACAGTTCCTTGAGTCTATTTTGGGTTCCAGGTGAAAGTTGCTGATCCTCTGGTACATATGGGTGGTTTTCAGCCCAGAATGGAAACTTTGCATCTTGGAAGGTCAGAGTATTTGAGGGGAGGGAACGGGGGAGGAGTTAGTAAAAGAGGTCACAAATTTCCTTGGGAAACTAGAACAGATCGTGATTGTTGGTGTCTACTTACGCTGTGAGACGGTGTCACATGAGGAGGTTTTTGTTTCAGGTTCAGGTTAGAGATAGCACACACACCCCCTCCACCCATTTGTCTTTTGGGGTTTTTTTCTGTCCGTGGGAGAGAAATAAGGAGACCTCATTAGATAGTTACAATCTCTACAGTCAGTTACAGCTGTTATTTCCAACGTAACCTCCTGGCAGTAAGAAGGATTCCACAGCTACCCTCAGCAGTCTGTTCTGCTGCGCTTGCTCAGAGACACTGGTTCCAGGTGTGAACACCAGGATTAAGCTGTAGCAATTTTAAACTTTTTAGCCCTTTTCTTTACCCTGGCAATACAGAAAATAATTTTTTTCTTTTCATGTCTGGAGGTCCTTTTTACACAACGCTATATGACACTCTTCCAGTGGCAAACTCTCCTACTACCTTTTTCCCCTTTGTTCTTGCTTATTCAGATGTAAATGTTGCCCTTCCCACCCCCCTGACAATTAAAGACAAAGTATTTTTAAACTATTCTTCAAAAGTGATTCAATCACCTTTGATCACTTGGCTACTTTTCCTCGTTTTTCACATGATGCTCTTGGGGTCTGCTGAGTATCCAGCAGTATGTTCATTATTTTTCAAAAGGTATTTCTCTGTCCTTTGTAGAAGAAGACTGTCACTGCTTTTGGTAATGACAAAGTGCCTTTCAACTTAAAAAACCCCATCCCTGATATTTCAGATTTTATGTGCCAGGGTAGATGCATAAACGGGCCATTTCATCATCTTTCATGGGATGACATTGCAGGCTGTTGTTTACTAAACATTTGATACATTACCACTTCCAAAATATTTTCCTTCTTGGGGGTTTGTTTTTTTTTCCTTCTCTTCTGTATCTTAATACAGAAAGGAGAGATGAGCTTGCTTGTCATCACTGGCCATTGACTAGTCTCCAACAGAAAGAACTAGCTTGGAATTTCTTACAAGACTTCTTAGCTTTCTGCTTTAACAGTGGAAACCTGTTTTTCTTCTGAGGGAGTCTTCTGCAATCCTGGACAGAAAGCCTGTCCAGACCTGCAAGGCTGTTACTGAAAACCCTCAGTACTGTTCTCAGACCATAGTATAATAAATAGAAGAATTATTACCATTTTAATGCTCAACCAGATTTGGACTACAAATCACCTGAGCAGTTGTGTGATCAGGCATTACTTCAGCGACGTGGTGAAATCTGTAAGTCGCTGAAGAAAAATTACATCGGGGTTTTTTTTTTCTCCCCTCTGAAAACACAGAAGTTCAATTCTTTGTAACATTGAATTTAATATATTGGGTCCCATCTGCTAAAAGATTATTACAGTAGAAGGAGGCAATGGGTAATTTATTAAAATGCCCCTGCAGGGAGATAACGGGCTATCTGGTTAATACAGAGGAATGCTTGATGGTTACACTGAAAGCTCCCTGGTGAATCCTTTAGCATAGGGCTAGAATGGGAGATGAAAACGATTGCTCATTATATAATGTTTACAGTGCTATATTGGTGCCTAGCAGCTGAGTAATACTTATGTTAACAGCTCCTTTCCAGCTTTTCATATTGATCTCCTGCTGGTCTAGAGCTGATGCATAATTGTACTGAAAATGGGAAGAAAATACTTTTTTGTTATGGAGGGTGGCAAAAAGGTTACAGTGTAATAGGATCATTTGGATTGGAAGAGACCTTTCAGATCATCCAGTCCAGCTGTTCCCCCAGCACTGCCAGGGCACCACTGCCCCCTGTCCCTCAGCACCACAGCTCCACGGCTTGGAAACCCCTCCAGGCATCACGGGGACTGCACCCCTGCCCTGGGCAGCCTAGGACAGCCCTGGACAACCCTGGAGGGGAAGAAATTGTTCTTCATGACCAACCTAAACCTCTCCTGGGGCAACTTGAGGCCATTTCCTCTTGTTCTATCCAACATTTCTTCTTTCTCTTCCAATGCATCACTGAAGTCAGATAGGATGTGCCAGTGACCTGTTAAGAGTTGCAGTAAAAGTCTTACATGGAAACAACCAAAGGTAGTCAAGGTGGTGGTGGGGTTTATCTCATACAGAAGCAGCTCAGGCTCACGAGATCCTCTAATGCTTGGATGGGCTGAGTGTTGGTTTAGCATTAGCTTAAGGTATTGATCTCTCTTAGAAGCTTAATGTAGACCAAGTGACTTGACTGTGCAACATCAGAGTCTTAAAGAGCAAGTATCATTTATGGAATCACAAGCACAACTTTATAGCAGCACATGGTGAAGGCTCAGTGCACCCGAGGACTTGGGAAGCAGGACAAAGCACAGGCAGTTACAGTACCTTGTGATCCAAAGTACCACGGTATTGCAGCACTCCTCTAATGCTAAGCTGTGTGGTGTTTGGGTTTAGCTTTGCACATACCAATTACAGTGCTCCTGGATTAAACTTCTGCAGAGAAAGTAATAATTTGACTTCTTTTCATGCTATTAATGTTTTATTGTCCGTAGAGGGAGGGGAAAAACAGTAGTGCAAGATTCAAGCAAAACTATACACTGCTCATTAGGTGTACGTAACTTACTAGTTACTTGTATCCACCAGTATATATTTCCTTTATTTGTGTCAGAAAAGGTGTCTTTTGGTTTTTTCCTAATGAAGTGCAAAAGCAAAGTTCAGCTGTAGCAAACATGGAGCAGCAGTTACCCGCTGTCATAGCCTTCAGCACCCTCTTTGGATTTAACATCTACTCCAACCAACCAGTGTTGTAGTAGTGAACTGCTATGGAGTAAATAACCCCCTACATTGACACAATTCCCTTCAATTTGCCTGAGACCTGATTTCCACGGTTTCCTTCAAGGCTGGTTTGCAACGTGCTGCTCTGCTGCTGACTGTGAGATAGCCTGCAATATATTTTAATTCCTTTAGACAAGACACGTAGAGGCACAACTTTAGAAATCCCTGATGGGTCTTGGTAATGATATTTTCCATAATGCCATGTAAATGTGGAAAAAAAACCCCCATTTCTCTTTCTTCATCCCTATCAATTGAACCATTTTGGGAGAAAAATAAAAATCCTTGATTAGATGAGCTGAAAAATGCTTTATCGAAAACCTGTCTGCAAAGCTTTTTTGTTTGAATAGCTGGAGGTTTCTCTTTCATGGAGGAGGTTGTTATTGTAATAAGTAAGAAATCAAGCACTTCAAACAATTGCTGTGAAATAAGTAGTAATTGACTGTGTGGGGTTTAAATCTCTTCTAGCTAAAAAGAAGAAGAAGCCAAAGATCTTAAACAAGTTTGATAAGACCATTAAAGCTGAACTAGATGCTGCAGAAAAGCTCCGTAAAGAAGTAAGGTTTGAATGTTTCACTCCAGGCTGTAGACAGTGGACAAAAAGTGAATAGAACAAAAAGCAACTTAGAAAAAGGGAGAATTTGCTTCTAGATGACGTTCTGTCAAATTAACTTTTGTAGATGACATATTCAGTGCATGTTTCTCCTTCAAGTTTAATTTCTGCTGGGTAGTTTGCTTTACTTTTTTTTTTTTTTTACAGCTCTTAAGTGTATGTCTGCTCATATGCATTTGCTCACCTTGAACCTTGACAATATTTCTCTGTTACTGTTGAGTTCATAAAAAAACCAAAGTTGCTCATATTAATCACATGAACCAGGGTTACAGGGTCAGTTCTGCCTTACTGTGTTGTCCATTTGAGTATTGAAGTCAACTGTTTTTAGAGAACTGATACAGTGATATAACTGATATCAGAACTGATACAGTGATATAACTG